>OU026153.1:105887008-106242324 GCA_907269105.1 Volucella inanis | reverse complement strand
ATTTATTATTTATTATTTATTATTTATTATTTATTATTTATTATTTATTATTTATTATTTATTATTTATTATTTATTATTTATTATTTATTATTTATTATTTATTATTTATTATTTATTATTTATTATTTATTATTTATTATTTATTATTTATTATTTATTATTTATTATTTATTATTTATTATTTATTATTTATTATTTATTATTTATTATTTATTATTTATTATTTATTATTTATTATTTATTATTTATTATTTATTATTTATTATTTATTATTTATTATTTATTATTTATTATTTATTATTTATTATTTATTATTTATTATTTATTATTTATTATTTATTATTTATTATTTATTATTTATTATTTATTATTTATTATTTATTATTTATTATTTATTATTTATTATTTATTATTTATTATTTATTATTTATTATTTATTATTTATTATTTATTATTTATTATTTATTATTTATTATTTATTATTTATTATTTATTATTTATTATTTATTATTTATTATTTATTATTTATTATTTATTATTTATTATTTATTATTTATTATTTATTATTTATTATTTATTATTTATTATTTATTATTTATTATTTATTATTTATTATTTATTATTTATTATTTATTATTTATTATTTATTATTTATTAGAAGAAATGTTTTTCGTGCGATTCGACAAACTTTCGGTGCGCATAATCGACCTACTAAACCACTATTTCCAATACTATTTGCAAATTTGAGTCCCAGTTTACATTAGTAGATGATGCTCGACCCGTTAGACTACATCCAGCACGTAGTGAAGAGACTATAGCAGCTGGAGATTAGAGTGAACGCGAAGACGGTGACGAATCGATTTGTCGTCTTTCGTCTTTCTCATCGTGTCATGATCATGGTTTAATGATCAACTCATCCAAAACAAAAATGATGCATATAAGAAATCAGCAGTTCAAGGCTACCGAACAACAAATATACTGTGGGAATGATGACTGCCATACCTGGACTAGCTATCCTATAGATATAGTTCAAAATTACAAATATCTAGGATTGATAATCGACAGTAACTTTCTGTGGGATAACTACATTGATGAGTTACGTTCGAGTCTTAAAAGAGCATTATACGCACTAACTCATCTGCAGTACCAAACTACAACATCTCTGCTAAGACAAGTGTACCTTGCGCTGGTGGAATCCGAACTAAGATATGGAATACTAGCCTGGGGTAATGCATCGTTAACTCATTTAAAAAAGCTTCAGAAGCTTCAGACTGCCATACCTCGACTAGCTATCCTATATATATAGTTCAAAATTACAAATATCTTGGAGTGATAATCGACAGTAACTTTCTGTGGGATAACTACATTGATGAGTTACGTTCGAGTCTTAAAAGAGCATTATACGCACTAACTCATCTGCAGTACCAAACTACAACATCTCTGCTAAGACAAGTGTACTTTGCGCTGGTGGAATCCGAACTAAGATATGGAATACTTGCCTGGGGTAATGCATCGTTAACTAATTTAAAAAAGCTTCAGAAACTACAAACTGCAGTACTGAAAAAGATAAATATATTTAACTGAGAGAGGAAGGTTCAATGTCCTTAAACTGGAAGACATCTTCAGGATGATGATAATATTAGAGTATTACGACGACACAAGATTCATCACTCCAATTAATCATGAGAGAAACACAAGAAGACGAGCACAAGGTATGCTTCAAGAACCCAGATTCTACAACAACTATGGAAGAAGACAATTGAAATGCAATGTGCCTGAAATCTGTAGATTTCAAGATGCAAGAACTAAAAAACGCTAGAAATTTTAAAACTAGAAAAAACAACATAAAAAACTTTCTTTTCAATCAAAATTCCAACAACTGAACGTTTTAATCTATATGCAATGTTAAAAAAGTTAAATTGTTAACATTTTTTAATCTTAAAGTAAATCTAAATCCAAAGAGATCAAAATTACTTATGTCGAATAATTTTTTCATGTCAATCTTGTATTGAATGTTTATTAAACTAAGCTTACTTTATTTCAATTATTAACGTTAGAAACACAACATTCTGCAGAAAAGCTCCTAAGGCTTGGCGGAAACGCATAACCAATGTTGATTTTATTGAAAATAAAAATTAATTGAATTGAAAAAAATTGGAAAAAAAAATTGAACTTATGCCTGCGCTTGATCCAATCCTTGAAAATTTTTTATATTCGGTTTTAGGTTTGTCCATTTTTCCATTATTTCTTCTCGGCTGCTGAAATGCGTTCCCCGTAGTGGTTTTTTAACTCAATTGAACAGAAAGAAGTCACAGGGAGCCAAATCAAGTGAATTCGGTGGCTGTTGAAAGGTATTTGTTGCATTTTTGGTCAAAAAATTACGAAGAATGGCACTGTGCGACAGTGCGTTATCAAGGTGCAAAATCCACGAGTTTTCTGCCCACAATCTTGTCTCTTTCGGGAAATTGCTTCACGCAAACGTCTCATAGCGCCCAAATAATACTCTTTGCTTACTGTCTGGCTTTCTGGCAAAATTTGATGATGCACTATACCGTTGTAATCCATGAAAACCATGAGCATTGCCTTTTTTTTTGACTGAAAACGACGTGTCTTTATTGGTCTCGGCTCATTTGGTGAACGGCGTTCACTTGTCTGATGTCTGGATTGCGTGTCGTACTCATTAACCCACGTCTCGTCTCCAGTAATCATCTTTTTGATGAATGTGGGATTGCATTCAGCCTCGCAAATCATCTCTTTTGCGACGTCAGCACTGTTTCTTGCATGAAATTGAGGTCTTTTGGCACCAACTTTTCTGTTACACGACAAAAACTCAAATCATTAACCAAAATGTCTTGGACGGATCAATAGGCAATGTTGAAGTCCTCCGCTATCTCTCTGATGGTTAATTTGCGGTTATTGACCAACATTTCCTTTACTTCATCAATGTTTTCGTCGGTTTTCGATGTCGATGGTCTGCCACTGCGTCACTCACTACCACTTTTGAACCAGGACCGTTTTCTTTAGCGAATCGTTGCCGAAACACTTTTCCAACATTTCCAACGTTCGCGCACCATTAAATCCTTTTTTAACGCAAAATTTAATACAAGTTCGTTGTTGCAAATTAAAATCCATTTCTAAAATTGTAAAAAATTGATAGATAGAACAGAGATAGATGTACTTTTAACTACGGAAATTTTGCAAATGTCAAGCTATGTCGCTAAGATTTAGAGGGAATGTCAACAACAGACGACCAACTTAATAAAAGAAAACAGAAATCAAATGGATTTTTTGATCAATGTTTTATGACATCTTTTAGCTCAAAACAACAAAAAAGTATTCAATGTATGAAGCTAGGCGTCCATTTGTAAAATCAACGTAAGTCAAGTTTTCTATTAAACTCATACATGCCCCTAATTTTGATCGAAAAATATCAAAAGAAAATTTAAAAACCAAAATATGGTATACACAACCATCACAGCCTACCCGTCAGACCATTTTTAAAACAATGTTATCATTCACAAAATGAAACAATTAAAAACACAACCTGTTATCTCATATGCGATATAAATAGATGTACTTCCAAGTTATATTTATCGTCTCTGTCAGCACCATCAACCTTTTTGATTCCAACTTAATATTACCCTCATTTAGTAAGGCGATCATTAACAAAGAATTTAATTTATCAATAATCTCACCAATTTCTGCTTTTATCCATCATCAGTGGTTATTTCGCTCCATGGGTTGGATCCAACATATAATGGGGAAGCTAAATTATTAGTGTAAGTCAACTTGTCGTCTCACGAAATTTTAGTTGCTTGAAAAAAGGACGTCTTTCAGGCACGACTGGTATTGAACCCCGAACCGTCCAGTGGTAAGGCCAGTACACTATCACTAAGTTCTCTACAAAAAAAAAATCAATATCACAGGATTTTGTCAATATAAATTCAAATGTTCCCTTTTCATTTTCATCTTCCAAAGTGGGCAATAACATGTGGTCGAAATGTCCCTAATAACATATCCGTACAGACACAAATTATGATAAATGTTACAATGGTTGAGAATAGATCCTATTACCTGTTTGTAAACCTTAAAAAGTTTCTCTCCAATGAAGAGCTGATCACCGAAATTGAAAAGTATTTTGAAGGACTGGTCAAAATAGTCTATAAGGAAGCCATTTTTTTTGTATAAAAAAAACTTATGAATATATATACTATATGAATACATATAATGCCTCAACATTTTTTTTGGAAAATGTGTTAGAGAGAGAAAGAATGATGATTTTGGGCTTATTAGTTATTTTGTTCCATGAGTGGCACCTAATATAATATATAATGGGGAGACTAAATTCTTAGTGGAAGTTGGCTTGTTGTTTTTTGTCAACTACTCATCTTGCTTGTGTTTCGGGCGCGGTTTGGATTTGAACACAGAATCTTCCGATCTGGAAGTCAGTCCACTACCAATTAAGCCACGGCCACCCACAAAATTAGACCGGTGCTGGAATGATTGCATCACTCTAGAACGAGACTATGTTGATGAATTTTTCCAAAAAAATGTGCTTTTAAATGTTATTGATTTTCAATAGGAGTTTTTTGACAGATTACGCATGACTCCTATCAAACTGCTTTGTCGTTTTTGTTCAGTATCGTTTGGCAAGTCATCATGGAAAGACTCACACTACAACAGCGTCTCCTAATTGTTCAGCTGTATCACGAAAATCAGCGTTCTGTGAGATATGTTTTTCATGGGATTCGACAAACTTACGGTGCGCATAATCGATCTACTGAAACCACTATTGCCAATACCATTCGCAAATTTGAGTCCCAGTTTACCTTAGTAGATGATACTCGACCAGTTACACCACATCTAGTACGTAGTGAAGACTATAGCAGCTGTAGCTGAGAGTGTATGGGAAGACCGTGACGAATCGATTCGTCGTCGTTCTCAGCAGTTTGGCTTGGTGTGTTCGACAACTTGGTATATTTTACGTACAAAATTCAATTTGTGCAAGAATTGAAGCCAAGCTTTGTAATCATCTCGACGAAAATGGTTCATCCGCTCCACCTGCCCATTCCTTCTATGTACTCAAGTCGGGGTCAGGATGTGCTGGATATGGTTTAACTTACAGAATTATTCGAATGCGTTTGCCGTAATCGCAGCTCTTCGATCTGACACAATGTGGGTCGGTTGACCGAAAACCTGACTCTGGAGCTCCAACTTTTTCAAAAGCTCGTCATACTTTGTGATATTTACTGGGTAGATCCAGATAAATTTCGGGAAATTTCGGTGATAGGAGTGGGCTCAAATGGTCAGTGTGATACGTATGGAGTGGGACGTCGCTTTTCTCTATCGGATTCATGAACCTTCTGCCTTTCCACTTTTCCTTGCAGAGAATATACACGCCACGCAGTTAGACAAGACACCTTCGACACAGCTACTTAGCTTAGGGATAAAATAATCCTGCTTCTAAATGGCATCCACCTTCCTTTCGCAAATGTGGTCCTGTTCGTGGATTCCTCTTATTATCTCACGCTGCATTCCTTTTGGTACGGCAAGTCAATGAGCCCCCTCTCCAAACTTGTATAGTATATTGTTTCTTGACTCGCTATCCTTGTAGCTGTCTTTTGCTGCTAGTATGTCCATACCAACCTGCAATGTTGATCCTTGGACTGCGCTATCTTTATTCTACACAGGACTTCCTTCTCGATCCTCACGACCGTTGGATATCTGTGGTAGTGGTATACACATAGACTCCTCAAGCAGAGCGTCGCGGGTTCAAATCGCGTACGAAGCAATTCTCGAAAAAGTATTTTCATAGAATTTGTATGTACTTATATGAAAATCCCGTCGGCGTCAACTCTGACATGAAGGCATAACACTGATGTTATAGTAGTTGCTGACTGAGCTAAATGTAACTAACTAACAACTAGCACGTACTATGACCCACTGGTTGAGGATGCACTGGCTCCAGTTTGACAAATACCTCTGGAAAAATATCGAAACCTAATAGTCCTTAGTTTTAAACTACTACACCACCCGCCCGCGCCCTGGAGAAAAGCCAGTAAAAGGGTATTAATATTTCCTTGGTGCGCGCTGGATTATAAAATTGCTGTTCATTTCCTGTGTATCACTTTCATATCGTATTCCTGATATTAATGATATGACCCATCTAGCTATTCGCGGGCACAAACCTTTCTTCGTTATAGTCGCCTGGAACGCCTTGCAATCAGTCACTACCGTGAATTGGACTCCTAACACATACACACGCAACTTCTTTAGACATTGCATTATAGCTAATACCTCCAATTCGAAACTCGTATAGTTCTTTTCCGATGCTGCCGTCTTAAAGCTGAACTAAAATACATGATGAAATTGACTGTCATCAGACTTCTGTAATAGAGCACCACGATATCCTATTAGTCGCCTGGAACGCCTTGCAATCAGTCACTACCGTGAATTGGACTCCTAACACATACACACGCAACTTCTTTAGACATTGCATTATAGCTAATACCTCCAATTCGAAACTCGTATAGTTCTTTTCCGATGCTGCCGTCTTAAAGCTGAACTAAAATACATGATGAAACTGACTGTCATCAGACTTCTGTAATAGAGCACCACGATATCCTATTAGACTCGCATCCGTGTGGAGCTCAGCTGGCAACGCAGGATTAAACATCACCGGTTTTTTACTTCAATGTGTCGATTGCAGTGCGCTGCTCTTCACCCATATTTAATTTGACCGAGTTGCACAAAAGGTCCATAAGCGGTTTTGCAATTTGTGAGTAGGTTGGAATAAATTTTCGGAAGAATCCCGTCAATCCCAGGAAACTTTGAATCTGCTTTACGTTGGTTTGCGTAAAGAATTTTTGTACGGCTCTCTCTCTCTCCACTATGTGTCCCAAAAATTCAATAGACCTGCTCAAGAACTTACATTTTTCTCACTCGATCTTCAGCCCAAACTCTTCTGCGACTTTTAGCACTACTACCAGCTTCTCCAATGGTTATTCCTCGTCTTTGGCAAAAATTATAATATCATCTACATACATCAATAGATATCGCTTTAGCACTAGGTGTCGGAATACCTGGTTGATGAATCTCTGGAACGTGGCTGGAGAGTTACACAGGCCAAAAGGCACCTTTCGGAACTCGAACTGACCATCCGGCGTTACAGATGCTGTATATTTCCTATTGTTCTCCGCTACGTTCACATGGAAGAAACCATTTCTAATGTCCAATGTTATAAACACTTTCGCTTCATGTAGTTGCTCCAATACATCCTCCATCACAGTCATGGGATATCGGTCTTTGACCATATTCGCATTTAATTCTCGATAATCTACACACAGTCTGTAACTGTTATCCTTCTTCTTAACAAGCACGATGGCGTATTCTGATAGATTCTCCCGAACTGTGCCCTCCTCTTACCACTCCTGTATTTGTTTTTCTACCACTTTTTTTTCCTCTGGCGCCAATCTCCTTGCTTTGCGGTACACCGGTATCTCATCCATTATTACGATATTCATCTCGGCTCATGACCGGTATCTTTGGGGTATACGTGCTTACTATGTTTTCTACGCGTCTCCTAAATTGCTCATTACCTACGTGTAGCTTCTCTTTGTCCTCCTTGCTGTCCATTGACTCGATCTTATAGTTCTCCTTCAACTCGTGCATACAATTCTCCTCCAACTCATACACCTTTTCAGCTTCATCTATTTCTATTTTTTTGCATTTCACTACTTCAACTCTCCCATGACTTGAAAACGTACCCACTGATTATATGTTCCAGTCTGCACATCCAAAAGACATGACTCTAGTGTTTTCCGCGGTTGATTTCCAAACTCTTTTAGCATCATTCCCGGTTGATTGTTCCTCCGAAACGATTGATGTATAAGTGAAACATCGCTTCCATTGTCAACAAAAGCGTAATGCGGCTTACCCTCTATGTTCACCATGATATGCCTGCCGTCAGATTCAATCCGTTTTACTTGACTTATTCCCCTTGACGAGGATGTTGATTCAGTTTTAACCGGACAGTTTGGTGATATATGCCCAAACTGGTAATATTTAAAGCACCGCATATCCTTTTCTTTATCCGGACAGCCCTGTGCCAAATTCGACATCGTACCACAGATATGACACTGCTTTGTTGCCGTTGGTCCCCTCGACGTGATGTTTGTGCGTCCATTATTTCTAGTTGTCTCCACTCTTGCTGCATTCTATTATAAGTCTCCAATTTGGTCTTCAATTCTTCGAGCGTTGAGGCTTCGTAAAGTATTGTTTTGTTACCTACCGTGTCTGGGATTCCATTTATTATGTACTCTACTTGGGAGCATTCGTCGACATTTTCTTGATTACAGATCTGTGCCATCGCTTACAAGTATTCTAATGGGCTTTCTGGCGTGTGTTTTTCCAGGACTCCAACTGTTTGTGAACTTCGATGCTTCTTTAACTAAATGCGCCCTCAGTTTGTTCCAATCTGTGATTTTCCCGGTGGCCTCCACTGCTAACTTTGCAGCACCTCTCAGTAACCTATGTGCATACAGGTACTTCTGAATATACTTTTCTGTTTCATTATCTTCAATCGTGTCGTTTAATATATCATTCACTGTAATTCCTTCCCCAAAATTACTTCTGATCCGAGTAAGCAAATCAATCTTGACGCTATATCGATAAGGTAGACTCTTCCTCTGACTCTAAATTTTGACTGGGATTATTCTGCGGATGAGGAAAATGAAGAAGAAGAGCAGGGAGATCAGTAAATTTTGAAATCGTCATCGAAGAAACTTTTGAAAATATAATTGATTATGGCGAAAATATTGAAATTGGACTAATTGAAAAACAAAGTAGCAAGGAAAATGACGGAGATGAAATTAAAAATGATCAGGTTTTTTTACCAGTTGGAAAAGCGAAGTGCGCAGCAATGGGGTGAAACGGCCAATCGAGTATTTTTGTCAGTTCTTTCCAGATGAAGCCTGGCAGATGATTTGTGACGAAATAAATTTTATTCAGTACAAACAAATAGAATTGAGCTAAAATGCCATGTGCCTGAAATTAAAAGATATATTGGTATACTACTACTTGTAGTAAATATTCCAACATATAAAATGGCATTTCAACCTTCATGCTGTTGCAAATGCTTTGCCAAGAAATCGATTCGAAAAAATTAAACAATTTTTCATCTCAACAATAACGCTGTTCAGTCTCAAAAGTGAGAGCCTGGATATAAAAAATTATACTGCTAGATTTCATCAAAAAGAAATTTAATGAAAATTCCCAAGAAGAGTTGCAAAGCGTCGATGAGGAAATGATTGCATATAAATGTAATTAATTTATTGAACACATATGCAGTCGATTTCTATCTAATGCAAAAATTTATTTTTTATCAGGTCAACACAGTTTGAAGCAATACCTGCCAAATAAGCCACACAAGTGGGGTTTACTAGAGCTGATGTATCTGGCATTGTTTATGACTTTGCCCTCTAAAGAACGTGTACCTCTTTTAGTTTGGAAATATCATCAGACATTATTTTAGGGTTAGCATCCAATATTCCTATAAACTAGAATTTTAAATTAATTTTTGACAATTGGTTTACGTCAATAAGCTTGATGATTACTCTAAGGCAAAGAGGTATACTATCCGTTGGTACAATCCGAAGCAATCGATTAAAAAATTGTGTTCTGAAAAGTGAGAAGAAGCTTCAAAAACAAGGACGTGGGGCAAGCGATTTCAAATTTGAAGCTACGTACAACTTAATTGCTTGTCGTTGGTATGATAATAAGAGCATGCAACTGGTTTCCAACTACACAGGTAAAAAACCCACGAGTGAGTGCAAGAGATGTTGCCGAAAAGAGAAGAAGTTCATAGAATATACCTCGCCCAGGTATAGTGGAATGCTATAACAAGCATATGGGATGGGTCGATCTGGCTGCATGCTGCTAGAATTATACAAAATTAACAATCGTTCAAATAAATAGTATATGCGCATAGTATACTGGTGTATAAATTCCTCTGTAGTCAATAGTTGGCTGTTGTATCGCAGAGACCTCAAATATCGAGACAGCGAAGTGAAGTCTCCGCTACTAATACAATTCCGCAACTGAAACAGCAGTTTTACCAAGGATTCAACGCCTTCATCACTAAGTTCCTTACAATCGGCTCCATCATCACCAGCTCTTTCGATGGGCTCTGGATCAAGTTCTTATAAAAGAGCGTATATTTCAGAACCTCAAAGATCTTTACGATTTGACAATATGGGTCACTGGGTAGAATCTAAATGCAGAAAATGCAAAGTTTATTTGTGTTGCAATCCACAAAAAAATTGTTTTGCCTCTTTCCACACTTGAATATAAATAAAAAAATACATTCAGAAATAAATAACATGTTTTTTTTTTTTTATAATTCACCACCACTACCCAGTGTTACTTGTAGGCAACATCCTGTAACTAACAAACCAGGATACCCAGGACTTTAAAATTTTTTCAGTTCATAGTTTGTATATGAGTCAAGACTAACATATTATATCCGTTAACAGAATTTTTTTAGCCCCGTCCATTTTAATTCGGTCATGAGATTAGATTAGATGAGCTATCAGTTGTAGATTGTACGAAGCAATCTACCGCCATATTTGAGTTTGCCAAAGGATCTGTTGCAGACATGTATAAACTGGCAGTAGTAGTCAAAATATTATTGCACTTTACGAACATTGCGGAATTTCAGGTATTCAATCTCATTACAGTTCCTACATTGCATGAAAACCTTAGTTTTTTGATTGGAACCTCTACTCCATATCTAGTAGTTTCGTTATTCAGGGATAAATATTTCCCCTTGACGGAAATAGGGCTGACATCTTACAAGCCATGAAAATATTTAGAAATTATATTTGCACCCAGATTCTTCGACGAATTTCAAGAAAACACGTTAAACGGATGTTTAACATCAAATCAAAATGGAAGAGACTGAAGCCATCAGTGGAAGCTAACCCCACCGGTCGCCTTGTTAACCAAAATTTGACAGCAAAGGTTGCTGAGCCACCAGAAGTTAGTGAAACTACCCAAGCGGAGTTGTTTGACGTAAAAGCCAAGGTAGACAAATATGAAAAAGAAATCGGATGCTTTTCCGAGGAAAAGTAGCATTAATGTTTACGATCACTATCATGTACTAAGGTATCTTATACTAGCTGTTATAATTGGGACGATCGTATACTGCTGTCGTCACAGAAAATACAAGTCGATGCCTACGCGTAAAATCTCCTGAGGTGGATGCTTAGATTGAAGAATTTAGAGAGTTAAAAACCCTCTAAAGCGGAGAGTATGTTCAGTTTTATAATAATAATAATACGATTTTATCGAAATGTTAAAGTAATAAGATCGTTTACTAGACTTCATTTCAACAAGATCTTACTATTATAAGTTTTTCACACATTCCATTATGTTTGCATTAAGTGCGAACAGATATTATTTTGAAAATCTACGATTATCAGATCCCAAATTTCAAAATAATTGTGATACCTAATACTTATAATGTCTGTTCCCACACTCGAATATTTGGTGATTGCTCGGGTTCATGTGGCATGCATAAAAGAAAATATACAATATTTTGTAAAATGTTTAAGCAGTCGTTAGTGAACCATCGGGCAAGATACTAATTGTTATAATTATTCCAATTCCAATTAATTTTTGATAAATAACAGTTAATTGCAACTGACAATTGAAAATTTTATTAATTGTTAATTGTGGTTTCAACAATTAAAATATTTAATTGTTGATTGTTAATAGCAATTCAAATTGGCAATTAGGAAAAAAAAAGTAAAATCCTATTTTCGTATTCAAAATTTGTTACTTTCATTTAGTTCAGTTAAATTTCTCATTGTCTCTCTCAAAATTTAAATTTGCGTTTTTGGCAAATTAGGAAAATATTCTTTCTACAGGTCCAGAAGTCGGTTAAGATGCATTATATTTAAATAAAAGATATCATTGGCTATTATAGATTCAAATAAATTCTTAATTTTTGAATATTTAGAAAAACTGAAGCATGGAATTCATTTATTTTTAAAAGCGTGGAAAAAGCAGCAACTGCATCATTTTCAGCTTTAAGTGAGGATAGTTAAAAAAACTCTTCAAATCTATTTTAACACTTTTTAAGTACACATCCGCAAGTTCTGTACAATTAAGTAAGCTTTTAAAGGTATTCTTCTCCATTTTCCGGCGCAATGCTAACAAATAGGGTAAAACAAGCCCGATATAGGAATCAGTTTGACCCTGCAAAATATCCAGCGCTTCTGCCAATGGAGTAGAACTTAACAAATACTCATCAATGTATGAAAAATCCGTCTTCCTTAATGAAATTTTCAAACCCAATGCTGTATAAAGGGCGGAACTCTTTTCTTTGATTTTTGCAATTTATTTCAACGACTCAAAAAAACTGTTCCATCTATTAAAACCTGGACATCTTAATGTGTGCACTAATGTGTTATGAATTATCTCCGCAGACTTCGGGCGGTTTAATCAAAACAATTATTTGCAATTTGAACAAGGTTGATTCCATCTTATTGAGAACTTGGTTTGCGTCAGTTTTTGCACATAGACTCAGTTTATGTGCATTAAATCTTATATGAAATTGTATCGCAAGCTCAGAATTTGTAATACTGAGTGATACTGAAATGTCTATATGGTTACTAACCTGTTAAGTATCACTAGCACTATCGTCAGAAGATGTTTTTTCTTCAATCTTAAAATATTCATTGGACAATATTACATTGTCAATTTTAGCCTCAATTCCTTAAACGCTTTTATAAAGTTACTGCCTCTGTGTTATTGATGCTATAATCTTATTGTCCTTAACAAGATCGACGTCATCGTGTACTTTAGTAAGCGATGGCGGTCCCAGAAGTGACCGACCCAACAAAGAAAACACAACAATTTTGGAAAAAATTTGTTTATTTTTCAACATAATCGACTTTCAGTTCTAAACATTTTTCCCAGCGATGTTCAAAAAGTTCGATACTCTTTTTATAATAAGAACTGTCTTGCTCCTCAAAATAGCCATTAACTTTCGACATCGCTTCTTCATCGTTGGAAAATCTTTGACCACTGAACCATTTTTTTCAAGTTTGGAAACAGAAAATAATCCGAGTGTGCTAAATCTGGCGAATAAGGTGCATGAGGTAGCAATTCAAACTTTAATTCATTAATTTTGGCCATTGCATTCACGACACTGTTCTTGCTCGAGTGTGAGCAAAAGCGGCACCCATCTTGCACACAGCTTTCTCATGTCCAAATTTTTAAATAATATGCCATGTATCGCACTTTTTGAAATGCCTACAATGTCTGCTAGCTCGCGCATTTTCAGTCGACGATCATCCAGTACCGCTTTGTGGATTTTCTTCACCATTTCTGGAGTCGTCACCTCATTTGGTCGACCACTGCGATGTTCGTCTTGGCAGCTTGTTTAAACTCAGGAACCCAAAATTTTTCTGTTGTAAAATTCCAGTGCCTGCAATTGATAAAGATGCTACTGCTTTCGCTTGAAGTATCTTCATTGACTGAAATGCTGCTAACTTCAGACATTACGATATTTTCCCAAGTTTCTGATAGAAATGAAATATTCTTGTACTTAATGTCAAATTGGTTCGAAAATACTATGCACGTACTAGTAGTACTTATTATTAAATAAGGAAACCTCAGCGATGTTTGTTATTGTTCAAGAGTGGGGAAATTGAAAGCATACATCTTTATTTTAGCTACATTACCGTTGACCAACGCTTTCTACTGACTGACACATCTGATATAGGAAACGACAATAATACACAGTAAGGTTTCATATTCCTGTTACATTTGATTATTCGACCAAGAAACCGTAAGCATTTCCTACGGCTTCACAATCACAAGTCAAAACCAAATCTTAGTGGAAGATCTAAGTGGCATAAAGGGGGTTGAGATCGAATTTTATGTCACTTAAAGTTGTTTACATAGACGCAGCTCATTAATGGCTCAGCGGATTTAAAAAAATAGGTGAATTCAGTAATTTCGCCGCTGATTAATTTAAGATGAAAATATCTTTCTTCTCAGTGGAGACAACTGACAGCAGTCATGCAGCAGTGGCTATCGTTGAAATATTATGCGTGTGTGCGGGCGCACTGTAACATAATTATATTTAGAACTTAAGTGTGTGATCTCTTCTAGACTAAAAATTGAAAAAAAAAAAAACCTTACCAGTCTTAAATCTTAGGCTATTAAATTATATTAATTAGGGTATTCATGCACTATCAGAACATCGTGCAATTAACAGATTTGGAAATTAAGTGTACATATATATGTACAAACATATACCATACATACATATGTACAAGCAATAGACATATACATACATGTACACATTTTGTTAGATGAGATGTTGATCACGAAATTTTTTTCCTAGTTTTAATTCTCTTAGATGGATTTTAAGGAAAACATATTGTAGAGATCTAATGAAATAAATTAGTGGTATTAGTCGTACTACAACACTTATACTGAAAATATAAATGTATTTACATATCTAAGAATCTAAGAATCTAAGAATTTTATAGCGAAGCCGAGTGGACTGGGTGGTACTATATATTGCCTTATACAAAATATCAGTCAGTCCACTACCAATTAAGCCACGGCCACCCACAAAATTAGACCGGTGCTGGAATGATAGCATCACTCTAGAACGAGACTATGTTGATGAATTTTTCCAAAAAAATGTGCTTTTAAATGTTATTGATTTTCAATAGGAGTTTTTTGACAGATTACGCATGACTCCTATCAAACTGCTTTGTCGTTTTTGTTCAGTATCGTTTGGCAAGTCATCATGGAAAGACTCACACTACAACAGCGTCTCCTAATTGTTCAGCTGTATCACGAAAATCAGCGTTCTGTGAGATATGTTTTTCATGGGATTCGACAAACTTACGGTGCGCATAATCGATCTACTGAAACCACTATTGCCAATACCATTCGCAAATTTGAGTCCCAGTTTACCTTAGTAGATGATACTCGACCAGTTACACCACATCTAGTACGTAGTGAAGACTATAGCAGCTGTAGCTGAGAGTGTATGGGAAGACCGTGACGAATCGATTCGTCGTCGTTCTCAGCAGTTTGGCTTGGTGTGTTCGACAACTTGGTACAATTTGTGCAAGAATTGAAGCCAAGCTTTGTAATCATCTCGACGAAAATGGTTCATCCACTCCACCTGCCCATTCCTTCTATGTACTCAAGTCGGGGTCAGGATGTGCTGGATATGGTTTAACTTACAGAATTATTCGAATGCGTTTGCCGTAATCGCAGCTCTTCGATCTGACACAATGTGGGTCGGTTGACCGAAAACCTGACTCTGGAGCTCCAACTTTTTCAAAAGCTCGTCATACTTTGTGATATTTACTGGGTAGATCCAGATAAATTTCGGGAAATTTCGGGGATAGGAGTGGGCTCAAATGGTCAGTGTGATACGTATGGAGTGGGACGTCGCTTTTCTCTATCGGATTCATGAACCTTCTGCCTTTCCACTTTTCCTTGCAGAGAATATACACGCCACGCAGTTAGACAAGACACCTTCGACACAGCTACTTAGCTTAGGGATAAAATAATCCTGCTTCTAAATGGCATCCACCTTCCTTTCGCAAATGTGGTCCTGTTCGTGGATTCCTCTTATTATCTCACGCTGCATTCCTTTTGGTACGGCAAGTCAATGAGCCCCCTCTTCAAACTTGTATAGTATATTGTTTCTTGACTCGCTATCCTTGTAGCTGTCTTTTGCTGCTAGTATGTCCATACCAACCTGCAATGTTGATCCTTGGACTGCGCTATCTTTATTCTACACAGGACTTCCTTCTCGATCCTCACGACCGTTGGATATCTGTGGTAGTGGTGTACACATAGACTCCTCAAGCAGAGCGTCGCGGGTTCAAATCGCGTACGAAGCAATTCTCGAAAAAGTATTTTCATAGAATTTGTATGTACTTATATGAAAATCCCGTCGGCGTCAACTCTGACATGAAGGCATAACACTGATGTTATAGTAGTTGCTGACTGAGCTAAATGTAACTAACTAACAACTAGCACGTACTATGACCCACTGGTTGAGGATGCACTGGCTCCAGTTTGACAAATACCTCTGGAAAAATATCGAAACCTAATAGTCCTTAGTTTTAAACTACTACACCACCCGCCCGCGCCCTGGAGAAAAGCCAGTAAAAGGGTATTAATATTTCCTTGGTGCGCGCTGGATTATAAAATTGCTGTTCATTTCCTGTGTATCACTTTCATATCGTATTCCTGATATTAATGATATGACCCATCTAGCTATTCGCGGGCACAAACCTTTCTTCGTTATAGTCGCCTGGAACGCCTTGCAATCAGTCACTACCGTGAATTGGACTCCTAACACATACACACGCAACTTCTTTAGACATTGCATTATAGCTAATACCTCCAATTCGAAACTCGTATAGTTCTTTTCCGATGCTGCCGTCTTAAAGCTGAACTAAAATACATGATGAAATTGACTGTCATCAGACTTCTGTAATAGAGCACCACGATATCCTATTAGTCGCCTGGAACGCCTTGCAATCAGTCACTACCGTGAATTGGACTCCTAACACATACACACGCAACTTCTTTAGACATTGCATTATAGCTAATACCTCCAATTCGAAACTCGTATAGTTCTTTTCCGATGCTGCCGTCTTAAAGCTGAACTAAAATACATGATGAAACTGACTGTCATCAGACTTCTGTAATAGAGCACCACGATATCCTATTAGACTCGCATCCGTGTGGAGCTCAGCTGGCAACGCAGGATTAAACATCACCGGTTTTTTACTTCAATGTGTCGATTGCAGTGCGCTGCTCTTCACCCATATTTAATTTGACCGAGTTGCACAAAAGGTCCATAAGCGGTTTTGCAATTTGTGAGTAGGTTGGAATAAATTTTCGGAAGAATCCCGTCAATCCCAGGAAACTTTGAATCTGCTTTACGTTGGTTTGCGTAAAGAATTTTTGTACGGCTCTCTCTCTCTCCACTATGTGTCCCAAAAATTCAATAGACCTGCTCAAGAACTTACATTTTTCTCACTCGATCTTCAGCCCAAACTCTTCTGCGACTTTTAGCACTACTACCAGCTTCTCCAATGGTTATTCCTCGTCTTTGGCAAAAATTATAATATCATCTACATACATCAATAGATATCGCTTTAGCACTAGGTGTCGGAATACCTGGTTGATGAATCTCTGGAACGTGGCTGGAGAGTTACACAGGCCAAAAGGCACCTTTCGGAACTCGAACTGACCATCCGGCGTTACAGATGCTGTATATTTCCTATTGTTCTCCGCTACGTTCACATGGAAGAAACCATTTCTAATGTCCAATGTTATAAACACTTTCGCTTCATGTAGTTGCTCCAATACATCCTCCATCACAGTCATGGGATATCGGTCTTTGACCATATTCGCATTTAATTCTCGATAATCTACACACAGTCTGTAACTGTTATCCTTCTTCTTAACAAGCACGATGGCGTATTCTGATAGATTCTCCCGAACTGTGCCCTCCTCTTACCACTCCTGTATTTGTTTTTCTACCACTTTTTTTTCCTCTGGCGCCAATCTCCTTGCTTTGCGGTACACCGGTATCTCATCCATTATTACGATATTCATCTCGGCTCATGACCGGTATCTTTGGGGTATACGTGCTTACTATGTTTTCTACGCGTCTCCTAAATTGCTCATTACCTACGTGTAGCTTCTCTTTGTCCTCCTTGCTGTCCATTGACTCGATCTTATAGTTCTCCTTCAACTCGTGCATACAATTCTCCTCCAACTCATACACCTTTTCAGCTTCATCTATTTCTATTTTTTTGCATTTCACTACTTCAACTCTCCCATGACTTGAAAACGTACCCACTGATTATATGTTCCAGTCTGCACATCCAAAAGACATGACTCTAGTGTTTTCCGCGGTTGATTTCCAAACTCTTTTAGCATCATTCCCGGTTGATTGTTCCTCCGAAACGATTGATGTATAAGTGAAACATCGCTTCCATTGTCAACAAAAGCGTAATGCGGCTTACCCTCTATGTTCACCATGATATGCCTGCCGTCAGATTCAATCCGTTTTACTTGACTTATTCCCCTTGACGAGGATGTTGATTCAGTTTTAACCGGACAGTTTGGTGATATATGCCCAAACTGGTAATATTTAAAGCACCGCATATCCTTTTCTTTATCCGGACAGCCCTGTGCCAAATTCGACATCGTACCACAGATATGACACTGCTTTGTTGCCGTTGGTCCCCTCGACGTGATGTTTGTGCGTCCATTATTTCTAGTTGTCTCCACTCTTGCTGCATTCTATTATAAGTCTCCAATTTGGTCTTCAATTCTTCGAGCGTTGAGGCTTCGTAAAGTATTGTTTTGTTACCTACCGTGTCTGGGATTCCATTTATTATGTACTCTACTTGGGAGCATTCGTCGACATTTTCTTGATTACAGATCTGTGCCATCGCTTACAAGTATTCTAATGGGCTTTCTGGCGTGTGTTTTTCCAGGACTCCAACTGTTTGTGAACTTCGATGCTTGTCAACCTTTTCCCGAATTCTTTAACTAAATGCGCCCTCAGTTTGTTCCAATCTGTGATTTTCCCGGTGGCCTCCACTGCTAACTTTGCAGCACCTCTCAGTAACCTATGTGCATACAGGTACTTCTGAATATACTTTTCTGTTTCATTATCTTCAATCGTGTCGTTTAATATATCATTCACTGTAATTCCTTCCCCAAAATTACTTCTGATCCGAGTAAGCAAATCAATCTTGACGCTATATCGATAAGGTAGACTCTTCCTCTGACTCTAAATTTTGACTGGGATTATTCTGCGGATGAGGAAAATGAAGAAGAAGAGCAGGGAGATCAGTAAATTTTGAAATCGTCATCGAAGAAACTTTTGAAAATATAATTGATTATGGCGAAAATATTGAAATTGGACTAATTGAAAAACAAAGTAGCAAGGAAAATGACGGAGATGAAATTAAAAATGATCAGGTTTTTTTACCAGTTGGAAAAGCGAAGTGCGCAGCAATGGGGTGAAACGGCCAATCGAGTATTTTTGTCAGTTCTTTCCAGATGAAGCCTGGCAGATGATTTGTGACGAAATAAATTTTATTCAGTACAAACAAATAGAATTGAGCTAAAATGCCATGTGCCTGAAATTAAAAGATATATTGGTATACTACTACTTGTAGTAAATATTCCAACATATAAAATGGCATTTCAACCTTCATGCTGTTGCAAATGCTTTGCCAAGAAATCGATTCGAAAAAATTAAACAATTTTTCATCTCAACAATAACGCTGTTCAGTTTCAAAAGTGAGAGCCTGGATATAAAAAATTATACTGCTAGATTTCATCAAAAAGAAATTTAATGAAAATTCCCAAGAAGAGTTGCAAAGCGTCGATGAGGAAACGATTGCATATAAATGTAATTAATTTATTGAACACATATGCAGTCGATTTCTATCTAATGCAAAAATTTATTTTTTATCAGGTCAACACAGTTTGAAGCAATACCTGCCAAATAAGCCACACAAGTGGGGTTCACTAGAGCTGATGTATCTGGCATTGTTTATGACTTTGCCCTCTAAAGAACGTGTACCTCTTTTAGTTTGGAAATATCATCAGACATTATTTTAGGGTTAGCATCCAATATTCCTATAAACTAGAATTTTAAATTAATTTTTGACAATTGGTTTACGTCAATAAGCTTGATGATTACTCTAAGGCAAAGAGGTATACTATCCGTTGGTACAATCCGAAGCAATCGATTAAAAAATTGTGTTCTGAAAAGTGAGAAGAAGCTTCAAAAACAAGGACGTGGGGCAAGCGATTTCAAATTTGAAGCTACGTACAACTTAATTGCTTGTCGTTGGTATGATAATAAGAGCATGCAACTGGTTTCCAACTACACAGGTAAAAAACCCACCAGTGAGTGCAAGAGATGTTGCCGAAAAGAGAAGAAGTTCATAGAATATACCTCGCCCAGGTATAGTGGAATGCTATAACAAGCATATGGGATGGGTCGATCTGGCTGCATGCTGCTAGAATTATACAAAATTAACAATCGTTCAAATAAATAGTATATGCGCATAGTATACTGGTGTATAAATTCCTCTGTAGTCAATAGTTGGCTGTTGTATCGCAGAAACCTCAAATATCGAGACAGCGAAGTGAAGTCTCCGCTACTAATACAATTCCGCAACTGAAACAGCAGTTTTACCAAGGATTCAACGCCTTCATCACTAAGTTCCTTACAATCGGCTCCATCATCACCAGCTCTTTCGATGGGCTCTGGATCAAGTTCTTATAAAAGAGCGTATATTTCAGAACCTCAAAGATCTTTACGATTTGACAATATGGGTCACTGGGTAGAATCTAAATGCAGAAAATGCAAAGTTTATTTGTGTTGCAGTCCACAAAAAAATTGTTTTGCCTCTTTCCACACTTGAATATAAATAAAAAAATACATTCAGAAATAAATAACATGTTTTTTTTTTTATAATTCACCACCACTACCCAGTGTTACTTGTAGGCAACATCCTGTAACTAACAAACCAGGATACCCAGGACTTTAAAATTTTTTCAGTTCATAGTTTGTATATGAGTCAAGACTAACATATTATATCCGTTAACAGAATTTTTTTAGCCCCGTCCATTTTAATTCGGTCATGAGATTAGATTAGATGAGCTATCAGTTGTAGATTGTACGAAGCAATCTACCGCCATATTTGAGTTTGCCAAAGGATCTGTTGCAGACATGTATAAACTGGCAGTAGTAGTCAAAATATTATTGCACTTTACGAACATTGCGGAATTTCAGGTATTCAATCTCATTACAGTTCCTACATTGCATGAAAACCTTAGTTTTTTGATTGGAACCTCTACTCCATATCTAGTAGTTTCGTTATTCAGGGATAAATATTTCCCCTTGACGGAAATAGGGCTGACATCTTACAAGCCATGAAAATATTTAGAAATTATATTTGCACCCAGATTCTTCGACGAATTTCAAGAAAACACGTTAAACGGATGTTTAACATCAAATCAAAATGGAAGAGACTGAAGCCATCAGTGGAAGCTAACCCCACCGGTCGCCTTGTTAACCAAAATTTGACAGCAAAGGTTGCTGAGCCACCAGAAGTTAGTGAAACTACCCAAGCGGAGTTGTTTGACGTAAAAGCCAAGGTAGACAAATATGAAAAAGAAATCGGATGCTTTTCCGAGGAAAAGTAGCATTAATGTTTACGATCACTATCATGTACTAAGGTATCTTATACTAGCTGTTATAATTGGGACGATCGTATACTGCTGTCGTCACAGAAAATACAAGTCGATGCCTACGCGTAAAATCTCCTGAGGTGGATGCTTAGATTGAAGAATTTAGAGAGTTAAAAACCCTCTAAAGCGGAGAGTATGTTCAGTTATATAATAATAATAATACGATTTTATCGAAATGTTAAAGTAATAAGATCGTTTACTAGACTTCATTTCAACAAGATCTTACTATTATAAGTTTTTCACACATTCCATTATGTTTGCATTAAGTGCGAACAGATATTATTTTGAAAATCTACGATTATCAGATCCCAAATTTCAAAATAATTGTGATACCTAATACTTATAATGTCTGTTCCCACACTCGAATATTTGGTGATTGCTCGGGTTCATGTGGCATGCATAAAAGAAAATATACAATATTTTGTAAAATGTTTAAGCAGTCGTTAGTGAACCATCGGGCAAGATACTAATTGTTATAATTATTCCAATTCCAATTAATTTTTGATAAATAACAGTTAATTGCAACTGACAATTGAAAATTTTATTAATTGTTAATTGTGGTTTCAACAATTAAAATATTTAATTGTTGATTGTTAATAGCAATTCAAATTGGCAATTAGGAAAAAAAAAGTAAAATCCTATTTTCGTATTCAAAATTTGTTACTTTCATTTAGTTCAGTTAAATTTCTCATTGTCTCTCTCAAAATTTAAATTTGCGTTTTTGGCAAATTAATAAAATATTCTTTCTACAGGTCCAGAAGTCGGTTAAGATGCATTATATTTAAATAAAAGATATCATTGGCTATTATAGATTCAAATAAATTCTTAATTTTTGAATATTTAGAAAAAACTGAAGCATGGAATTCATTTATTTTTAAATGCGTGTAAAAAGCAGCAACTGCATCATTTTCAGCTTTAAGTGAGGATAGTTAAAAAAATTCTTCAAATCTATTTTAACACTTTTTAAGTACACATCCGCAAGTTCTGTACAATTAAGTAAGCTTTTAAAGGTATTCTTCTCCATTTTCCGGCGCAATGCTAACAAATAGGGTAAAACAAGCCCGATATAGGAATCAGTTTGACCCTGCAAAATATCCAGCGCTTCTGCCAATGGAGTAGAACTTAACAAATACTCATCAATGTATGAAAAATCCGTCTTCCTTAATGAAATTTTCAAACCCAATGCTGTATAAAGGGCGGAACTCTTTTCTTTGATTTTTGCAATTTATTTCAACGACTCAAAAAAACTGTTCCATCTATTAAAACCTGGACATCTTAATGTGTGCACTAATGTGTTATGAATTATCTCCGCAGACTTCGGGCGGTTTAATCAAAACAATTATTTGCAATTTGAACAAGGTTGATTCCATCTTATTGAGAACTTGGTTTGCGTCAGTTTTTGCACATAGACTCAGTTTATGTGCATTAAATCTTATATGAAATTGTATCGCAAGCTCAGAATTTGTAATACTGAGTGATACTGAAATGTCTATATGGTTACTAACCTGTTAAGTATCACTAGCACTATCGTCAGAAGATGTTTTTTCTTCAATCTTAAAATATTCATTGGACAATATTACATTGTCAATTTTAGCCTCAATTCCTTAAACGCTTTTATAAAGTTACTGCCTCTGTGTTATTGATGCTATAATCTTATTGTCCTTAACAAGATCGACGTCATCGTGTACTTTAGTAAGCGATGGCGGTCCCAGAAGTGACCGACCCAACAAAGAAAACACAACAATTTTGGAAAAAATTTGTTTATTTTTCAACATAATCGACTTTCAGCTCTAAACATTTTTCCCAGCGATGTTCAAAAAGTTCGATACTCTTTTTATAATAAGAACTGTCTTGCTCCTCAAAATAGCCATTAACTTTCGACATCGCTTCTTCATCGTTGGAAAATCTTTGACCACTGAACCATTTTTTTCAAGTTTGGAAACAGAAAATAATCCGAGTGTGCTAAATCTGGCGAATAAGGTGCATGAGGTAGCAATTCAAACTTTAATTCATTAATTTTGGCCATTGCATTCACGACACTGTTCTTGCTCGAGTGTGAGCAAAAGCGGCACCCATCTTGCACACAGCTTTCTCATGTCCAAATTTTTAAATAATATGCCATGTATCGCACTTTTTGAAATGCCTACAATGTCTGCTAGCTCGCGCATTTTCAGTCGACGATCATCCAGTACCGCTTTGTGGATTTTCTTCACCATTTCTGGAGTCGTCACCTCATTTGGTCGACCACTGCGATGTTCGTCTTGGCAGCTTGTTTAAACTCAGGAACCCAAAATTTTTCTGTTGTAAAATTCCAGTGCCTGCAATTGATAAAGATGCTACTGCTTTCGCTGGAAGTTTCTTCATTGACTGAAATGCTGCTAACTTCAGACATTACGATATTTTCCCAAGTTTCTGATAGAAATGAAATATTCTTGTACTTAATGTCAAATTGGTTCGAAAATACTATGCACGTACTAGTAGTACTTATTATTAAATAAGGAAACCTCAGCGATGTTTGTTATTGTTCAAGAGTGGGGAAATTGAAAGCATACATCTTTATTTTAGCTACATTACCGTTGACCAACGCTTTCTACTGACTGACACATCTGATATAGGAAACGACAATAATACACAGTAAGGTTTCATATTCCTGTTACATTTGATTATTCGACCAAGAAACCGTAAGCATTTCCTACGGCTTCACAATCACAAGTCAAAACCAAATCTTAGTGGAAGATCTAAGTGGCATAAAGGGGGTTGAGATCGAATTTTATGTCACTTAAAGTTGTTTACATAGACGCAGCTCATTAATGGCTCAGCGGATTTAAAAAAATAGGTGAATTCAGTAATTTCGCCGCTGATTAATTTAAGATGAAAATATCTTTCTTCTCAGTGGAGACAACTGACAGCAGTCATGCAGCAGTGGCTATCGTTGAAATATTATGCGTGTGTGCGGGCGCACTGTAACATAATTATATTTAGAACTTAAGTGTGTGATCTCTTCTAGAGTAAAAATTTAAAAAAAAAAAAAACATTACCAGTCTTAAATCTTAGGCTATTAAATTATATTAATTAGGGTATTCATGCACTATCAGAACATCGTGCAATTAACAGATTTGGAAATTAAGTGTACATATATATGTACAAACATATACCATACATACATATGTACAAGCAATAGACATATACATACATGTACACATTTTGTTAGATGAGATGTTGATCACGAAATTTTTTTCCTAGTTTTAATTCTCTTAGATGGATTTTAAGGAAAACATATTGTAGAGATCTAATGAAATAAATTAGTGGTATTAGTCGTACTACAACACTTATACTGAAAATATAAATGTATTTACATATCTAAGAATCTAAGAATCTAAGAATTTTATAGCGAAGCCGAGTGGACTGGGTGGTACTATATATTGCCTTATACAAAATATCAGTTGAAAATGTGATTAAAAATTAACAATTAACTTGCAATTCATTTAATTGTTGAATCATTTAATCGCAATTAAAAAAGAATCATTAATTTGATGAAACTAAATTATTTCATCAATTGATTAATTGCAATTAATATTAATTGATTGATGCGATACTGTGCTACAGTCTTATATAAATGTCTCCTACGCTGGCATATAATTCCCACTATCAACAGCTGAATATTGCAAAAAAACGCACAGCCTTACCTCCCAAACTAGATTTCTTATTTCGATAGCGGCTTATTAGTTTGGATTAATGAAATTAAAAGATAGTGGAACGATTTCCAGAGCTCATGTTGCCCAAATCTGTATTTGAAAGGCGAGTAATGTTCCTACTACTTCACGTACTCAGAACTTACCGTATCATCAATCATTGCTCAAAATTTACCCAAGCTGTCTAAGAGAGCGGTTTTGTCTTCTATGTATGTTATCAGTCATATACTCCTTTTAATTTTTCTAATTCTTTTTCACTTTTGTGTTGTGTAACATATTAGTTTTAAATGTTTATTTCATATACGCTTGAAATTGCCACTAAAATTGTATGAAATTTTTCGGAGACGAGGTTTGTATTATTAAAAAATATCCGAGCAGTGTTGCCATCATTTGTGTTGCCAAACCATGGTTTTGGTTGATCAACATTAAGCCCTCTTCGATATTTGAATTCATTTTGTATTCTAGCTTTGATTTCTGCCACTAATTTTTTGTCGTCATTTCTGGCTCGCCACTTTTTGATCAGCAGTTTATATCCAGCATGTAACAGCCATTAAAAAACTCTAATCCAGCAATGTAATATTGATAAGCCAAACTCTAAAGTATCGAGTTTATGAGGTTTTGAAAACATCTTCTCTATATCATTGAATTCTTTAGAGCTTGTACCACAGATAAAGCAACGTTGAGTTTAAGTATTATTAGCTAATGTTTTACACACTTTCTATCCACCATAATGAATAACACTTTATGAGTAACGTTAAAAGTTTTGCCATCAACGTCCACTACCGAAGTCTTTAATTCCTATATTTGTTCATCAATATGCATCTTTTCGGAAATTGATAGTCCTGCCGATTGTTTTATGAAACATGTTTTTAAAGGACGACAGTATCTCCTAGAAGAATGCCGCGGGTTTTGCCACACAATTTCTTTTTTTATCTAGATTGTCAATAAATAGTTGCAATGGTACTATACAAATAATAAAAACACTGGAATCATTTGCTTCCATTTCAATATATTTTTGTTTGTATGAACTATGATAACACCTCTTATTTGTTCAGTTGATTGTTATTTAATTCCGTGATTAAACATTTTTGAGATTTTATCAAGCGTTCAGTGGTGTGGTTCATAAGTGCCTGAAGAGAAACTTCAGCGGAAAATGAATGTACTTTGATTCCTCCTAGATAACAGTCTTTTTGGCATTTTGAATGACATTGTATGAAGGAAATCTTTCAATATCCTTGCTTCTAATGACTTTGTATTTATGTCTCGTTAATTTTGCTTCTACGAGTGTCGAAAGGGCTTCTTCTCCTAACATCTTTACTTTTTGTTTTGTTTCCTGTGCTTCATAAGCTTTTTTGTATCTAGTTGCACTTTTAGGTGAACGCAATACGTGTCCTAGCAGTTTAGAGGCCGGTGCACGACCTGCGGCTCTCAGGCTTACCTTGACAGCAAACTCTAATTCCATAGAGGAAAAATCTATTCGCATATCAGCCGTTTTACATCGTTTTAATCTATCACTACATTCTTCAAAGTCCGCTTTTCGACGTCCTCTCTTGTATGGGATTGTATTGTATTTCCTGAAACGAATTGATATTTCCAACCAATTTTCGGTAATTTCCTTGAATCGTGCTACTTTGCGATCTGATCTAAACCATTTTTCTTTGAATCTTGAAACAAACTGGGAAAGTGTGTGATTTAATGCGACCATCTTATCCGTAGGACAAATAGTGCTTTCCTGTAGGTCCAATTTCACGAATTCTATTTTCTCCGTCCAGAATCGTTCATAACGTCGAATAACTCTATTCGGGACAAAAATAAATCACTTGAGTTCGAACCTAGAGCAAAATGTGAATATTGAATAAATTCATAAAAGATCAGCCAAAATTGGCATTTTTTTTTAAAATGCTTTTGCTCTTTTGAATACATTAGCCAACAAGTTCAACTAAAAATGTTGTTTCTGGAAAACACTTCCATTTTTAATTAAAACAACTAAAAACAGGCACATACATGGTTTACTGCTTATTAGAATATTAGACTAAATACCTGAAGCTTTCAATTCCATGTCTTGGCAATGTTCTATCTTAATTTTTAACAAAACTACAGTATTTTGAAACCAACCTTTTTTTTCATTCTTGCACATCGCAATCGTAATAAAACTGTGAATTCAAATGCTTACCGAAGAGTGGGAGATCATGCAAATTACTTAAATGAGTGATCATTCGATGCACTGACATATTATCTGACGGGAAACATGCAAAATATTATCATTCTTCTCATCTCATTTTTTGAATTGTTTCCAGTTTTGAGGCCGTTTTGTCCCATTGTGCGTCGTTGTTTGTCGACTTAGTTTTGTCTGATGATTTCACAAATTTAAGTGCGTCAATAAACATAAAAACATAAAATAATTAACTTAAATACAATAATTAAATAGAATAGAAATAGAAAATTAAAGATGGAAGACTTATCAAACTGTCATGCAGTACTGTAAAGGGTTAGAAGTTCACAGAAGAAACTTCGAAAAGTAACTGGCAGCGATCCAAAATCTGTCTTAAAAGTGAGCTAAACATGACAACGAGAGTGAGGAGACTATAATCATTTTGGTGGACTAAAATCATTCCTCAAAACAAATTTCGGTAACCTCCTTAAATCCAACAAGAACGGTAAAGATCTCGACCTGCTTTTTCAATCCTCCTCCAAAAGAAAACATCCTAACCCGGGTCCATAAGATCCTACACTCAATGACCTGGCACTAAAAATGATTGATGTCAGCGAGGAACTCCTTTAGCTTCCCGCAAGAAAGATTAGTTTCCCGTACAGTGTCTCAATTCATAATAAGTTAGTAGACAGAGTCTTACATGCACTATATGCATCAAATACTCGTCCCGCCGATCTAACAAAGAAAACGGAAATCGCACTAACTTTTCCGCCTAGTATCCCCCCGTTGGCGTTCCACGCAAACTGCTCAAACAATTCCGATTTTTACGGACCCCCTCCATATGGATAAGCAGAGGAGATTTTTATCATGGCCCTTAAGAAAGTGGAGGACGAACAAAGAACCCGGAATTAATCCCCCCTACTTTTAATGTTTTTCGTGACGACGATCCTACTCGCCCAAATTATGATTCCCCCTGTTGAGGCGTCTTACTGGCTTCCCACAACAGCCTTGATTCTTTTCCCATTACCATTTCTTAATAAAAAATAAAAATAAAAATAGAACTCTCCTTAAAATCCCTTTAAGTTATATGTTGTTAACCTATCGAATCCTACCAACTTGCTATCGATACGATCGACCATTTAATTATCCTTATTTTCGGCTACTTTAATACTCTTCAGCTAAAGTGGACTCCAACAAATGATCAACCATTGCCAGCTCAGCTAAAGAACGTCTCTTCTTAGATCGCTTAACACACTAAAGTCTATGTCAAGTCAGCATTCAAACTCAGACTCAATTAATCTCTCAGTCTCACTTTACCCCTATCTATCTTAAAAATTTATAATTACCAGTCTCCCCTTCTTCTCACGTTTTTCCACAACTCTACTGTCCAGTCCACTCCCACCCCCATAAATTACTCATCCTTCGGCTTTCATAAAGCTAACTTTCACAAAATCGGTAACTATCTTAGAAGATCCCCCTTTAACATAACCTTACCATAAATGATGCCGTATTCGTTTTTTATAGAGAAATAATTAATTATTTTTCCCTTAAAACAACATCTACTAGTCTTCCCTCGTATAATCGCAAGCTTCGTTCCTTACGAAATAAGAGAAACAAGTTATGGGCTGTTTTCTTTCGTATCACATGCTTTTCCGTCTTTTTCAACTATCTCGGAATTTATCTTTATTTTACCGAACTTTACGATTCCCTTTACTAGCGCTACCTTAACAATGCGCAAGTTAACCTTACAAACAACCGTAAGTCCTTTTTCCAAATTGTTAACTAAAAAAGAAACTCGGATGGTTACTCTCCTTCCCTCTTCTTCAACATCTTTTATCGAATATAAGTTATACCAACTTAATAACGAATTCCCGCAGAGCTCAGATAACCTCCCCAACATATTTCTTAAAAAAATGTTTCTCCTCTCTTTTCTTTGCCCTTTCTAATCACTTTCCAAGCAAGAAAAATTTTCTTGGCTTGGCAAATCTCCTTCATAACCCCGATCCACAAAAAAGGATCAATGAATGATATGACCTATTATCGCACCATCGCTAAACTCTCAAATATTTACACTAGACAATATAGCTTCCTCAAGGGTAGTTTAAAAACAAATCTCTTTGAATTTGATCCTCTGCCCTCTCTGCAGTAGAGAATGGTAACGAAGTCGATGTAGTTGCAACCGACAAAATCTCTAATCGATTAATACTCTTCAAATTGTCTGCCCTTGGCTTTGAATCCATACTGTTAAAATCTGTAGAACCGTTTTTACAGTGTTCGGCTTCATTTTTGGCCACATCTGGAGTTTCACAAGGCAGCCATGTAGGTCCTCTTCTCTTCATATTAACCATAAATCAAACGCTCGTCTTTGACCCTATATTACCGACGATACCAATTTTTTCACCCCAATTTTTTACTCCGGTGCCCCAAAAATTGTTTGGAACTTAATATCGCCAAATTCCAATACATCACATTTTCACATAAGCGGCAACAATCTCCTCCTCGACTCTACCTTCTCCACAACCAAACTATCTTCTCCGCTCTCAACTTCCGTTTACATATGGGTGAGATAATCCTTAAAGCCAACTTTGTACTAGGTTTTGTAAAACGGTGGTCCAAGGAATTCACCAACCCATACGTGACCAGGTCCATCAATATTAAGTACTGTGACGACCACGAAAGAGTGCACACACGTCAACATAGTAATCACTTTTATTCTTGGTCCACGTCTGTAAATATAGACCATCTGTTTTAGCAACACAGGTAGACGCTTGTCCACACCTTTCAGATCACTCTGATTTGCAGCTATCTGGCTACGAATTACTGATATTATTCTTCTCCCACCGCGGTCTCGCCAATTACGCGCGTAGTGATGTAACTTACCAAACTCTACCACAATGTGATCCGTTTACCAAACCAGAATTCAACTTCTTGTGGCTAAAATTTCATCTCCGTAAGCTAATTATCCAATACGGCTTTATTTAAGAAAACACCAAACGCTGTCTTACTCGATTCAAAGAATTATGTCCCTGTATCCTCATACTTAAATGGTTATTACAACATGACCCAGCTTGTAAATCAGTATGAGTATGATAGTCATACCTGGAATTGTTATCAACTTCTCACCCTGATAAATACAAGGGTGGGCTACCCCCTCTAGGCTCGTCGGACCATTGTGTCATATTAGCTAAATTCTCGTACATCGATCACACAGTTTTAAAAAGATTCTAAAAGAAACCATATGTCAATACGAACGTTCCAACCCAGTTGGAACGGCCTTAACAGCTTCTTAAGGAATTTTAACTGGTCGTTTATTTTCTTCGATAAAGGGGTGGTCGTGGTGTAGTGGTATATGCATAGACTCCTCAAGCAGTGGGTCGCGGGTTCGAATCCCGTGCGAGGTAATTCTCTGAAAAAGTCTTTTCATGGAATTTTTATGAGTTATATGTTAATCCCGTCGGCGTTAACTCTGACATAAAGGCATAATACTGATGTTGGAGTAGTTGCTTGTTGGGCGAAATGTAACGAACTAACAACTAGCACGTAATAAGACCCACTTGCTGAGGATGCACTGGCTCCAGTTTGACAACCACCTCTGGAAAAAATATCGAAACCTAACACCTGGGTTTCAAAACTACTACACTAAGCAACCGTGCTCTGGTGAGCGAAAACTTCTCAATGACCGGCAATATAGTTTTCATTGAAACAGGTCCACTAGTGATTTGATGGCATGTCTCACCGAAAAGTGGGACCAATTTATACATCAATCTGGTGAAAGCAAGATAGTTGGACTTGATTTTTCTAAGAAATTTGACAGAGTTTGGCATCAGGATTTTTTGTCGAAAATGTGTGCTTCCAAAACTCAATGCTATCTGCTGTCATTATCCATTATTGCACTTGCATCGTCGAAGCCGAAAAACTTTCCATTTGCGGTAAGTGTGCCAGTGACAATCTACGTATATTCGGTTTTGCCAAAAAAAACTGCGAAATGTCTAGGTTTCTTCAAGCGATGTAAGGAACAATTCACCCCCTCCGATCTGGCTTCAATATATAAGGCATTCACCAACCCAAAATAAAAGTACAATGCCCACATCTAGTGCTAATAATAAAAAATAAAAAAAAAAAACAATATTACCCTTGTTCGCGCTCTCCTAGAGTACGACAGTCAAGTGAAGTCCCCATATCATCGTGTTCATATCTCGAGAATCGAGGCATCCAGCGTCATTTTCTTCGATTTGCTATTCGATGTATGCCCTAGGAAGATCCTTTTATTCTGCCCCCCCCCCCCTTTCAAAAGCGTCACAATCTTATTATCATATAAATCCTTAAGGAACGTAGAGATACAGCCGACTTTCTCTTCATTCATCGACTCATTTCATGTCACGTTGAATGGGCGTCTCCTCACAACTCTATTTTCCTCAACACTAACCCTCGTAATCTCGTCTCTTCTAACAACTCACCACACCTCCTATGACGCGAAAAAACCAATCTCCCGTATGGTACGATAGACCAATTGAAACTTTACCATCTCTGACTTTCACCGCACCACTTTCTGCCACAAACCTTCAAGTTTTAGTTTAAGTTTAAGTTTAAGTTTAATTTAAGTTAGTTTAAAATTTTATAGCTTATATTAGGCCGAATGGTCACCCTTTACGACAATTGAGATTTTTTCCGGCCAATTTTTCATCGGTTATATGGTATATATAGGGTGATTTATCGTGAGTTTTGATCGCACATGAGTTCTATCAAACTGCTTTGTTATTTTTGTTCAGTCAGTATCCTTTGGCAAATCATCATGGAAAGACTCACACCACAACAGCGTCTCCAAATTGTTCTGCTGTATTACGAAAAGAGCTTTCTGTGAGAAATGTTTTTTGTGCGATTCGAGAAACTTACGATGCGCATAATGGACTGAAACCACTATTGCCAATACCATTCGCAAATTTGAGTCCCAGTTTACATTAGTAGATGATACTTGACTGGTTAGACCTTATCCAGCACGTAGTGAAGAGACTATAGCAGCTGTAGCTGAGAGTTTACGCGAAGACCGTGACAAATCGATTCGTCGTCGTTCTCAGCAGCTTGGCTTGGAGTATTCGACAACTTGGCGTATTTTACGTGAAGATCTCGGCATAAAAGCCTGCAAAATTGAATCCAGGCGACTTGAATTTGAGTCATATTTTCAGTGATTGGGCTCTGGAAAAACTCAATGAAAATCCGGTGTTTTATCGTGAAATTTTGTTTAGTGATGAAGCCCAATTCTGGCTCAATGGACACGTTAATAAACACAGTTGCCGTATTTGGGCTGATGAACAACCCAAATAGTACCAAGAGCCACCATTACATCCATTAAAAACAACGGTATGGTGCGGTTTATGGGCTGGTGGAGTCATTGGTCCATATTTCTTTAAAAATAAAGCAAATCAGAATGTTACCGTGAATTGAAACTGTTATCGCGCCATGTTAACGGATTATGTGCTTCACCGCATTTGGTCGCGGTGAACTCTGGTTTCAACAAGACGGCGCTACGAGCCATACAGCGCGTGAAACAATGGACTTGTTGAGAAATCATTTTGGTGAGCACTTTATTTCAAGTTTTGCTACGGAAAAGCCAATATTACTCGTGTTATCCGCGAGATACCAGTCGCTATGCTCGAACGAGTCGTTCAAAATTGGACCTTCCGAATGGAACACATGAGACGTTATCGTGGCCAACATTTACGTGATATCATTTTCAAAAAGTTAATGCCATGAATTGTTCTTTTAACCGATAATAAAAATTTTAAGTTCACTTTTACCTCACGATGAATCACCCTATACAACCCAAAAAAAGGAAAATTTAGATTCAGTGGGGGAAATAGAAAGCAGCACTCCCGAAGTAAAAAAAAAGTGTCTACGAAGCAAAGCTGAACACATTGAAATTTCTAATGTTACATCTAAAGTGTCTGAAGATGATGAGTCTTTCGAGATACCTGAACTTACTCGTATATCTGGAAAGAAAAAAATAGCAGCGGAGGTAAAGTCATCAGTTAGACTAAGGCGTGAACGATATGGTTTATAAAACATGTGTGTAGCGAATGGATAGAGAGCACGATTGGTGGCAAAAGGTTATACACAAAAACCAGGTATTGATTTTAATAAAACATTCTCGCCAGTGGTATTCAAGATAAATATTATTTTTTGTATTATCTACTAAACTAAATTTAGATATAACACATTTAGATTTAGAAACAGTCTTTTATAATGATGTTATTGAGAAAGATCTTTATATGTATAAACCTGAAGACTTTGAAATTTCAAGTGATTGCAATAACATATTAAAATTAAAAAAGGCAATATATGGCCTAAAGCAATCCTCAAGAGCAAGATATAAAAAAGGTAGTTGAAAATCTTGAAGCCATGGGTCTAAATAAGAGCCATGTTTATTTACTAAAATTGAAGTATTTTTATTGTGGCATTATACCTTGATGAGTTTTTCATTTTTTCAAATAATAAAATTGAAACTAATAATTTGAAAAATATTTGAAATATGAAGTTTGATATTAAAGACTTGGGTCAAGTAAAATAATGTCTTGGAGTAAAGGTTAATATTAATAAAGAACAAGGTTTCATATGACATTAGACCAGAAACAGTTCGTAAATGAGTTGTTGAAAAAATTCAACATGTCAAATTGTAAAATTGCTTTAACTACTATGGAAGCTAATGTAAATCTTCCTAAAGTAGATAAATGCGAATCTCAGCTTCCATATCAACAAATCATTGGTAGTCTGATGTATCTTTCCTTATTAACTAGACTTGACATTGCATTTTCAGAAAGTTTTTTGAGTCAATTCAATAATTGTTATACTGAAGAACATTGGAAAACGCTAAAACAATTTTGACACATTTACAAAAAACTAAAAATTTTAGATTAAAATATGTTAAAGGAAATGCAGAATTAGAAGGTTTTGTAGACGCAGATTGGCCAGTCATCTACTGGTTACATATCTGAAGCATGCAAAGAAACTATATATTTGAGAAAAAAATATGTTCATTGTAACATTGTGTAGTACAACGATAATCAGAGTGCACAGAAGCTATCAGCAAATGTCGTATTTCATAACAGATCAAAACATATAGATGGTCGACATCATTTTGTAAAAGAAGCTGTTGCAAACAAGATTGTTCAAATTAAATTTTTGTCAACAGCTGATTAGCCAGCTGATCTTTAAACAAAAGTTTGCGTAATTCAAAACACTATATCTTTATTAAGAAATTAGGTATTCTTGTAGTATGTATTTTGATATAGTGGTGTTGTTGTAATAATATCAAAATTAATATTGTCACCCTGTATACTGCTCATGCTGCCACCACATACATGCTTACATTACCATTAAGAAAATGTGTCATCAAATATCTGTAATTAAAAGGTCTTTGCAGATTAACCCAACGCGTTGTACTTGTTTAATAGGCGCAAGCTTTTTTCAATAGCAGCAAAATCCCTTACGAACCTAGAAAGGGGCAAGGCACACTTTCTGGGTTCAACTTTAAATGAGCGTTTCGCAGTCTCTCAAACGATAACGTCGTCCACATACTCGTACACTATACACGTTTTCCACGTACAGCCTCGAAGGTGGCCGGAGCGTTGCACAATTCAAACGGCATCTCTGTTAACTGCCAATGACCGCTTCCTGTAGTCAAGGCAATTTTCTCACGATCCATACGATTAGTCTCCACCTGCCAGTAACCGCTCTTCAAGTTAAGAGTTGAAAACCATTGATGGCCAGATCTCATGGTCTACTTATAAGAAGCAATTTGAAATGGCTGCCTATGCAAAGAACTGAAACAATAAGGAAAAGACGAAGAAGTGGTTTGCCCTAACAATGACTTTGCACGGTCCTGCAACTGAAATTTTGCAAACACTAGCAATCGAAAAACATAAAAATTATGTTGATTTAGTACAGGCTATCGAGAAACGGTTCGGTGAAATTTACAAGGTCGAATTGCAATGATGAATGCAGCAACAAGGAGAAACACTACAGCAACTCCAAGCAGACGAGAGAAGACTAGTACATTTGTCATACCCCACCGCAAGCCAGGACATAATCGACGAAATAGAAAAGTACCCATTAGCCAAGTACCCAGCAGCCAATCAGACTACCAAAGGATCACATTTCGAAAGGAAATTCTCCTGCCAAAGACTTGGTGCTAAGTTATATGATGAAGTCCGCATAAAAATCCACCTGGCCGGAATAGCCAGATTTTTTGCTGGTGGCTGATATATACGACCAGTGTATCATTGGTACAGTTTTCCTGAGAGAACATGGACTAGTAGTGTACTTGGGATACAAACCCTGAAATATGGAAACATGGAGATACCAATGATATAAGAAAACGCCAATACTTTAATCTTAAAAGTCGTTATCTGCAGAAATCAGATTCTAGAGCCTTCGTCGAAAGCAATTGTTTAGGCAAAAGTGAGAGCTGATCCTGATAGCCACCGATTCTATTTCATGGAGCCAAAACATGGTAAGAAAGAATAAGAAAGACCTTAGTAGAACCAAAGAACAACATGATTCCTGTAAGGATTCTATGTCCAAAGATATTCAGTGTAAAGATAAAAAGGGAGAGATAGTGGGAAATGTGTACCTGTTGAGGCTATATCGACTACAATGGAAACAAATCGTGCAATACCGGTCGCAACAGTTCAGAGCATAAATCAAGAACAAAATTCTCAACCCCTGTAATTTACATCAAAAGAAGCGAATAATAGCAGAATAACTAATAAAAGGTAAAAACGATGCAAAAACATGCCGAAAAATTTGTGCAGTTTAGGGTGCGGATTATGTGAATGAACGCTGGACCTAGGTTCGATTCCGTGCCGGAAATTTCGATGTAAAAGATGCACCTTGCACTGGTCGGCCTGTCACTAAAAAAGTCTATGAAATTTTGCATCTGATGGAGCAAGACTGGCACGTAAGCTGTCTGGAAATAGCGGAGACAATAAACATCAACCGTATGATATTTTGAAATCATCTTAAACGAGCAGGGTACTCAAAGAAGCTCGATTTTTGAATGCCACATAAATTAACGAAAATATATTTAATTGACCGAATAACTATCAGTGAAATGCTACTGAAATGTAACGAAAAGGAACCATTTTTGAAGCGATTCAATACGGATGACAAAAAATGGATTAAATACGAGAATATGCAACGCAAGCGATTATGGTCAAAGTCCGGTGACCGACCACAAACGACTTCAAAGCCTAGATTGACGCAGACAAGGTTATGTTAAGTGTTTGGTGGGACTGTAAGAAAATTTTTTTTCAAAAATGTGCCAAAAAATTGCGGAGTTTTTTTATATGACCTATTAATACAAATGATAGAACTTATTCTTTTCAATACATCCACTTTATTTCATACAGTTACAATTTACAATTTAATCGCTTATCTCAACCACTATTGCTTTTCAGTATCCGTTGCTGTCACTTATCACTACTTGTAATTCAAATATTAAATTCTACCGAATGTTTTGGGGAATGGTGATATTTATACTCCCCTGACATCTTTCAAGAATATTCTATACTTTCCATCATTCCATATGAATTAACATTTTGCAAGAAAATTCGATTCCATTCTCCATTCACCAGTGGTTGAGTCTTTTGCTATTCAAATAAGGACATCCTTTACTTTTGAAATGTAGTTGACGCTGTTTGCATTCAAACGGATAGCACATTAATATACAACCGGGGTTCAAATCGCAATTCAAACTTTTGATATCGATGTTCGTTTTACGAAATCTAACCAGTCTTACGCCTGATGAAAACAATATACCATAAGTAATACCATATACCAAAGCAAATTAACCTTGTACTGGTTGATCCAACTTTTCTCGTATCTTGAACTATATACATAATCATTGGTGCCCATATTTTTGGAGATATTATGATCGATGCCACATAAACGGTTTCTAATGTTAGCCACATGGCCCGAAAATATCATTCCGGATGAATTGTAATCAGACGCACATCAACAAATTCGATGGTATCAAAATTGTGGATGTAGTTGCTCAAACAAACTTATAAATCTAGTTAAAGCAGATCTGGGAACTTAAAAACGTACCTAAATGTACTTATTTAACACATCTGAATACTAAATATCGAAAGAAGGAATGTGGATGTACGGTTAACATCCCGTTCAATCAAGAACTCTAACAAAAATACAGTTTGGGCTCTTCGGAAGATAGAGCCGTAGCCAGATTGCTCCAACTAGAAAAGCGGGTTCTAGCAAATCCATATTTAAAGCAATATATACAATTCAAGAATGAATTTATAAGGTTGAATCACATGGTTGAGATTAAGGAGTTCAAAAACCATCAATCAACACGTACTATATGTCACACCATTCCATTTTAAAGCCGGAAAGCACGACTTCAAAATTACGTGTTATTTTTAATGCGTTATCTAAGTCATCAACCGGAGTAAGCCTTAACAAGTTGATGCTAGTGGGACTAGGACTTCAATAAAATTTAACAACAATCATCATAAGATGGCGAAGACATCATTCCGTATTTCCAGTGGACATCGAAAAGATGTACCGAAAAATTAAAATAAATAGTGATCATTAATACTTTCAGCGTATTGTTTGAAGAAATACACAAAACGATGAAATAAAAAATTATATGCTTCTGACGCAATTTGTGCAGCAGTGGTATATACAATGGATTTCAAAAAATTACCTTACTTATATGCAAAATGAGAGTAGCATCAATCAAAAACGAGCTGACTATTCCCAAGATGGAACTTTGTGGAAAAATTTTGTTATTGAAGCTACTGTTTCAAATGAAACGTTTACTTTCCATTTAGAACTAAAATGTATACGCTAAGAGGGATTCAACCATTGTGCCATTGTACGGTGCCATCATTTCAGCACAACTGTTAATAACCAAATTATGGGAATTTTACCTCCCTAAATGGTAACATTGTCGAGGATATTTACCCACAAGATTATCGATTATGCTGGTTAAGTTAAAATTCTCATCCCAAAAAGCCGAGGCGGTCGGACAATAAAGGGTTATATAGCAGTATTCATATGACTTGCGACAAAAACTATCCACCTTGAGGTTTGGTGACCGCACATCTTAAGCATTCATAACGTCTATTAAAAGACTTATTGTAGAAGAGGATTCTGCGCACATTTCTATGTATAGTGATTACGGAATAACATTTACAATTACAAATTAAAAAACATTTTCAAGAATCTTATCATTCAATGTAATAAGAAAGTTAAAGTGGCATTTCGTTCCATCAGCTACACCATATTTCGTAGACTTGTGTGGGGCCAGAGTAAAGTCAACGAAGCACCACCTAAAAAGGGTTATTGGGGATACGTCTTTGACTTTTGAACAAATGACAACATTACTAACACAAGTCGAAGCCTCTCCCAATTCCCGTCCGTTGGTTGCAATAACCATTAATATAGAGGAATGTTCTATATTAACACCTGGGCTCAGATGAAAAGCAAAATTTCAGGTCACATTGGCTCCCAATTCAAAAAATTACGCAAGATTTCTGGCAAATATGGTCTTCGGTATATTTTACCCAACTCAAACAAAGGTCGAAGTGAAAATAACAGGAACAGGTGTTTCCATAAGAGAAGTAGTCCTAATTAATGACGAAATACTGAAATAGATCCAGAAAAAGATAAACACATTCGAACAGCAACTGTCTATTCTGTTTATTATTTTTTATACTGTTTATTTTGCTTGGACGGTTTTGTTTTAAGCCTTTTCTCTTAGCTTTAAATCCAATGTGACAAAGCAAGTATCTGCCAACTTTGAAATAACACCATTTGCACCTCAACCGGGAATATATTTTGAAGGCATAGGTGAACTGACTTAATAGTCAGTTCCTGGAAAACTGTAGTGTTCTTAAATCTAACAAACTACTGGTCAGAGTGCGAAATATTCAAGAAATCCTTGATGCACATGAAACAAATCTGAGGTATATCAAATTTAACGGAAGCAAACTTCTTGTTGCATAGTAACACATTGGAGTTGTTTAAAAGTCAACTACGAGACAAATTGAATTAAACACTGATGTTTTATTTCACGCCATTGATGACCCGCCACGACAACGTAGAGTGAGACGTTCTCTATTAGACTTCGAAAGGGCTATCACAAATGAACTATTTGGAATTTTGGATCAATGTTTTCCAAACCGATACGAAGAAAACTTAGAGCAGATCGGTAAAAATCAGACTACCATCATTGATTCAACATTGAGTGCTTTTAAGGAAGACCATGCATCTAGACAAAAGCAAGTGAAAGCACTGCTTACTAAGGTACTATGGTAACAAGGCTAAATAAACAGAAGCACAACGAACATGCATTCGAAATATTAATTTCGATTACGTTACCGAGCATATTAACAATGATTCACTGTCATAACAAACAGAGCGTTCTGTTGGACTTGATCCTAGCCACACATCGTAGTCAAATACATCCTCTAGTTTTGACAGTTAAACAATTCAAACTGGAACCTAATCGAATTCATGATAATATTCCGAGAAATATGATGATCCCCGGAGACCGACATCATGGATCAATTATTCAGCTGTACAAAATCTTGCAGCCAAGAGGTAATCGGAAAAAATATTACAAAAGAAGTGACCCCTCAAATTTTTTTCAGCGGAAAGTTCAAAATGTACAAGATTCTTCTAGTATCAACACGACACAATTTAAGGTTCACATATATTGTTCCATCAACTGGCTACTCAATAGTTGATGTACAAGAACATTACTATTTCTTTTTGATTGAAGCTTCTTTCTCTTCATGCAACCAGAGATCTCTAGATTTCTACTGGTGCGATAATGCATCACTGGATCCACCATTAGTTCCTGTGAAATGAAATCTCTAAAGCATTCACAGAACCTACTTGGATCATGTGCAACTCGAAGCGATTAGCCGCAATTATATTGGGTACAATACCTAGATATTTAGTACGCCATATGAGATCCAGATAGATATTTCGTGTGGATCAACAATCAACCCCGCTAAGTTAAGCGATGCTGAAATCCTCACATTTCAACCAAATTGTAGAATTCATCAATCAACAATGATCCTATCTTCCTTTTTAACTTTAGCTACAAGCAGAAGGAAGAACCTGTACTATCGTCCGATATATCCAACCAAAACGTTAAGGTTCAGCACAATATAAACAATTATCGGAAAAGTTATGAGATGCTGTTAACTGAAACAAGAACAAATAAAATACATTCATTAACTGGATTTATTGTGCTTCTAATATTTAAAGCAGTAGCTGTAACATTAGATTTGAAGATTACGATCAAAGTCCGATGTAACTATTCAAATTAATCATCAGCCTGAACCAGCAATTTGAATGACTGAAAGAAGACACTCATCAATGAATTCCGTTGAACCGCCAATAATGTTTTTGGATTAGCCGCGGTCCCAGCATTTTGTAGCATAAGATGCGACAACAGACCAAAATATGGAATCACCATACATACCTAGAAACAAATATAAGAAGCGACGCAGAACTAGACTCAAGTGAAAAAGGAAAAATGTATGGAATGGTACAGAATCTTCGCCAAAGATGTCAGGGGAGCATCAATATCAGCATCCCTCAAGATATACAAGTCAGTTTTAAAGTGGAATTTGAAATGTGAATTACGAATACTGATAAAGTGGTTTAAATAAAAGATATAGAAAAAGTAAAAGGCATTAAAAAAGAGATTGAGTTATAAATTGTACGTGTATTGAATAAAATGATCGTATTGAAAAGTTCTATCATTTGTAGCCACACAAAAATTTTACAATATTTATGCTCTATATTTTTTAAACAAATTTTTACGAAGATAACAAAACTAAAATGTTCTGAGGCATAGTGCTGTCAAATTGTTAAGATGAAAGGCCTTAGCTCCGGTAGGTGTCTTTTTGATGCACAGACTATATACGAGTTATTGTCATACATATATTTACTTCACTTTTATTTTTTAAATCCAAGGTATATAATCATTCCATTACTTTTTTACCAAATAAAAAAAAAAGATTTTGAGTGGTGGAAATCTTTATTTGGACCTTTACAATTGTGTTTGTTAAGCGGAAAAGATGATACCCGCCAAGTGGCTGCCGTCAGTGTTGATTCACATTGTTGATGCCCAATTTCGTGGCCCGTCGTCTGGTTAATGTGGCTACCAATGTCGCTGAGAACGAAGATTCAGCGACATCGGCAGCCACGGCCGCGATATTCTCGATCGAATGACCAGTCCGGTGTCGATCACGCCCTGCATGGTCTCCTGTGGTTTCAGTCTGTTCGAGTCGAGTAGCTAAACGCCGGAATGTGTGCCCAGTTGGCGCGACACGATTAGGAAATCGACATCGAAATTCACGCTGCACTAACACCACCGAACGATTATTGGTCAAAAACATCGACACCATTATTCCACGCTCTTGCGGAGCATAGCGCTCCATTACTTTTCTGTTGTAAATTGCAGCTGTCTAGTTCACAAATGTTAAATATGATTGACGTAAGACGCCATTTGTAAAAATTATACTATCTTCCGATAGGGTGATTAATTCTCTGAATTATTTGATTTTGTTGATTTTGTGAACGTCGTTTTTGATTTTTTTTCCGTTCATCAGTGTTGCCGTGATGAAAATTGGTTTTAGTATTTTAAGTTCTTTGATAGATTTACTTTTGTGTGAGTAGTATTCGGTTTTTATTCATCTTTTATTTTGCCATTTTGCGTTTTGGATTCGGTCTTATTTTAAATAAACCCATTAAGTCAAGGCGAGATAACCTGTGGAGTAGCCTGACACCGTGAATAGGATGAAGAAGTAACTACAAGCTGCACCAGCGTTCGAGCAACGGGGGTCTCTTAAGGCAAGCGAATATCTTTTCAAATTTTCGGTCGACAAGGATGCTGTCGAACGGAAAATTCCAGAGATCGAAAAGTTGTCAGAAAACACTCCAGCCAAAAAGTCTTCAGAGTCCTGGGACTCTGCTATTTCAATGAAGAATATAAAAATAGAATTAGTGCTTCAAATCACCTTTCTAGAAGATGAAGAAGTTGCGGAGCAGTGAAAGACGAGGAGCGTTACCTGCTTGGGGAATTCAGAATACCCATTCCCTTCCCTAAGTCTTCGTTTCCAATTCCATCCACTTCTAAACCATTGCATTTACCTCTTGCGCCATAATAGCCGACTATTGAACGCTGAAAAGAGTAAATCGGCAACTGGGACTTGAAGTTCACTAGAGAATGGTGCAGTTCATTAGTAAGTAGAAGAAGTCGAGGAGCATCGAGTAGTGTCGAAAGACACTTAGGAAGTTGAAAGTGGAGTTCCTGTCTCAAAATTCTGACACGTGTCTATGGAATGAAATTCGTCGTAGGACCGTAGTGAAGATCAGTTCAAACCGGCACTGGGTTCAGTCATTATCTTACCTTACTTCATAATTTTGAATCAATCCAATTCCAATCAAAATCTATTTCTCACTAAAAAATTGTTACATCTGAGGCGCCTTTTTATTTTTGACCTACTCGTCCGTTAATTTCGCTGCAGTGCGCTCAGCACTTGTCATGTCTCCTTGTGGATTAACCAACTGCTCCACTGATGACAATAATGCTGACTTTGTTGTCTGTAAAGGGATCCGCGGTAAAATATTTGCGTCGGCCTAAATAAAAGACGGTCTAAGTTTAAGATTTTTCGAAAAATCTGCTGTTGTTCAAGCACAGTGTCTTCAAACACAGTGTAGGATATGTCGAAAACTTTGGTCATAGTATCGAAAAACAAATTGCGCAATCGAATAAATTGGAAACTGCGAGATCCAAAAGTGAAGATACATCCAAGCTCCACCTTGGTATATATATAATATATACGTTATATTCGGCAATCAATGGCGAAATTACTACGAATAGAATAGTGTCGTTGGTTTTGGAAAACCTCATTAAAACAGTATGTCACAAAATCGATGGTTTTCTAATTTATCCCCCCCCCCTTTCGCACAATAAATACAATACTTCACTTTTGGCTGAGTTGTTGCAAACGAAAACGAATCATTGCCACATCCAGCCCCCACAGAATCTCCGAATTTTTCAAAAAGAGGTATGGCATTAGCCATTGCACAATATTCCCAACATCTCATCACAAAAAACAAACGTAATTTTAGGCTAAACTTGAATTCTAAATATGAATGGTTATTTGTTTACCCATCCAACACCAGCTTTAACCCTGGAAAGATGAAGGTCTGCAAATGGATTGATAAACGGATAAATGGTTACTTACATCTGCCTCTGCTGTGGATTTCATCGGATGATCACTTTTTTTTTACTGCTTCAAACGCCAGTTCATCCAAAGAATGTATATTCATTGATCGTATAACAGACTCAAGCCTATACCAAGCAAGTGACATTCTTAATACCATCGATAAATAACTAGACCTTATTTCTACTAGCGATCTTGTTAATCCCGCAGTAACGTTTTGCCTATTAATGATATCAACTGTAGATAACTTTCACCCCCTCTTCTTCTCTAATTTTTCCGTAACTCTTTACCCCAATTAACTTCTTCCCCTACCAACTCTTCTTACAACTTTCATAAGGCTAATTTTCGGAAAACTAATATCTATCTTAGTAAATATTCACCATTTTTACAGCCAAATATTTTATTCCATTTTTCTTTCGGGCTCATTTTGTCGGCAATAACATACGTAGATGGTATAACATAAGCATTCGCTCTTGACGAAACAAAAGAAACAAATTATGGGCAGGTTTTCTTCGCATCAATTCTTATTCTAACTATCTTGGAACCTACCTCCAATCCGCCCAACTCTGTAGTATAACTGCCTCTATCAGCGCTTTCTCAACACAGCGCAGAGCAATCTTATCGACGATCCTAAAACTTTTTATCAATTCATCAACTACAACATCATCGACCGATCCACATATTATTGGCAAATATTTTGCAAAACTTTTTTGAATAATCGTTTGGAGGCACCTTCGTTGTACCTGAACATATATTTCAATTTCTCCGTTGGCTGCTCTCAAGCTCTCAGTCTTTTGATCCTACCCTTATCGAAGAAAAGTTACAAAATCGTTATGATTAGCCCGGGCCAAACGGGTTCCTCACAATATTTTTTAAAAAGTGTGTCTACAATCTTTCGCACCCACTTTCCTATTTTATCTACCCTCATACAAGGGTATTCCCCCAAGTCTGGAAGACCTCTCTCATAACCCAGATACACAGAAAGGGGTTAAAAAATGATGTATCTAATTACCGTCCCATTGCAAAGCCTTTTCACATAACTAAACTGTTCAAAAGTATTTTATATAAAGTAAGTAGGGCAACCACTACAAACGTAGTTGAATTCGTATCTTTTGCGCTTTCGGCCCTAGAAAATAGCAACGAAATTGATGTTATTGCTACAGATTTTGCTAAGATCTTAGATAAAATTTCTCATCAAATAATCCTCTTCAAATTGACCTATCTCGGTTTTGACCCCCATATTACAATATTAAAATGGATATCTTTTTATCTGGAGAACCAGAGGTCAGGCTTATCTATCCTGCTTTTAGCTACTTCTGATTTTCCACAAGGGACCCATCTAGGTCCATTCTTTTTCATTTTAACTATAAATGATCTTGAGATGATTATTAAACACTATATTAAAACTATTTTTAAACGCCAAAACTGTGACTCTTAAAAAGGACCTCAATAGGTTTTTTACTTAGTATTCAAAAAATTGCTTAGAGCTTAATGTCTCCAAATATCAATCTATGACTTTGTCACGCGATTCCAATCAATTTCCTCCTCGACTTTATTTTCTGTACCCCGGGATAAATCCTTTCGCTACCTTGGAATATTTTACGATAGAGAGTTAAACTTTCGTTTGCATATTGATGAGATAATCTCTAAAGCCAATGAGACTTGGTTTTATTAAACGATGGTATAAAGAATTTTGCAATCCTTATATAACAAGGTCACCCTTGTCCGGTCCCTTCTCAAATATGCCAGCCGAGTGCGGTCCCCTTTTCAGCGAGTTCATATGTCCCGAACCGAGAACATTTAACGTCATTTTCTTCGATTTGCTTTTCGAGCACCACCCTAGGATGACCCTTTTATCATAACTGTCTCAAGCTTTTTAACCTAAATATCATCGAAAAATGCAGAGACGTAAATGACATTCTATTGATTCATCAACTGCTCTATTGTTTTTGTGAATTGCGCCTCTCCTTACAATTCTATTTCCTTCAACACTAACCCTCATAATCTATATTCCGATCCAGTGCACCTTTTATGGTTCCAACGAACCAATCTCCCGCATACTCCATAAGGTCAACTCAAACTTTTTATTTTAACCTGAGTACTACTTGTCTTAAATTTGATCTCCTTCACCATTCCCTTATTTCCTCTTTTTTAGTTTTTAAATCCTAGTTTTTAAGCTAGTTTAAGGTTGTATTAAGCCTAATAAAATAAATTATTAAATTATTATTAGTAACAAGGAAGAGTCGATTGAAGTCTATGTAGCCTTAATATTAGATATATTTGGGTCCGAGCGGGATTTGAGATCAGAAGAGTGGAGCTTTTTAAGCCAAAAGGAGATGACTTCGATTTCAGCTCTTAAGAACAGAACTGAGTTGGACGGCAGGGAAAACCAGCAACTGATTGATGTGCTGACAAGAGTTTTCAAGAATGTGCCGAAGAGCATTGGCACCTGGTAGAACACAAGATTGGAATGGCTTCTGAAACAATAAAGCAGCGATACCATCCTGTAATCCCCTACGGTTCAGAGCCATATAGATAGGGAATTAGAAGATATGCTTAGGGATGATGTAGTTGAGAAGTCTAGTAGTTCTAAAGCCTCACTTTTGATGATTACATGGAACTTATATTGGCCTGCAAGGGACACGAAGAAAGACCAAGCTCACAGGAGATATCGGACCGGAATGAAACTCTGAAGGTGTATTGGTGGGGCTCGCTTAGTTTGCAAGATGATTTGTAGAAGAGTAAATAGGAAAGCGCGGATGGAACAACATCTAGAGTCAGCTAAGTAATCTATGAAATACATGACGGAATCTCAGGAAGTCATTTTCACCCGTGATCCTCTGCTTGCGGAGTCTATGCATATATCACTACACCACGGCCACCACCAAATGGAAATAAAGAAGACATTGGAGAAGGTAAATGAATATATATGTTGTCTAAGCGCAAAACATGATATCATGTACCAATACAATGTTAGAGTGCTATTCGAACGAGTAGCCATCGTTACACCGTTTTCAGAAACATTTAATTGCAACCGATGCACCCTCGTGGTCATGGAATACTTCGGCAAGTGGTCGGAAGTGGGCTACCAAGGAGGTACAGGACTACGTGATTGACTTCCGCAGCAGAATTCCTAATTTGCAGGAATACACCCGTATCCCATAAAGACTAGGTACGACATCAAAGCGAAATTTTCGGGTTTTAATGAATGAGATCTGCGTAAGAAATGCTTTCTCATACTTTCCAGACCACTTAAACTGCCGGCATTTTTTATAAGTTGATGCAGGCTCCTTGCAAAATCAGCAAAATCCTTGACGAACATCCTGTAGTACGTCGTAATTCTCGAGAAACTTTTCAGTTAGCGTTTATCTTTGAAGCCAGGCCAACTTTTTACCGCATCGATTTTCGGTCCATCCTTACTCATTCCGCTGATACAATGTGACATACATATTTTACTTCAGGACGGAACCAGGCACACTTTTCGGGCACACACACACACTGAGCGCTTCGTAGCCCCTAAAACACCTCTTTAGGTTCTCGCGATGTTTTTCAAACGTCTTAACTTTTTTTTTAAAGAATTTAACGCTCAATATGGTATGAATATACTTCATATGCCTCAGCACGTGTTAAGTTTTTTGGAAAATGGGATAGAGAAATTGTTTAGGTTTAGTGGTTATTTCGCTTCATGAGTGGCCAACATATAATATGGAGACTAAATTCTTAGTGGAAGTTGACTTGTTGTTGATTTCTAGTCAACTATTTATCTTACTTGATTTTTCTTAACTGAAAAAATTGTCTTTCGGGTGCGGTTGAGATTTGAAAACCGAACCTTCCGCTTTGGAAGTTGTCTACCGGATCCAGCTTGAGAATCGAAGAAAAATGGAGGTAATTCATTCAAATAGAATGTGTCATTTCAAAGGAACGATGATTAACAGAAGATTTCGGTATTTGATAGCAGGATCATGATGAATGGAGAACGGATTCAAATTTTCTAGCAAAATGAAAAATTATATCTAATTATTATAGAATAAATATCTGCAAGGTATGCAAGCGAGTTCATCAGTTGAATTTGAAGTGTGGATTAAGAGAAGCTATTACACAAACATTTTTCAACATTATACATCTATGTGAAATATGTTTGTAAGATTGTAATATAATATCTGGGCTTAAAAATAGGTAATAGAACAAAAATGAGATATAAAAGCTTTGCTTTTTGTGAAGTCTACCCTAACGGCGCTGTAATGCCTTGTTAAGTAACTTTCATGGAGATGGATAGGGAAGCAGAACTCGGGTAGAGATGATGTGAGCAGGTGAGACGATATCCGCTCTACAGGGGAAGTAATAAAGTCGACCACCAGATTTCCAGGTTGGGTGGGAAATAGCTTTCGCACCCCTCAGCGTTGTAAATTTCGTTTGTTATTATCGTTTGTATTTTTGAATTGTCGGCATGATTTATATTTTTGCAGTAGGTCTTGTCGAAGAGTGAGGACAAGAACCATCCTCATCCGGCGAGCATATTCGTGCCCTGAGACATCCTTTCCTTCTTTTCATTTTCTTTTCTAGTCCAGTCCGCATCCTGGTTTCCTGTCTTGAAACTATAATCCTACATAGCCCCTTAAAGTACCTATATAATAGGAAATGGCCCAACGCTTTGTTCTTGTCAAATGTCCGTCCTAGTCGTCTGCCCGAAGATGTTACTGTGGCTATCAACAATGGACCAATATGTCTTTAAGTGGGAGTCAGTTGACAAACCAACGTGAATTACTACGGATGACATTGATGATGACTACAGAAACAACTCACTCGAACCGGTTGTCCTGTGTTTTTTTTCCACTCTTTTCTTTTATATGTGAATTTTACTTACCTATCACTGAATTTTAGTTTTCCTTTTCATTCGTTTTGTGTTGGTACATCGCGGGAACAATAAGTGAAGTATTTGCTATGCCACGTAATGTGTCTGGTATTATTTTTTTTTGTTTACGCATTTACTAGGCATTTACCGTCCGCAATCTAATTTCCAGGACAACCTCATCATCTCAAAACATCATCGCATCCTAAGAGTAAAAATATGATATAAAAAAATAAATAAATAAATATACAGTCAACTCTCGATAATTTGACACTCGTTCATTTAAATCTCTCGTTAATTTGACTCTTGATTTTTTCCCGGTTCCTTGCAAAATACTAGATAATTTGAAATAAATAAATATTAATTAGTCACCTTAAAGTTGAAGAAATACACACTGAAGGAATACAATTTAGTATCTTACCCGCCGACATTCAACAATTTAAAGTCAGGCTTTCATACTCTCAATAATTTGAAGTGTTTTTCATGAACCGACCTGTCATTTGTTTACATACATGTTCAGACCTGTCGATCGTTTACACGAATGAGATGCATATGTGTAGGTTCGCAGTCTAGTTTTCTTTCAAACGTTGAAGTGGGTTACGTTAAATTTTTATTTGTTTATTTCAAAGTATCAAAATGAGTTCAAGAAAAATCAAGTGTCTTTCCATAAGTAAAAAAAAAACGTGTGATTTAAGCTGTCTAGGATGGTCAATGAAAAAAATGTGTAGCCAATGTCAATGATTTTAAAAAACAGAGATCGGTGTACCAGAAGTAACTTAACTGCGAGTCAAAAAAGATCACGCCAGGGTGAATTTCCCCGTCTAGAGAGTGCTTGCTTGAATGGATTCGTTAATGTAGACGACATAACGTTCCCATCGGCGGTTTCATGTTGAAGGAAAAAGCCAAGTCTTTTGCGCAGTCTCTTGGAATCAAAGGATTTGCAGTAAATGGCTCTCAAATTTTAAAAACCGATACGCCATTACATTTAAAAAAATCTGCTGAGAGAGCACCAGCGTAGATATTTCCATTTGAAACCAACAGATTAACGAACTAACTCAACCTTTTAATGGCTATGATCGAAGAAACATTTTCAACACAGACGAAAAAGGATTTTTTTTATGTCTTCCTGACCGCACTCTGACGTTCAAAGACGTCAGGGAGGGGGGGGGGGGGACTCAACAGGAATAGAATAACTGTCCTTTTAGCGTGCGACATGGATCGCTCTTCAAAATTGAAACCACTCATCATAAGTAAATTTGCGAAACCGTTTTAAAGGAATAAAATCGCTGCCCACAACTTAAAGGTCAAACAAAAAATCGTGGATGACGACAGAGCTGTTTGTTGAATGGTTGAGCTCAGTTAACTGTGACATGAAAAAGGAAAAACGCAAAATCTAACTGTTTCTGGACAACTGCACAGTGCGTAATAATTCACCACCATCAGACTACGTAAAATGTATTTTCTTTTCCAGCTAACACGACACCATTAGACAAAGGCATAATACAAAATGTTAAAACTCTCTACCGTAGAGAAATTGTTTCTCTTATATTGGTAGCGTTGAAAAGGGTGAGAAGGTGAACAAAACAGTTTTGACCGCTATTGTCATGATTGATAAGGCCTGGACAAATGTCAACCCAACCACTATTTACTATATAACTGCTTCAGAAAGTGCGGGCTAAGGAAAACCCAAAACGTAGACCATTTATCAGAATCGAAAAACATTACAAATTCTGACTCAGGATGGGGACTTCTACCTAACTATAGAAAATTTATATTTGAGGATTATACTCAAATTGGCGATTACATCAGTGTCCACGGGGCGCTAACTGATGCTAAATTGTTTGACATGCCCCTCTGGATGAAGACGAGGTAGAAAACGAAGAAGAACAATCACCAATTCCAGTCACATTGAGCGAAGCAAGGAGCTCTCTTACTACCCTATGCTTCTACGCCCTCAGAAACGACACAAGACACGATTTCTTTTCAGCTCTCACCACAATCGAAAATTCATTGGACAAAGATAGAGAAAAATCGCTCACTCAATAGAAAATTACGGACTTCTTTTCAAAATGAACATGTTTAAAGTAATAAATCACGAACTTTAATCAAAATCCAAATCCAGCCAACAGATGGTGTGAATGTTAGCCATCAATTACTGTCATTTACTGGATTCAACGTAGTTGATATTTTTGACAAATGTCATACACTCTTCGGCAATTCTAGTTGTGGAGTCGTTTACGACACAACAATGCTTTCTTGTTATATAATCTTATTACAAAAATGGACGATCTGTAAAAATAACATTTCGTAAAATTCGTGAATTTTTCGCTAAATCGCCCTAGTGAATCCGGAATTTGTGCAATGGTAAAGCGTTTTGAAGAAACTGGTTCCGTATCGGGTCAAACTCCATGTCATCATGCTCAGAAAAATTGTCATCGAATTTGATTTTTTCTAATGAAACCCATTTTTGGATGAGTGGGTGCGTATATAAACAAAACTGTCGTTTCTGGGGACTGGAAATCCATACGATATTTAAGAAAAACCAATGCATCCCAAAAAAGTCACTGTGTCGTGTGGATTATGGGTCTGCGGCATTATTGGGCCGTACTTTTCCGCAGATGAGGCTGGAGAGACAGTTACAGTGAATGGCGAACGTTGCCGCAACATGTTGACTGACTATTTTTTCAACAAGATGGTGGTACCGCCCACACAAGCCACCAATCAATACATTTCTTGTGTACGAAATTTTAAGGTCGCATTATTTCGTTTAGAAGGGCAGTTGATTAGCGTCAAAGGTCATGCGATTTGACACCTTTATACTTCTTCCTGTTGAGTTATTTAAAGAGTTAGGTCTATGGTATGTTAAGAAACCACCGGCAATTGAGGATCTCAGACATAACATCTAAACTAAAATTGCGGTCATTGACCCACTTACTTTTTAAAAAGTCGTCGATTATCATGACCTTCGGTTGGTCGCTTGCAACAGAAGTCCTGGTGGTCACATAAACGCTGTTAGATTCCGTTCATAATTTCCATAGACCGATCTTTATTCATTAATAATATTAATGTTAATGTTAATTTAATGGAAATTTATACACCAGCTGTTGGCTCACCTTTTAATGATATATGTATGATATAATTACAAACAGAAAATAGAGTATACTTTAACAAAGTATGTATACAAAGTATACATAGAGTTATATGCAATTTCCTTATTTACGTATGAAAACATGCAATCTAATATAAACGTTGCACATGCTTTGCTTTAATTTTTTTGGAATTGAATAAGAAAAATTGGTATTAAACTTGTATGCAGATATGAAGCATACATACCATATTTCATATTTTGTTTGGCTTGTTGCGATACATTCACTAGATACATTAAGCGTTTTAGCATAAAATAGAGATATTTTAATCTTTGGACGAAAAGTTAAGATTTCCACTATACCTGTTCGTATAGTATACCTATACATATACGGTTTTCTTTATCTCAGGGATTTCATTTGTAGAATGTTTTTTGTAGTACCCGTTTCGAAATAGATTAATCTGGCAGAGTGCCACCAGCAACATATGGTAAACTACTCATCGACAAAAAAATATGAGTACTACTTACGCTGTACCACTGCAACAAATTCCAGCAGTCATCACAAATTATCCTCCGTCAACAAGTTCCTTCTCATTATTTCCACCTCCTTTCATCAATCTCAGTCACAGTGGTTTGAGCGACTCCATAGACCCACCGTCTTTTAGTAGCCTTAGTCTACAGAGAGCCGTAGAGGTACAAACACTCAATCAAAGCGCTCGATCCAAGTTGACTCTAGTAAAACAGAAATGTGTTTTATTACTCACAAAGTCACATCGAAATCAAAAATAATATACCATTAGACATTAGGATTTTTTTTAACTTACAATAAAGAAAAAATTAAATATTTGGCAGGACAGCCCGCTGTGAGCCAAGGCCTAACTTCTCGCACTCATTTGTGTCTCTCACTTTGTGAATTTTTACATTTGTGGAGTTGTGCCTAGGGATTAATTTCTGGAAGGCTTTCCAAACATAGCACTTGAAATAATAAGTTCAATTACGCTACCAGGTAATATAAATGATGCAGGTACTCATTAATTATCAGCAGAAGATCAGTCGAGACCAGAGGTAGTCAAAAGAAAATTTCGCTATTTTACCCAACATACCATAGTCTCGAAAAAACATTGTTGGAGGAGCATGTCATTAACATCGGAGAGGTGGAACCTGTACATCAACGTCATTACCCTGTTTCCCCAGACATACATGATCTTCTGTAAGCTGAGATAGACCGAAGGGTAAATCTCGGCATTATCGAGGAGAGTGAGAGTCCGTGGTGTTCGCCCGTTGTACTCTATAGTACAAAAACTAGGTAAAAATCGGCTTTGCCTGGATTCCTGTAAAGTCAATGAGCTTACTAAAATCGACGCTTACCCTCTCCCTCATATTGACGGGCTCCTCGTGGGCCACAGGACGCGTACTATATCAGCAATATAGATTTAAAAAATGCCTTCTGGCAAATACCGCTAGAGAAACGGAGTAGAGAAGAAACTAGTTTTACGGTTCCGGGAGACCTTTGTACCAGTTTACTGTCATTCCTTTCCGGTTGTGTAATGCTGCTCTCCTTTTGAGAGAAAGAGTTTTCGTCTATCTCGATGACATGCTTATCGTATTCCCAGACTTTGAGACCCATCTGGCATTTCTCGAGGAGGTCGTTGTGCTTGCGGAAAGTCGATCTTACCATTGACCTGATTGAGTTGAAGTTTTGTTTCAAAAAACTTCGCTACTTCGGGTATATACTTGGTAATGGTATGGTGAGATTTACTTCCTAACTGAATTGCTGTTGTAGGTATGACGGACTGCTTAACTATTATATATCCTTCTTGGTTCAAAAGCATCTTTTCTAGTTCCAAGCTGTACTTGCTTCGGTAGTGAGAAGTTGGAAGCATGTTGCAGTGCAAGATGGTGATATGGTGATTTCATAACTCTTTTTTAAGAAATTTTAAATCCAATCAACATAAGCGTTTGGGGGAATGCTCTTGATAAGAAGGATAGTGCGCAATTGATTCCTTGATTCAAGCTTGTGTTGCCTACGCTGCCATTTGGAAGGTGTCCACATTGAATTAAAGTAATTAATAAGCTTCTGTGGGGTTGCGACTGGAAGAGTTGACATAAGCGTGTTCGCTGTTGTCAATTTGGAATAGGCTTCGCAGGATTCAGTAGGTTGGACCATCCGCAGATGACTTATGTGTGGCGAGCGTGAATCCACTTCAGGTTTCTTTAATTTAGGCATGAGTGATGCTAGGTGTGTCATCAATTTTGTTTTTTATTGTTGCGATGTGGTGTTTAATATCACACACGGGGGATCGAATCTCAGGTATAATATCACAGACATCGCTCAACTTACCCAAAATAACTTCGAGCATAGGATTAAACTGCTTATGAGAAATATTTGTTTGATGATAACTGGAAATGAATGTCAATGTCATCACGCAGGGAGCTTATCAATTATCAGATTTTTGGTTGGAAATAACTTGCGCAGAACAGATAGCTTTGACCTCACTCAACACTTTATCAAGTATGGGAGCTTCTTCATTTCTGCAACTTACGAAGTCTAACTCGATTGGACCTGCAATTTGTTTATATATGTACATTTCTTTACATTTTATAATGTCGACTGAGTTCTGGACCGAGCTACGAAACTCTTCAACACTTTTGACACTGTTGTGAGTAAGAAGGATTTTGGCGCGTGCGTTTTGACAGGAATTATTAGAATTGCTTGGGTATCTTATTGTCAAAAGCAGATGTGAGAGTGTGATACTCTAGCATTCGTCACAAAATAAAATTAGGTCATCAGAGAATTCTTTGATTAACACCGTATTTCTTTTGCTTAATACGACACAAATGGCAAATAAAGATTTACAACAAATGCCTTGGCAAGCTACCCAGTCAGCATTGTTGTCATCGATTATAACATACAATTACAAAAAAAGGAAATGAGAATATTCTTTAAAAAGCAATCAATTTAAAACTAATTCAGGGTCTAAAAGGAGAGAACTAATTTCAGAATCTAAATGGTGAGAATCAACAAACACAAAATATAAAAAATTTAACGAAGAAAATTAAAAGAATTGTATTCTGAATAATATGCGTAAACATAATATTGTCGTTATATAAATTAAAACTAAAATAAAACTTGTTTTCTTTTTCTTGTTTTACGTTAAATGATAAAACAAAAAATTGTTCCCGGTTGAAAATCTTAACCATTTTATACATTCTCTATCAGAAATACATAAGGGTGACTAGGTTTTTCTAATTCGATTTCATAGAAACTACATTGAATAGGTCGACCTTGAAAATCTTTTAGTAAACATGTGATTGGATTAGTAATATTAACTTTTCTCTTTGCGAGAACTTCCGTTGTACAATTAGGTGTGTAAACTTTCTCAAAGTAAGTTTAAATACTTTATCGAACTTTAACACCAACTTTGTATTTTCCTCTTGGAACGGTTTTAATGTAATTGAGGATAACAGGTCTCTCGAGTTTTCTCTGTTTGCATCAATTGGTCTCATTTTTATTGTTCTATGTATTTTATTTTATAAAAATTCTATTACTTTTCACCAGAGGTAAGGGGTAGAAATCATATATAAAACATATATGCATATATTTTTCATCAAGGAAAAATAATGACAAGAATCTAACCTTGGATCCATATTCGTTTTGGTCGCTTCGATCATAAGAAAAGAGCTCAAGCAACAATCGACAAATAAATAATAAGACGAAAAGATTTTTCACATATTGACATACTGATTACGAAGTATATTACATAAGTTGTACTTTACCCACTATTCAAAGGAATAAACATCTGCTGTTAGTCGAGTTGAAGTAAGGTTAACCAGGCAACCAAATCAAGTTACTTCCAACGATCTCTTTGGAAAATAAAAACAAAAACAGCATTAACATGGGTAAAACAGAGGCAAAATCCTCGAATACCAGTTGGAAAATGCGGATAAAAACCTATAAATATATAATATATAATATATCAAGCAAGCCGCATGGGAAAGCGAATGTAGAAGAGATAATTAAATCTCTTCTAAAATTTTAAGTTTAAAATTGCTCTTTCCGATGAGATTTCAGTGCCATGATGACCATCGACGAGTGTACACACACAAATGCACTCTTTAAATTGGCTCCTGACGTGGAGACATAATGCAAAATCAAAGAAAAAAAAAACCGTACAAAAAAAAAATAAAACAAAATAATAAAATAACAGCACGCGCGAGTAAACAAACAAAAAAAAATCATAAAAACCAAAACAAAAAACATTCACTTGTGCGGGGGAAAAGAAACACAAAGACACAACGCGCGAGTGCAACGCAATCAACACATGAAACGCTGGCATACCAACCGCCTTGTTCATACTGTTTCTTGCACTCAGTCACTCAGTTAGTATGCTGTTTCCTATTGTTGTACGGACATAATACCTACCACAATTTGATTCATTAAACTAACTCTGAATTTTTATTCCACAGCTGTGCTTAGTAGCATCGGTGTTTGTGTTTTTTTATGTTTGGCTTTTTTGTAATGACTCTGGAATTTAGAGTGGATATAGCCAATATTCGCCGACTAAAAAGTAATCACTTTTTTGCGTACGTACACGTCTGTCACTATGATCTCAAGCTACCTGTCTACGAACAAGTGTCATAATTCTTCTCTCACCGCGGTCTCGCCATTTACGTGTAGAGTGATGTAACTTACCAAACTCCATCACAATGTAGTCCTTGTTTCGATCTAGAATTCAATTTCCTTTGGTATAAATTCCATTTTCGTAAGCAAATTATCCACTATTGCTTTATTAACAGAACCCTCAAACTGGACAGTAATTCGACTTTCAACGAGTTTGATGCGCTGTCCGACTCCAAGCAAAGAATTGTATCCCTGTATCCTCATACTAAAATCTCAATGAAATGCTTTATCCCTCATCGAATGAAAAGCATCAAACTTAATAAAAAGCGTGATACGACTCGTGTTGTAAAGAGATTGTCAGGGTTGGAGAAATGTTTTACTGTCCTACAGGACCAAGCCGAAAGAGGAAAAAAAAAAGTTCATACGATCCAGAAATGACGGCAACGCTATTCTTAAGCTTGCAAAATTCCAATACGACCGAAAACTGAGGCAATAAATATGGTATGACAATGTCCCAAAGATAGTAAAAATCGTTGGCCAAAAACATTAGAAATTCTGCTTCATCCTGCATCCCAGCGCTCATTTAAAAAGACATTCCAGCTATTAGAATGATTGGATGTTGTTGTTCGTATGGCAAATTTGCGTTTAGTAGCCTGCCTCAAAGCCGAAGAACACCTTCACTGTAGATAGACAGATGGAATGGCTTCAAACCCTTTGCTCTTGACTTGGCCTTGATTCGCCGTATTTCTTCCGAAAACATTTCTTTCTGCACTACCCTTTTCATTTCATTCATTTTCATCTTTAATGCATTTTATTTCATTCTTCTTAAATTTACTATACTTACATGCTAACAGAAAAAATGCTTAAAAGCTAGCTTAATATAACTTAATTAACTTATTCTAACTTACTGGCCCAAGCGGGCGCTCTAAACTAATCTGTATTCTTATTCTATGTCTTTCGACGTCTAAATTAACATTTCAAAAAATAATTGTTATTCATTAAACTCCTAGTTAAACTAAGAAAATATTAAGTATTCAAAAACAAACTTAGTAAATGATCATTTTTTTGTATATATTTAAAACTTAAGCATCCAACTTTAACTACTTAAACTAACTACCTATGCTAAGTTATACTAAACCTCAAACTACTAAGCTTAACTATACAATCTAACTTAACCTAATTGTAAGCAAACTTCAAGTTGCTAACCTAATGCTAGCAAAGCCAAGGCTGCCAACCTTCATACCTTAAAATCAATATGTAAGTCGGCCATTTGCTAAACATATCAAGAAAAATATGGCCCACTTTGCCTTCTGCCTAGGCAAACCTGGACTTGAAGGAAACGACGAAGAAATCGGGTCTTCTTCACTCAACCACCAAATATTTCGGTGCTGCAAAACAACATCTTTTTTATCAAGTCTTAAAATCGCCCTGCTAAACCTGAGACGTTCAGTACTGCCGTGTGCGACGTCTCTGTTTTTAGTTGAGTCGCCCCTCACCAACTGCACGAGCTACGTGAAAGATAAGCGGAACCGCAAACCTATCCTGGATCAACCCTATCATGCCAAAATAGAGGAACGCTTCAGGGGGGACGAAGCCTTTCAAGCGCACACTCTCAGCGCACACGAGGACATCGCTCTTGCAATATGCTCCCGAGCCAACTTAATAGCGAAGTTGTCCAGTCTTATTAGATTCGCCCTGTTATATAGGACCAAATTGGGATGGAATTTTATGTATTCAGATTCCGGTATTCTGTAAAGGTGAAGACAAACCCTAAGTCACGTCCTCTCAAACACCCGAATCTTTTCCATTAAGCTTGTTCTCACGTTGAACGACACGAGACACCCATATACCAGCATGGGCCGGATGAGGGCCGTGTAGCAGATAACTTTCACCCTCGCATTGAGTTGGCTACTATAAAACAGTATCCTTGTAAGGGCAAAAGCACCTTTGGCCCTGGCCAGAGCAGCATCTACATTCTTGTTAAAATATAGATACTAGTCTAGCCAGATCCCAAAATATATAATTACATTTCGACAAGCGAGTGGCTGGCCGTGTTCCAGTCATCGCAAAATCGCCTAAATTCCCCGAAGTCACGTTGCAAAACCATGTTATTGACCTCAGCTTTTGGACCTGTTCTGTACGCTATTAAGTCACCTGCGTACGCTTTGGTGTGGGGAAGTGAACCTATCAAATCGCTTGTGTAAATGTTGAATAAGATTGGCGAATTTACCGCACCTTGTTGCAGACCGTTTTTAATGTTAAATATTCCAACAGAAGTCGCACCTCCATATTTCATGATAAACTCTCATAGACATCTGTTGATGAGCGTATTATGAAGAATATACAAAAGTGGTTTGCTGATACCCAGTCTGGTCAGCTTGTAGAAAAGCCCCTTTAACCATACAGTGTCGAAGGCGTTTTCCAAGTCAATCAGGCAGGCTCCAGTACACTTTTAGGGATGGGATAAACTACCGCAGTTTTCCAATGCTCTGGATAATGTATTGTACATTATTCAATGCATTGTTAAACAGAGTGGTGTAAATGTTTATCGCTTCTAGAGGAAGATGTCGAAGCACAATTTTCGGAATTCCATCGACTCCCACTGATTTTTTACGTGTCTAAGATTGCATGGAGTTCTTCCTTTGAAATGAACGGGGGTAGGTCCCCTTCATTGGCGATGACATTATTTGCCATACTCTCGTCACTGAACTGAGTGAAACCCGAGCTCTCGAATCGCCAGTTCTGTATGTCATTTCACAGGTAGAAATTGTGCAGAAGGACTCGATTCTCCAGGTCGTGATTTAAACCAATGACATCATTGGTTTTATACACTTCCTGAAAAGTCGCTTCTATGCCCTCAACCTTCTTCTGAGGATCTTCGATCATCATCTGCGACTTCACTTGGATCTATGCCTGTAGTAGTCAGTATTCGTCCGTTGTCCGTCGTTTGAGAAATCTTAAGACACTGTAGGTGGTTTTGATTTTTTCTCCGAAATATTTTATTTATTTGCGGGAACATATTCGGGTTGCTGGTATTTACAGCCCGGATTCTCTTGTTCCAGTAAAAACTTACAGATGCCCTGTAATTCTCTCTTATCAATATTTGGAGGTTTTTAATTGTGTCCTAACATCCACGTTAAGTCTGTCAGTAAACTGCCTGTACAAGGTTTTGAGTCTCGATAGCGGTCTACTTTTGTCTCGGTGCAGTGCGTCAATTGCGGAATAAGTCTTCGTTGGGTGTGTATTCATACCGAGGTATTGTAATGTCCATTGTCTGCTTAATTGTTTGGTCCAATTGTTTTAGGTACCTGTCAAGCTACTTGTTAGACAGATTCCTATTGGACGGTGGGTAGGGTGAATTCGAGGAGAGTGATCTTGTCAAGGTTCTGGAGAAGCGTGTCCAGCGAGTCTTACTGTAGTTGTAAAAATGCCTACGAACAAACTCCTTCACCTCCTCAATTTCGTTAGGTATTGTTACAAAAACTCCCAGTCAGTTGCCAGGTCTAGTCAGGTCCAAATAAGAGCCGTGTCTGGGAAACGACGGACTGTCCGTCGCTTTCAAACCGAGTCTATATATGACACTGTGCTCACCCCACCAATTGAGTAGTAGATTCTCTCTAGTATTTAGTACATGATTTCCCCAATCTCTATGTTTGTCATTAAAATCCACGCCGATTATATAATAATTCTCCTCCGATTCCAGTCTAAGGAGTCGAAAGTGTATATCGAGCTCTGAGATGAATAGCGTGGATTGAGAAGCATCAGGCTCGTAGACAGAGACCGTGAACAACCACTTTCCGCTACGGAGAAGGATGCGAACGAAACATGCCTCTCGCACCGGAACCCATAAAAAACATCCTTGTACATTCTTCTAAATTTAAATTTTTTTCTAATAAATATCGCGAGACCACCTTCTTGTGTGGAGTTGGGTCGGTTTTTTCTTCTTCTTTTATATTTACAGTGTTTCACATTGTGCTTATCGGTAAGCTTAGTTTCGTTAGCGAAAAACACATCAGAAGCTTGGTCTTCCAGCAACGTAAACAGCGCGGCTCTTCACTCGATCTTAATAGGTGAATTGACATTCACTGCAAGAAACTGCAGGGTTTGCTCCAACATGTGATGCCCATTACGACAAGAGGTGCGTTCGACCCGGCAGCTTCTTGTAGATTTGATCCACCCGCTTAGCCTGTTCCTGTACTTGATGTTGAAGCCGAGCCATCTGCCCTTGAATAGAGAGCAAGATAGCTAACATGTCGGGTGAAGATTCTGGTGCTCTCGGCGCTGGGGCCGAGGAAGCAACCGTGGCTTTTTGTACCATTGTACCATTGTACCTACCCTACCCTACCTGCCACCATTTGGGCGAAGGTAATTCGGGGCGTGACGGCTGGAGTTTGAAGCTGAGCTAATGGACGCTTAATCTCCGCTTTCTGCTGACGAGCCATGTTTGCTTTTTTCATGTCTTGGCACTTGGGACAACCCCGATTGTTAGCGGTGTGTCCCGAGTTCTTCCACAAAGCACATGAGAGTTGAATTTTGTCTGTCTCTCTCTCCTAACCCAAAGTACATTCCTGTAAATTGAGGTTCTTTCCACACTTAACGCATCGAGGCTGCATTTGGCAGTTCGAAGCGGGATGGTAGAACCTTTGGCAGCGAACACATTGTATAATGTAATCGCTCCTTTTTAATTTCTCCCAATGAACAACCTGGTAGTCCAGGAATTTGATACTCCTTAGACTGTCCAGTTTGCTGTTGGGAGTGAGCTGTACTGTGAAGAACGGTGGTTTCCGCTTCTCCCTTTTTGCTCTTACAGTGGTAAAAGGCTTAGTCCCCACAAATTTGAGATTTTCGCACTCTTTCCCTTGAAGCAGTTTTAAGAGCTCCTCGGGATCAGTTAACAGTTCCAGTCCTTTCAATAGAACCGTTTTAAATTTATCACCTTTCGACGTGTACGTAAAGTACTCCGTCGTCGTTTCTTTCAACAGGTTTTGCATTTTTTTGTAGCCCTCCACTGAATTACAGTGGATTACGTGCCTGTCTGAACCTAATCTCTAAATGATAAAGTTCTTACCTACGGCCGACTTACAAAAGTCCTTGGTGTCCTGGACCTCCATTTTGTAGGTGTTGATTGGAGGTACCTTGTGTTTTTATTTGATCTTTTTTCTGCACATTATTTTTATGCAGTTGTTGTTGCTGTTGCTGTAGGAAGCTCGCCTTATCTTCCTGCTCCCTTTGTTTCCGGGTGATTTCCTTAGCTTTAATAGCAAGCACCTTTTTTGTTATTGAAAGGTGCTGCTATAAATTGCATTCAATTCCTTTTCTTCATCTTCTGACTCAGAGGGAGCCAACGAGGTAAAGTTGTTCTTACCCCCTCTATAATGTATCATTCTATCAGACACGTATGAGAATTTATCATCCGACACATGGTGTTTTTCTTTTTGTGCTGCCGCAGACGTTGACGCCGCCCAAATTCCTTACTTAGCAGCATTTCGTTCGAGATGCAAAGAGAGGGGCGTTTTGCTAAGTTTGAAGTTACACTTATTTTTTTCCTCCGTTTAACAGTTCGTTCACTGGCCACTACTGTTGGGTGGCCCGATTTGAAATCACTCGTTGTGGTGTCGTCCACTTATCCCACAATGGGGATAACGGCACAGTCTTTGCCACTCATCACGTGTCTTTTTGTGTCCACTTCTCTAATTTTATTATTTATTTTCAATCAAAAAATTAAAAACTAAAAACGGTAAATGGTTTTTCTATCCGCACTGCTCGGATATTATAAAATGTTGCACCTGCGCCAACTGTGACTATGGAAACTTGTATGTTGATTTGCGATTATAATGTACTGATTCACCAGGGAAAAGCCGAAACAGGTCTATGCACTAACTTGGTCTGTAAATGACTACTACTCTACCCTTACTGCTAAAACTGTGACTGCAAAAAATTCGAAGTTGAATGTCGATAATTTTCATTGTATTGATTACAAATCTCTTACAGAACGCGCTGATTTTTTAAGATTTATTTAGTATAGAGTGGTTCATTTACATTGTCAGGGCACAATGAGAGCGGATAGACCGTTGCTCCTCATCGGTTTTCAGATGGCTGGAGTGGACACTTGAAACACCAAGTTGTACGCAAACATTCGGGACTATTCTACCAAAGTCTCACCGTTTTCAGAGGAGATACTTTGGTCCTAGATAAGAGCAAGTGAACACAAATATTCCCTCGGGAATCCAAAACCCTATATATCTGTCTATATCTGTCTAATCGTCGTAAACATAATTGTTGCATCATTATTTTTACTTTTATTATGCATGGTGCGATCTATTCCAGTGGATCATATAGCTTCGCAGTCGTCGAAAAAATTGTGTTGATACATTGTAAATACTCCTTTTGTAGTTTAGAGTTGAATGTAAGCCGTCTCTCCAGCTGAGAAACCTACGCAGGGCTTATCCGTTCGACGGTCTAAGCGCAGATTATTCTTCTTATCGACTTATCTCCTCGCATTCCTGATCTTCACTTGACGCTAAAACGTTGAAAGGTCTTTCCTCAATCTCGGAGAATTTTTTCATCTGCTTTTCGAAGAATTGGTGAAACGTTCTTATTGTTCTTGGTGGATCAATCAAAATTTTTCCAAGCAGTATCCAACCAAATTGCGTTTTTTGAGAGATTGGTGACGCTTCCTTCTCTCCTCTGGCAGCAAAAATACTAGAAATACATCACTGCCTAACAGGATGTCCACTTTTGCGAGCTTATGAAAAATCGGGTCTGCTAGTTTTAAATTTTGTATGTGACCCAATGGTTTGAGGGACAGTTCATTGGCAGGTAGAAGATCAGTTAAGGACTTAAAAAAACATATTCACGGGCGTTTGTCTCAAAGGTCGTGTGCAATAAGCCGAACCTGATTTCGACATAGTGGTTGCAGGCTCCGCAGCCTTAGTAGCTGAGCTGCGGGTTTCGTAATAAAGATTTCCTCGGAACCTGAATCTAATAAAGCTCTTAGATTAATGTACGCTCCTGTGAAGGACTTGACTTTCACCATAGCTGTGGCTAGGAACACTAAGATAGTGTGAAGAAGAATGTGGTGTAGCTTCTGGCAAAAAAAGCAGCGTACTTGATTTGGGCAATGATTCGTGCTATAGCTATAAGCGAGGCAATTTATGCATGCTTTTATTCTGTTGGCTTTTCACGAATCCACACTCATTTTTAAAAACCGCTGAAAATTACGAAAGAATTGATATTGATAATTGAGTCCTAATGTTCAACCGGAAGCCCTACATTATGAAGTGAGTGCCGACATTCTGTGGATTGTTTGTGGTCATACAAAGGAGTAAGTATAGACCATGCCTGGGTATAATTTCCTATTGTGATGCCTAAACGCTGTATCAATCTATCAGCCTTTTTAGCAACACTCGATTTAAAAAAAATGGAGTTTTTCGATTTCAGACAGGAATAAGGAATAGTAATGAATTAGAGAAACAAATATGTCATCATATGTACTCCACTCTTCGTATCTCTCCCTTAATGCGGGAAATTTCTTGTCTGGTATTTTTAATTCCTTTTTCAATATTTGCATATTTAATTCCACAAAACCCTTGACCCTTGACTCGTGTTGTGTTGTCTGATGCTGTTGCTGTTACTGCCGCCTTTGCCGCTGCTTTTGATGATGCTTCTAGCTTGTATAAACTGTCTATTAATGCAATACCATAGTTCAAATAAGCGTCCTTTATTTTTACGAATAGTAAAGCTAACTTTTCCTTATTCACAACGTTCTTTATTGATATCGCCTCCATATTGTGCTCCGAACTCGCTTTAAAATTGGTATTGAGGATTAAAATCCCTGCTTTGATGTAATTCTTCGATCTTTGTGCCTCGGATCACTTATTGAAGTTTTTTGTGTCCTTTTGCATTTGTGCCAATATGTCCCTTTGAAGTTTTTCAATAGCGCTAACTATGACGTAACACATGAAAAAAATAAAATAATAATAATCCGGGTGAGAAATAAAATTTCCTTAAAGCACAAACACAAATTGTACTTACGTTTCTTTTCACAGCACTTGCGAAACTTGCAGTTCGCAAACAATATTCCTGTTGCGGTGTGTAGGGTTTTAACTTTTTGATTTATATGTGTAGGGTAAAAAAGTCACAGCAAAGAGATTCTTTATTCTTTTCCCGAAAATTACTTTCATATTTAACGTTTACAGTAAGTGTCATACAATATCAAAAATAGAACTTTACGTTACATTTAATCGCTTATATTAGATTAAGTTTCAATTAATTTAGCTTAGTTTTAATATATATTACAATTTTAATATTGAAAAACAATAATTATATAAATAAAAATATATGTATATTATTTATACATTTTGTTATCGAACATGCTCCCGCCCGGTGGACGAATTTAATCCGCAAGTGTCCTCGCTCTTGTACCGTACTGTACCCAAATGGAGGTGGAGGATGTTGTACCTCTTTTGACATAAAAGTTGTGTGTTGTGTGAGTGCGAGTGTGTTGACTATCTACATGTAAATGAGGCAAAATCGTGTAAATTAATAATTTGAAACATTACATGTAGGTGACAAGGACGACTATATAACAAACGATCAACAAACGGAGATAAAATGTGCGTAATTCGCCTAGTGCAATAGTTTGTTTTGATCATTGACCAAAACTAGGTCAATTCGCGTCGTGTTGTTCGGTTTTGTTTTGTTTTCCCTCTTTTTTTGTTAGAGTGGTGTTAAAAAAGGTAAGTGTTTTTATTTATTTATCTTGTCTGCTCCCCTTCCTTCGCGCAATTCGATTTCGTTTTGAATTGTGTACATCGGCACGAGTACACAATCGTATAAACGTGCGTGTGTATATATTTAAATGCATCGATTTAAAAAAAAAAATGGGAAAATAAAAAAAAAAGTTCATTGTAATTATTTTCCTAACAACTCGGTACAATTTGTGGTGTTATTTTGTATGATAAATGTGTTTAGGTTTTCAAGTAAAGCCATGAATCCGCGTTCTTATTGAATTGTTGTTGCAATTCATCTTCAGTAAGTTTTTTTTTTTTACATATTCATTTTTTTTTTTATTATTATTATTTACATATTTATTATTATTATTTACTTTATTTATGTAATTTATGTTAAGATTAGTTTAAGATATATATTATTATTATTGAGTGTTTATAAATTTTAAAATGTTTTGTTTTTCTTTTTATAAAGTGTTGTGTTGTGTTGTCTAAAATGTTGTGTTGTTTAAAATGTTGTGTTGTGGAAAGAAATTTTATTATATTTTGTGTACATTTATTTAGAAAGAAATTTTCAATGATTGATGGAGAGAAAACAGGGTGAAAATTATTTGTGTTGTGTTGTGTAGAAATAAAGGAAGAATAAAAGAAAAATATGTAGATCGTTATTTTAGTGTACAAAATCCTTGTTTTGTGTTGGTTGAGTAGTTTGCATTTCCTTGGTGTAGCTTGGTAAACAGCAGATTTTCCCAATTGATCTTGTAATGACTCCGGTACTTGTTTTCAAAATGACCACTCGAATTAGTCCGTCGTTTCCGGGATGTCAAGCGATGATTCGTCCGAGTCGCCATTGCAACAGTGGTAGTCTCTCATCTTTAATGAAAACTCCGCATTTTGGGCCCGGCTCCCGTTTCAACCACTTTGGGCGCTGTTGCATTCTGGACAAGAATTCCGTACTCCACTTGCGCCAGAAATAGTTGGTCATTGAGATGATCCGATGGAAGCCATCGCTCAAGGTAGCTTACCCTCTCGAAGGCAGTGTCTCCTTGAGAAATTGCGACGAGTTTTTCGCCGATTAAAAAATGTGCTGGTGTCAGCGTTTCCAAGTCTTCGATGTCGTCCGACATTGGGCACAAAGGTCTGGAATTGAGGCAGGCTTCAGCTTGAGTAAGCAGAGCTTCTGCCCCGACCGTTCTTCTGAGGTGATGCTTTACCGATTTCACCCCTGCCTCCCAAAGCCCTCCGAAATTGGGTGATGCAGGGGGAATAAAATTCCACTTTGTGCGCAGCTGAGTCAGTTGTTCATTAACCGACCTCCAGTCAACCTTCGCCTTTTGCAGCATCATCATTAACTCCGTTTCTGCCCCTACAAATTTAGTGCCACGATCACTGTACAGTTCTGCGCAAATTCCTCAGCGAGCTATAAATCGTTTGGAAACCGCTAAAAACGTTCTGACACGACCCCCAAATGCACTGCCCTAACTGCTAGGCAAATGAATATTGAAAAATATCCCTTTAACATTTTTGCTCTTCGAATTTTCTAGGGTTCTATGTCAAAGGGTCCTGCAAAGTCTACACCCGATCTGGAGAAAGGCCTTGCCATGCGAACTCTTGGCCCAGGTAAGTTTCCCATGAGTTGTTGCATTGACTTCGCTTTGTGATGGAAACAAATGATACACTCATGCACCATCTTCTTCCTTAAAGAAAAAATCCAGAACACTGTGCGGATGTACGCCATCATTAGAGAAACACCACCATGGATTGTGTTTTCGTGTGCATCTCTTATTATAAAGTGTGTGAGATGATGATCTGGTGCCAAAATAGATGGATGTCTCTGTTCGTCGTCCAAATTTGAGTTCTGCAGTCTCCCTCCAGCACGTAGAATGTCGTCAGCATCTATAAAGGGATTCAAATTCAAGGGATATACCTTTTTTGCAACATTCATTTCAGGGAACATTTGTTTTTGTGAGGTTTTTATCAACAATTTCATAGCCTTGTCAATTTCGTTGACCTTCAATGAACCTTTGTACCTTGTTTCAGTTTTTGCCCGGCAGTTAAACATAAAACGAATGCAATTGGCTAGAATGTGGCGAAGCCTTAATAACGAAGATTGCTTAAGCATAAGATTGATGACCTCATTGTCTTCATCGAGTTATTGCGTGACATGGAAAATTTTGGTCATGTTCTCCTTTCGTTGCTCCTCAACTTCAGTCATCTGACCAAGCTCCTTATATTCGTTTAGACACTTAGAATACTCCTTGTGTAGTGCGGGGTGTTGCAGAAATCTGATGAAACCTACGTAAGGCACCAAACCTTGAGGCACCAAACCCAGGTTTACATCCGCCCTTAAATAGCAACGATACCTCATATCGTCCATCATCCAATCTTTTTGTCGTCGTGCGATAGTGCTGCTCACAAGTCCTATCTTCGCCCGTTTGCTTGTAGTTGAAAGGCGATTCTTCTAATTCCCAGAACCTTCGCAATTGAGTGTCGATGTCACAAACCTGTAGAAAACTGTGAATGGGTTCCTGAGTTTGCGAAATGACGTTCCCAAGTAGAAGCCAGCCTAGCTCGGATTCTTGTGCGATTGGAGACCTTTCATCTGTGCTACGGAAAATCGCTGATCGAATGAACTCGCAATAAACGTCGCTTCCCAGGAGAAGATCAACAGTCTCAGGCTTGTCGAATTGTGGATCCGCTAACCTTAAGCCCTGAATATGTTCCCAGTTTTGCAGACCTAAGGGCTTGGAAGGCAAAAGACCGGTCAGCGACTTGAAGACGTATGCTCGGGTGTTCAATTCAAACGGCGTTACCAGTGAACCAAATTTAAGATTTACATATCGTTGACATGAACCACTGCTCACCCTTCCCAATCCAGATACCTCAATGAACATTCGTCGCTGATGAAGCCCACAGTTGACATGCAGCAGAGAGTGGTGTTTCTGTTTGCAGTAATAGCAGCGCACACTGCTTTGGCATTGACTAGTCCGGTGACTGTATGCGAGACAGTTCCGGCAAACCCTGATCCTGTCCACAGTCTTGGATCGTTCACAGATCTCCATATCAATAAACTTCTGACAAGATCGAAGGGAATGTTGACCTCTTCCACACACCTGGCACGAAAACTGCTTCTTCCCGACGTGCAACACAGTTTTCTTCTCTATAGCAACAGCTCTATGTGAAGAAGAAACGCTGCCCTTTGTGCCACTCGTTCCAGCTACTGCTTCCAAGGTTCGAAAACGTGTTTCCAGGAACTCTGTAAATTATGTTAATGTGGGCAACTCCTTCGAACTATCTAACTTCTCCTCCCACAAACGCTGAGTAAAAGCAGGTAATTTTTGTACTAGTATATATTAATATGTAAATTTTCCAGGGCATGGAAACATTCCTGGGACGTGTCCAGTAGGGACTTTATGTTACCTGCAGTCTCCTTTGTCAAGTGAGCGTTTACCAACACTCGTTTGTGGTCGTAAAGCATACAAACCTAAATGCTGCAACAAACGAGCAGCTTCACCTGTAAGAGACGATTTCAAATAGTGTAACTTTTGAATTTCCCTAGTTGTTGATTACTGTGGACTAAGGACAAAAAAACATCGTGGAAAGCCCGCCACTTCGTGTACGAGCCCTCAAAATGTGGTATTTGAATTTGGGGTAATGAAAGCTCATTACACGAAGCACCTGTGGATTCACCTTCCACAATCTTCTCTTTAGATGCTGATTTAGTATTGTCGATAGCATCGACCAATTCACCACGGTAAGTGCAGTACGTTTCTTGTAACCTATCAAATATTTCATCAAAATCTTCTTCTTCTCCTCGTCGAATTTTCGCTTGAAGACGAAGTGCGTACTTGAAGTTCCCTTCTAGAATAAAAAGACGACCTGAAAGATAGCTAGCTGTACGACGTGAGGCTCCAGTCTTTTTGAAGTTGGAGTGGTCACGAATAATCTGCTCCAGAACACCTTTCTGATCTGCACCCGCTGACAATTTCGACATTTTTGAAGGTTTTTATTTGTAAGTTAATTATAACCCAATATAAGTGTATGTATCAAGTACAATATTTATTAAATTATTATTAGATACAGTTTATTAAGATACTTAATTAAATATTTTATTTATGACAGCAACTTAAGACCTTTGGTCAGCTTTGTCCAGCTGGTAACAGTTGAAGTTAAAGTTGATAAATTGATGAATTTCTACACGGCGCGGGAATCCCGATTATTGCACAACCACCGAAAGCCTTTAAGTCTTTAAAGGGAACAAGACAAGGGGCAAGACACCGACCGCGAGGGAATATATGTATGTACTTTATTTGTTATATATATATCCATACATATATTTTGCACTTTGCACCTGCACTTTGCACTTTTTTATCAATTTTGTTCTTTTAAATGTTTAAGTTTTGTCTATTAATTATTTCTCTTTATATATATATATTTTTTTTTTGTGCACTTGCACTTTTTTATTAATTTTGTTCTTTTTTCTTTTATATGTTTAATGTTTTGTGTATTCTTATCCGGTTCGAAAAGGACCAAATGTTGGGGTGTGTGGGGTTTTAACTTTTTGGTTTATATGTGTAGGGTAAAAAAGAGGGGTCGGAAAAATGCGGTTTTAAATGAAACACGTCCTTTCTTATTAAACAGTCACAGCAAAGAGAATCTTTATTCTTTTTCCGGAAATTACTTCCATATTTAACGTTTACAATAAGTGTCATACAATAGCAAAAATAAAACTTTACATTACGTTTATTCGTTTACATTAGATTAAGTTTAAATTAATTTAGCTAAGTTTAAATATAGATTACAATTTTAATATTGAAAAACAATAATTATATAAACTGTCCCAACCACGGTAATCCAATCGGTTGTGTTGCTGTTAGCAGACAACTGTCCCACGCAGCGGTATTAAAAAAAAAAAACCCAAAAAAATGCCAATAATATTGGAAATAGAGTATATCCAAGAACACTGAATGTTGTTTAATAAACCACGCGGAAACCCGCTTTCCCCAAAGTCAACATAAAGAAAAATAATTGAAAGGGAGAAAGAGTACGTGTATTGCAAAACGCCAGTACACACTGTAGGCATAGGAGAACCAATGTTTCTTCTTGTTAACTATGTATGTGAAGAGTCCGCAAAGAAAAATAATAGAACGCAAACCTTTTTTATCGCTATAAAATAAGAGCGTTCTTTTATTGACTTTATATAATAATGCAATGTTTGTTACCCGAGCCAATAAATTGTTAAAGCCTACAGTCAAACGGTTAAAGGAACATGCGGGCGTCACGTGAACTCCATTGCCTTTAATGTATATTTTCCCATGAATAAATTCTTGATGAATTTCCTGCAAGAGCATGGGATTCGTGGGAATCATGAAAATGCGATGGTTAAATCTGTAGGAGAATGAGTAATTTTAAGATAGAAGAGAAATTTTTAGTTTAGTTGATAAGTATCCGCTGAATGGGCAGGTAATAAAATTGTTCTTTTTAAAAATTCTCCCTGTGTTATGAAACTTATAATCTTAGCAGTTGGCAATCGAATTGAAATCTTAAAGTTTTCGGTAAAGATCAAAATCGAAAAGTAAATTTTTTTTTCTCGATATCAATAAGAACCCAAAAAGTTTTTTTTGTGAAAAACGAAAAGTTTCAAACCGGAAATAAAAGTGAAATTTGTTATCACATAGTGTCAACTCAAACCACCAACATTAAGAATTAGGACAAAACGTTAAAATTCTGGCCAAACATACCTGAATGGAACAGCAAAATCTCGAACGGTTCATACAACAATAACAGGAGGTACAAAAGAATTACTTACAAGACCAATAACTTGGCATCAAGCCAGGGATCTACTTAAGGAGCATTTTATATCTTCAATCAGCTGTAAGGGCATCTTTAGAAAAATAACATACCTAAAAGTAGGTTCCTTAACAAATCTTAATATTAATTAGAAGAAATGATACAAAATGTAAATTCATTTGCTACATACGAGAATAATCAAAAAGAAGCTAAAAACACATTTTATATACTAATACTGAATGGAATAAAACAGTTAGCAATAGGGAATTTGTCTATGGATATAAAAGATATCTATGACCTCCATATAATTAAAGATGTGCAAAACCACACATTAACTCAAACACTCATCAGAAAACACAGACAAACCATTGACATATTCATAGAACATAGAACATGGTCAGCTCAGATCAAGAGATACAATAATTCTTGAACAGGACAATCAGGACAAGATAGACAGAACATTAGTGAAAAACAATAACAACAACAGTAGGGATAATCAAAATGTAGGCAATTAAACTTTTAGCTCTTCAGGACAATTAAGAAACATAACTTAATCCCCAACTAGAGAAAATCTCTGATCAGAACATCAAACGCACTACCAATGCAAAAGAGATACATAACATCGAACCCGAGTTCAAAATTACTACTCGGAAAAATTCTTTTCTAGATCGGACTTTTGACGAACAAAAATATAAATTGGATCTGCATTGAGTATTATAAATTCAGACAAAATAGATTGTAGAAAATATAGAATTATAGAGTAAGGTACACTACGGCTTCAAACAATAAGCAACGTAACTATAGAAAAAGTCGACAGGATAATTAAAAACATCCCAAAAGAGTTCAAATATTAAATGGTGCATACGAAATTTACGAGATAAACCCTATGATGTCCTTATCCGCATGGACATACTGAATAAAATTGTTAAAACTCTTGGTTTTAATAATAAATATCTCTTACTAAATAACGGTGTCAAAATAATCATTTATTTTTCCAATACCAGAACAGACGTTGATTTTTTTGAGCTCATTTCTAATGAATATTCAAGCTTTTTGAATAATGAAGAGGAGAAAGCAATACAAAACTTATTAAATCAATTTCAAAGTTTAATTTTTAAAGAAGGTGACCAATTAACAAATACTGAATCTGTCTTACAGAGATTAAGAACACAACTAATTAGCAAATTAACACTAAGTTATACAGATTATGCTTCAGAAACGAAGAGGAAGTAAGAAAATAAGTAGAAGAAATGGAAAGGCAGGGTATATTTAAAATGTCTAACAGGTATGAACTTCCAATAGTAGTAGTTGCGAAAGATCAGACAAATGGGGTCGTCAAAAAAAACTGAATGATAAAATAATTGATAAATACCTGTTCCCAATATTGATAGCATCCTAGATAAACTGGAAAGAGCCTAGTATTTCACTCCATTAGACTTAGCAAAAGTGTATCACTAGATTAAAATAAATCCAAGAGAAGTTCATGGGTTGTTCAAATTGGCATTTGGCGCCGGCAACCTTCCAAAGGTTGATGATGTACTCGCTGATCATTAATAAAATTTGTGTCGTGTACTTAGATGACATACTTGTCTTCCCCACAAGCTTAAAATACAATAATCTTAAACTACAATTCTCTAAATGTTTATTCCTGAAAAAAGAAACTGAATTTCTAGACCATGTTTTAACTTCTGATGGTATGAAATCGAATCCGAACAAAATAAAGTGTATCCAAGACTTTGCGTTACCTAAAACTTCAAGACAACAACAGATTTTTGGGAGTAAAACGGTATTATAGCAAATTTGTAAAGGATTACGCAAAGATTGCTAACTCAATGATAAAATACTTGAAAAAAGGAAAGATGATCAATATCAACGATCCAGAATATATCCATGTACTTAAAGCTTTGAAACGAAACATTATTAAACATCCAATATTGAAGTTTCTAAACTTCAAAAAAAAGTCCACGCCATTCACTGACGCAAGTAAATATGCAATAGGGGCCGTATTAACACAAGACAGTCAACTTATATGTTACGTCTCAAGATCATTGAACGACCATGAGAAGAATTGATCCTACACAGATAAAGGGCTTTTGGGAACTATATGGTCAGTTACCTAATTTAGACCGTATTTATGGGGAAAAAGATTCAAGATAGCCACGAACCACTTACCTTTCAAATACCTTAATAAAAAGTTTACGGGAAAAGAGTTCAGTCAGAGAGACAGAATACGTAAAAGCAAAAGAAACCAAAATTGCAGAATTCTTAAATAGGATTCTTGATAGCAACGAGAAACAGGAAACAGTAGATAATTAATCAATAGATCAGCTATTTGACAATGCAACAATACACTCACAAGCAGAGCAACAGTTAGATCACATACTAATTAAAGAGACAAAAGTGAATAAATACAAGACTCAATTAATACTAACCAATGATGATGAAAAAATAAAAGAGTAATATTTGTTGATATGACTAGAAATAGGGAATACTTGACTAAATTCCTAGGAAGATACATACAGCTGTTAATAGAATTAATTCACCAAGCCAATGAAATAAGATTCATTAAAGCTACTCTAAGAGCAAGAGAAATAAAAACTCTAGATGAAGTTCATAAATAAATTGCATTGTATCAAGTTAACGCGCCACAATTCCACAAGTTAAAAGATGAGAATCACCTTGACTTCATACATGCACTTGTGGACACTGCATTTCACTACTCAACGTAAGCCGCCGTAACACCAAGCGTGTGACGGATATGAACATTTGTTTCGAACTAGAAAACTGCTGATGCAACCCAAAACCCTTGCACGCACTATACACCAAATATGACGATACGAAGGTGTAGAGTACAATAATTTTGACTTTAGAGTTTTTTTGGAAGTACCGAATAAATATTGTATTATCAAAGTACGCGTTTTCATTTAACGAACGGTTGGTTATTCGCAGTGCCAACATGTAAAATGAATAATTTCATTTAATGTCAAAAATCAAAAAAAAAAAAAAATAAATAAATAAAAATTTTAAACTATGTAATAACGCTGTGCGTAAGTACGTTACAACAAAGGAAAATAATAATAACAATTTCATTTGTCTTAAAATCAGCGCCTGTGCCATTTGTGAGCGATAGTTCTCGTTTTGAGCCAATTTAAATCTTGAATATAAAATCAGTGCTTGTGCCATCTGTGACCCATAGTTCACATCTCGACCACTCGTTTACAGGTAAGTTTTAATTTTTTTATCCTCTATTTATCGCTTGCCAACAAATGGATTCTCTACAAAACGCTTTAACTGAATTTACCGGTGGCCTTAACACCGTGGTAGTATAGCTAAGAGCCTTGGATATTTGGCAGAAATCTTTAGAAGAAAAGAGAGTACCATCTCCCATCTCCCCTTCTCCGAAGAAACATTAAGAAGCTTAGGAAATCGTCTAAGCCTTTTGGAAATTCGCGAAGATCTGGCATAGTGAAGGAGCCAATAACGTCAGTGTCACTCTGCCTACCTTAAACAGAAGCTGATCTCAAGGAGATTAGCAGGCTCCCGAATAACGTAAGGGAGTTGTAGGCTTTCACTGGATTCCCAACCCAATATATCTATTGGGTTCATGCTATAGAAATAGTTTTAAAGGACTTGGAGATCATCCGAACCAAACTACTGTATCGTACGATACACTGATACGCAAATAAGTGGAAAAGTCAGGGTTTCTGCGGATGCAGCCCTCGTGTCATACAATATATTTGACAACAATTGGCAGGAAATAAAGCGGTGTCTCTCTCTGCATTGTGTAGATAAGAGGGACTTGGGTACCATAGAACACCAACATAACCAGCTGTCCCGAAGATCAACTTAATTGGATAAATTTTATGCTGCAGCTCACTATAAACTTTCCCTGATGGTTTACAAGCTCAAAACAGAATAATACACGGAAAAAACTGTAAATGCATGAGTCAAAACATACAGAAATAGAGCTTCAAATGTTTTTATCCGTGGCCTCAACGGCGACCTTATAAGGTTGTTAGTAGTCCAAACACCCAAAACTCTCCCTGAAGCTTATTCAGCATGTTTCGGAATGCAGAATTTGAACTTTAGGAATTATTCGATCCACGCTAATACTGGCCCAAATAAGATGACTTCCCCCATTAACCCAACTTTTCATTCACGAAAGTGACCTGCCGTCCCACCAAGGAAGTTCCACCCGACATGGCGGTGGGCAGTGGCATGCTCCTCGAGAACAAGGCCTCCTTTCGAGAATAGGTCCTAAATTCAATTCAAAGAAAACAAGTAGATTATACCAATCGTCCTACAAACAAGTATTTTTTTGAAAAGAGGAGCAAGATCAGATAACCACCCTTAAAAACGCCAATGACTTTTTAACAATAGTACTGTCAAAGACGAAGCAGTGGAAAAATACCTGGAAACCGCTGTTGAAGAAACAAGCGATGTGTTTAATTTTATGTCGGACGCCCATACAGCGTACCATATATAGAATATGTTGCGCGGGAACCCTACGGTTTCTAATAGATAGAGGAGCAAACAACAATTTAATTGGCAATCGAATAAAACAATCAACAATTAGCCTTGAAAAACCCAGTCAGCCGGTGGTAACATACGTATCTCAGAATACGTTAAAGGGAAGTTTTTAAATACGCGAGTAGTCAAACTTTAGTTAAATTAACGGTATCATAAGGGATGATACGCTAATGGAAATGGAAGCACTCATATATCTCGGCCCTTAAAGTTAATTTTAATATTATATCCTTTAAAGGAAAACTTGTCCGTAGAAATAAATTCAATAATAGATCCCAAACTCCCTTACGACGTAAAAGTCAGACTGTATGAATTAATAAGGAAGTAGAATTCGCTTTTTGGTCCCATTGACACGAGAGAAGGATATACTTGTGTTCTTGCTGACATAAGAACAAGTACCGATAAACCCATATATACTAAAAGCTATCCCTATCCCGCCTGCCTGTAAGGAGAGGTGGAAAAAGAGATAGCTATGTTGCTGGAAGAGGGCATAATTACACCTTCTAGAAGCTCTTACAATTCACCAATCTGGGTGGTTCCGAAAAAACCAAAGCCAAATGGCAAAAACAGTATCGAATGGTCATCGACTTTAAAACGCTGAACAAAGTAACTATTGCAGACACATACCTTATCCCAGACATTAATTCAACTCTTGCCAGTCTGGGTAAAGCTTAATTCTTTACAACTCTCGACCTGACTTCTGGGTTTCCAAAGACTGCCTTTTCAACCTTGAACGGCAAATACGCATTCCTCAGACTACCATTCGGGCTGAAAAATGCCCCTGTTATATTTCAACGCATGATAGACTATGTGTTAAAGCCCTATATTGCCATTCATATTCATTCCTAGGTTTAACATCTTATTATAGGAAATTTATTTGCGATTATGCGAAGATAGCAAAGCCTCTGAGTAACCTTACAAGAGGTGAGTATGATCGAGTTAAGGCGAATGAATCCATCCGTGTTCCAATCAATTTAAATAATGAAGCACTTAGGGCCTTTAATGATTTGAAAATTCTCTTAACGTCCGCAGAAATCCTAGCCTTTGTTGATTTTCAAAAACCATTTAATCTTATGAATGACTCCTCGAACTACGCAATAGGCGCAATTTTATCCCAAGACGAGGGCGGGAACGATATAATAATTGTATATATCTCCAGGACCTTTGATAATACCGAAGAGAATTATGCAACCAACGAAAAAGAAATGTTGGCTGTCGTTTCGGCTCTTGATAAGGTGCAGATTTTAACAGATTACCAACTATAAACTTTCGCGTCGGGAAATAGCAACTTCAACGCTTAACTGAGGAGATACAAGTCGATTTACAAACCAGCTAAATCAAATTTGGTGGACGACGATCTTTCTAGACCTTTAATAGCGGTTGCCTACCAATACCTCAATTGAATACCATGAGGAGTAATATTACCAACGGGATCAAACTATCTACAGCCATGGTTATAACAATATTCCTGGCAATTGTTGCAACAGCTGCGATTGTCTGGCATAAAATTAACAGGAAGCTCTATTTAGCGCCGATACGAATGTAAAACCTGGAGCCTCATCATTCAAAATCATCCCAACAATAAAAGGATCTAAGGGACATAGATTCTTAAAAGAAGTTAATGGGCCACGATTCCACAAGTCGAAAGATGAGAAATCACCTTGACTTCATACATGCACTTGTGCACATTGCATTTCACCACATAACGTAAGTCGCCGTAACACGAAGAGTGTGACGGAAATGAACAATTGTTTCCTACGACTCGAACTAGGACACTGTTGATGCAACCCAAAATTCTTGCGAAGGTGTAGAGTAGGATAAGTTAGACCTTAGAGATTAGGTACTGATTAAACATTGTATTATCAAAGTACGCGTTTTCATTTAACGAACGGTTGGTTGTATTGTATTGGTATTTTTGTAGATATTGTAAATTATGCTTAGAAACGAAAACCAATAAAACTTAACTATGAATTAAGCGAGACATCCAATAAATCCAACGAAACACTTCATATGGATATATTCTATTTTATGAAACCCCCATTTCTTACAACAAAAGGTATATTTTATTATGGCCAATGATGCATATAGATCATGGATTTACATTATATTGCAACAGCAACCCAAGATCCAGCAATTTATTGGGATCTCTATTCAGATCATAAGAATTATCTCCTCCTTTCATTCACTAGTTGTTCATTTCATTCTTGTATGTTGGTATACCTGAAAGTAGATAACAATAAATAGCATTGCCTGATAAGCAAGTGAAATTTATTTTTCTAAACCAATTTTAAGTAATGGAATTAAGTGTGAAAAAATGTGATATTCGACCGATTATTATTAAATGATTCTATAGTATATTGTACATTTCCAATGAAATGAATCGATTTAGAAAAGTATAATGCCCAACGAAGAAGTTGTATACATTATATACATTCTTGTATAAAGATCGGTTTTCGTTGGCATGGTAACTTCCCGCATAAGCGTCAAAAATTATCTGGGGTTGCACTCATAGGAAGGAAACAAACCAAATTTGAATGGCGATGAAAAAAGGTAAATGTTCCAAAATGTTCTTTAAATTTCAGCAAATTAATTGATTTAATTTGAATGGCGATGGAAGAAGCGGACAAAAAAGTTAAATGTTCAATAATGTTCTTTAAATTTCTGCAAATTAATTGATTTTATTTTCGTAGCTTAAGACGAAATTGGAGTGGAAGGAAAACTAAAGCTTATTTATTGGCTTATTGCTAGTAAGCAATAAGTAACCTCCTTGACCGCCAAAATGCGCTGCTACTGCAAAAGAGTTTATGGTGCCTTGAAGTCGGTTCATATCTAGACAGACATGCCAAATTTTAGTGCGATACTGCCTTTGGTTTTGTTTTGACAGCTGATTGTTGTTGACGTGTTTGGCATCATGTTGAGTATGGACAAAAACGACTTTCGTTCTCTTGTAAAACATTATTTCTTGGGAGGCAAAACTGCGAAGGATAAATATTATGAGGCTAATGCTCCGTCAGATTACACCGTCAAATATTGGTTTGGAGAGTTTCGTGGTGGCCGCATCTCCACTACCGATCAAGTCCGCAGCGGCAAGCCTTCTGATTCGGGAACAAAGGACAATGTCAAAAAAATACATGAAATGGTGTTGGCTGACGTGAAAGTGAAGGTGCGCGAGCTAGCAAATACCACAAAGATTAGTACTGAGCGCACACGCCATATTCTGGGCAATATTCTGCATATTAAAAAGTTATCCTGCCGCTGGGTGCCGCGCATTCTCACTCCTGACCAAAAATACAAACGCGAGAGCACTTCAAAAGAGTGTTTGGACTTTCTGATGCAAGTCGGGCGGACTTTTGGCGTTGATTGGTAACTGTTGAACATCAGAGAACAGAATGAGTTCCCGGCAATGGACGAAAGCTGGCACAAGTGCTCCGAAGCGGCTGAGGGAGGCTTGATGTGTTGGGAAGGTTATGGCATCGTTTTTCTGGGATTGTGATGGCATACTCTTCGTGGCTTACCTCGAAAAATAAAAAATCATCAACAGCGAGTATTACTGTGCATTATTGGAGCGAAATCGCTTCAAAATGGCCTCACATGAAGCGAAAACAAAATTTGTTTTTGCGAAACAATGCACCGGCGCACAAGAGCATCGCAACCGCGGCTAAAATCAATGACTTACGGCTCCAATTCCTATCGCATCGACCGTATTCGCCCGGTTTGGCTCCCCCGGATATTATTATCATCGACGCTACGGAGGAGTATTTTGCAGACCTTCCGGAAAATTACTTTTTGGACGGGATCAAGAAGTTGGAAAATCGCTGGAATGAGTGTATCAAACTAAAAGGGAACTATATTGAATTAAATAAAAAACCATTTAAAAAAATTTTTTTTTCATTCTCAATGAGGTTACTTTTCACCCCACCTAGTGTTGTATAATATAAAATATAAAGAAAGATTCTATTACTTTAAACTTTACCAAAACACCAAACTTTGAAAATATCATATTTAGCAATATTGTAAATATGGAACACATCGAGTTGCTAAAATTTCATAATAATGTTAACTACTCGTACATTACAAGTTTATTAGGTTGTTACAATAAAAAAATAATGTCGGTTCTTGTGATACAGATTTATTTGTGGTTATTTTGAAATAAAATAATATTAATATATTCTTATGACTATACTTTATTATTTAGCTTTCCATAACGTTGTTACTCTTCATAGGTATTGTATTAATATGGAAAGATATCAATTGCCCCAAAAATTTCGAAATGGAGATGAGTCGCTCGAAGACGACAATCGACAATAATTAATTAAAGGTTCTGGTTGAGGCAAATCCACGTACAACAGTAAGAGAACTTGCAGAAGAATTACTATAGGTGTGGCAATTGGAATAGTTTCTATCCACCTGCGAGAAATTGGGAAATCAAAGAAGCTCGACAAGTGGGTTCCACACGAATTGAACGAGACATAAAAAAACGTCGTCTTGAAGTTGCATCTTCGCCCTTTTAGCGCAACAACAATGATCCTTTTCCCAATTGCATTGTGACGAGCGTAAAACAATGAATCCTGTACGACAACCGGCGTCGCTCAGCTTAATGTTTGCAGCAAGATGAAGCACCACGTCACTTTCCAAAGCCGGCATTACACCAAAAGGAAATTATGGTAACCGTTTGCTAGTCTGCACAGATTTCTAAATCCTGGCGAACCCATCATGGCTGAGAAACATTGTCAGCGAGTCGATGAAATTCTCTAACCGATTAACCGATTACAACTTTTTTAAGCATCTCGACAATTTCTTACGTGAGAAATGCTTTAAGAGCCAAGACGACGCCAAGGCTGCCTTCAACGAGTTCACTGCCTCCAGACCTCTAGAGTTTTATGCTAAAGGAATAAATAAATTTCCTTCCCGTTGGCAAAAATGTATTGATTACAACGGTTGCCATTTTGATTAATAAAGTTTTGTTTCACTTAAGGTCAATGCTTTTAAAGTTAAAGGTTAAAAACTTTCATTATTTTTTGAACAACCTAATATTTCAATGAGGCGATGAAAGGGTTTTGTGCGCATTGGACTGGTCGTTGGATATAACTAGAATGCTGATTGAATGAAACTTTGATATCTTCGACGACTAGTTTCGACGAACATGAAAACACAAATTGTGAGTGTAGATTAGACCACATCCAAAATATAGAGACTAACTAACTACAACACCTGAACGGTCAAATGTGCAGGACTGATTGTTAAGATACACGCTTTCTCTCTAGCATCGTCCAAACCCAATACGACACATCTAGTGCCGCTAGTCATGCAAGTCAAAACCTTATATTAATGACCAACTTAAAGAGTCTCTATATAGCATGCACCTATAGCTCTAACTTCATAATTTATATATATTTGGCATTATCAAATTCTATTGGTATAAACATACTGTACAAACACATAAGTGTCATTACACATTACATGAATATTTAAAAGAGTTCATTTACACATGTATATAAGAGTAAAGCATAACAGCTGTTAGACTCCGAGGTTTCTTGATCTTATAAGACAATTTTCCTCGACACTAATCGACAGTCATTTGAATTGAAGGAACAATCAATTGTAAAGTGTTTTATCTCTTGCGTTTCACCTAAATACTATAAAAGGTTTTATTTATACTTCAACTAAGTATATTAACTTAGTTTCACAATAGGTTAAATTTTTATTTTATACTTCAACTTAGTACGGTCCTTCGATAATAAAGTAAACCAGTGTTAAATAAGTGAAAAATTGATAAAGACAATTAAAAGAAATTTCTAACTTGATTTCGAACGGTTGCATCGAATCGAATAAACTGTTGCTTCAACTAAATCAACGGTTACAAGAAGAAGGGCTGTTGCTAAAACAAAGTTAACAGGCTCCAAGGAACAATAAGCTCTGTTGCTTCAACAAATTCGACGGTGACCAGAGGAACGGTAACTTCAACAAAATAGATCGTGGTCCTTCGATATTAAAGTAAACCAGTGTTGTACCACCTTGATAAAAAAAACGGAATAACCACCGTGTGGCGCTCCCATTGTTCCATTGTTTATTTGAGTTCTGCTTTTTTTTGTTAAGTTGGTACATCTGTTGTTGACATTCCCTCTAAATCTTAGCGTCATAGCTTGACATTTGCAAAAGTTACGTAGCCAAGAGTACATCTATCTCAGTGTGTGTTTTTGGACGATTTTTTACAATTTTAGAAATGGATTTAAGTTTGCAGCAACGAACTTGTATTAAATTTTGCGTAAACAACGCATTTTATGGTGCACGAACGTTGGAAATCTTGGGAAAGTGTTTTGGCAACGATTCTCTAAAGAAAACGGTCATTTACCAGTGACACGAGCGGTTCAAAAGTGGTCGTGAGTCGATCGAAGATGATGAACGCAGTGACAGACCATCGATATACAAAACCAACGGAAACATTGACGAAGTAAAAGTAATGTTGGTCAATAACCGCAAAATAACCATCAGAGAGATAGCGGAGGACTTGAACACTGCCCATAGATCCGTCCAAGACATTTTGGTTAATGATTTGTGTTTCCGTCGTGTAGCAGCAAAGTTGGTGCCAAAAGACCTCAATTTTATGCAAAAAAGAGACCGTGTTGACGTCGCAAAAGAAATGATTTGCGAGGCTGAATCCGATCTCACATTCATCAAAAGGATCGTTACTGGAGAAGAGACGTGGGTTTATGAGTACGACATGCAATCCAGACATCAGGCAAGTAAATGGTGTTCACCAAATGAGCCAAGACCAAAAATACCACGTCGTTTTCAGTCAAAATAGAAGGCAATGCTCACGGTTTTCATGGATTACAACGGTGTATTGCATAACGAACTTTTGCCAGAAGGGCAGACAGTAAACAAAGAGTATTATTTGAAAATAGAAGAGATTTGTAGCCTGATTTCGAACGGTTGCATCGAATCGAATAAACTGTTGCTTCAAATTAATCAACGGTGACCAGAGGATAGACACAATTGATAGACACAATTAAAAATGATTTGTAACCTGATTTTGAACGGTTGCGTCGAATCGAACGAACTGTTGCTTCAACTAAACCAACGGTTACAAGGAGAAGAGCTGTTGCTTCAACAAAGTAAATAGGCTCCAAGGAACAATAAACTCTGTTAATTCAACAAAACCGACGGTGACCAGAAGAGCGGTAACTTCAATAAAATAGAACGAACTCTAGAGTGTGCATCCTAATGATGTCATATGATTACAAGCTCCCCCCATTGGTGAATGCAGTTCGGTTGAAAATTCTTGGGTTGTACTCCTCTTGGCCCATTGAGTATACCGTCTGTGAAGCGAAATGGTGATGATGGTGTCTATATTCATAAGCTCGCGCTCACATGAAACGAGAGATTGATTAGTGCATATAAAAGAACAATCAACATAGACGACAAATCCCAAACAAACAAGAACAAATCCGTGCAATGAACTGATACATAGTCGCTGGTTGCATAGGCTACGCATGTTCCCGTTGTTTTTATTTTGTTTCCTCCCTTTTTTTATTTCTTTTATTTATTTATTTTTTATTTTTATTTTTTTTTATTTTTTTTATTTGCTAACACAGTAAAAATTCACTTATAAATCTGTGAAGGATAAACATTATTTGAATCTACATTTTAACTTTTTTCGAAAATTAGTTAAACTTAATATTTATGTGACTTTAAATTGGAAAATTTGATTTTAATTGAAATTACTTGAGAAGGGGAGAGTTTTGGGTAAAAATGGTTGCTCTAATTTTCGTGCATCATTTGGAGTGTGTTCCAAAGTAGCAGCAATATATAAAATCAAAATTTACTCTTTTCGTTTTTCTTATCAAACGAATTTGGTGAACCCCCATTTATATCTAGCCTTGTTCACCTATTATTACTATTACAAACTACTGAATTAATCTTTTGAATAAGAGATAAATCTAAAGTTCTCACAGTAACTAATTTTTCATGCAAGGGAAAGTGAAATCTTTCTATATCGCTGTTACCTGTCTGTTTGTTGGGCTGTAATTATGTAGTTCAACTTCCTGTTCATTTAATAATTCCTTGAAATTTTCTGCTTTAAACTTATTGTCGATTATTATTTTGATTGGTTTGCAGAATTTGGAGAATTGCTCTTCTAATACCTGTTTTTTTTTTTGTGTTCAGTTTTAATTGGGTAAGTAATAAGCGTATGCCTTCTTAGTGAGTTTAGGTGTATTTTATTATGGTCACATGTTCTATCTGGTCTATCTGGTCATAATAAAACAGCCCTGATCAACGAAAAAAATACGTTCTGTGTTGTGGAATTATGTTGTTTGGCATAATATATACTCCTGTCAAAAATTTGACATTGCAAGAGAAGAAAAACAATGAAAATAGAAGAAGCTGCTACTGAGGTAAGCAATTATTACTTTTTCTTGAATTTAATAAACATTCTGTATGTTATCTAATGGTTATTGGAAAGCTATGCTAATAACTCATAAGAGTCTTCATTATTACATTTTGAAGATTCGGCGTCGTCAGTCGAGAGTATCCAAGAAAAACATCAACGAATTGGCAACTTCGATGTAGTGTTGCTCCGACTTTAAGGAAAGTTTTCGTTAATATCGTTCAACTGCTCAAATTTTAATAGGTATGTACTAAAAATATTCAAAATTCAGAAACTATAAATATATCTAATTTCTATCACAAAGAAGACTACCGAAAACTTCACCAGAAATTGAAATACCATATATGTATTTCTCTGGTACATGGCAAATACAAACACTTTTATAGAAATTTCGAATTTATTTGGCATCTCTTAACGTATTGGCTTATACCCATAGGACACCAATATGTTAAGTGGCCAAGTGAAAGCGAAATTTTGCGTAATGCGGAATTTTTCGAAGGAAAAACAAAAATTCCCGGAATCGTGGGATGCATTGACGGGACAAACATATGGATAAAAGCACCGTTGAAAAATAAGGAGAGCTATTGTACTTTAACAGAAAAAAATGTTACAGCATTTTCATCCAAGATGTGGTTAATGTGGTATATTAGCTAGTTCCACAATAAAGAGATAACGGAAAATTAACAAATGTAGAAAAACGTATTAATAAGCTTCATGCTAATGCCCGAGTCGTTGTTGAACAAGCATTCAATATTTTAAAATGTCATTTCCGGAGATTAATGCACTTTACGGAACAGCGGAACATAAATTTCCTGATCAAAATACATAGTTACTCGTATGTGTGGGTGTATACTCCATAGCATATGTACAGACAACAACGACGAGGTCGTTGATGAAATTCTGGTCGACCCTGATATTTTTCGCCAATGAAATATCAGAAGGGGTAACAAACGGCGACAGACGAACACTGCTTTAGCACTGCTTATAGAAAAATTAACAAATAAAAGAATAAGTGTTTGAAATTGGGTTTTCATTTATAAAAAAATAAAAATTGACATAGTCTTAAAAAAGAAAGTCTTTAAAAAAACAATTGCAATATAGTTCTTTAATGCTATTAAAAGTTTAAAAAAGTTCAACAAAATCAAATTAGATCACACGCTAGCAAGTCCTACTGAACATTTTGCATCGCAAACTTTTTTTTTCGGGCGTGCTGGAATTAGTTTTTTCTATTATACTAGGTGGGGTGAAAAGTAACCTCTTTGGGTATGAAAAGAAAACATTTTTTTAATGTTTTTTTTTTTTTAATTCAATATAGTCAACTTTTAGTTTGATACACTTATTCCAGCGATTTTCCAACTTCTTGATCCCGTCCGAAAAGTAATTTTCCGGAAGGTCTTCAAAATACTCCTCCGTGGCGTCGATGATTTCCTCGTGTGCGCTGAATTTTTTATTGATGAGCCATCTTTTGAGGTTTGGGAAGAGACAATAGACCGAGGGAGCCAAGCCGGGCAATTACGGTCGATGCGACAGCAATTGGAGCCGTAAGTCATTGATTTTAGCTGTGGTTGCGATGCTCTTGTGCGCCAGTGCATTGTTTTGCAAAAACAAAATTTTTTTTTCCGCTTCATGTGAGACCATTTTGCAGTGATTTCGCTCCGATAATGCACAGTAATACTCGCTGTTGATGATTTTTCGAGGTAGTCCACGAAGAGTATGCCATGACAATCCCAGAAAACCGACGCCATAAAATTTCCGACCCATCAAACCTCCCTCCCGGAGCACTTGTGCCGGCTTCAGTCCATTGCCAGGCACTCATTCTGTTCTCTGATATTAAACAGTTACTAATCAACGCCAAAAGTCCAAACACTCTTTCGAAGTGCTCTCGCGTTCGTATTTTTGGTCAGGGGTGAGTATGCGCGGCACCCAGCGGCAGGATAACTTTTTCATATGCAGAATATTGCCCAAAATATAGCGTGTGCGCTCAGTACTAATCTCAGTATCTGCTAGCTCGCGCACCTTCACTTTCCGCTCAGCCAACACCATTTCATGTATTTTTTGACATTGTCCTCTGTAACCGCATCGGGGGGCCTACCGCTGCGGACTTGATCGGTATTGGAGAAACCAATATTTGACGGTGTAATCTGACGGAGCATTAGCCCCATAATATTTATCCAACTTTTTTTTCTTTCCTTCGCAGTTTTGCCTCTCAAAAAATAATGTTTTTTAAGAGAACGAAAATCGTTTTTGTCCATACTCAACATGATGTCAAACACGTCAACAACAATCAGCTGTCAAAACAAAACTAAAGACAGTATCGCACTAAAATTTGGCATGTCTGTCTGATATGAACCGACTTTAAGGCACCATAAGCTCTTTTGAAGTAGCAGTCCATTCCTAGTAACTACTGATTATTGTATTCATTATTATCTCAGTTGAAATATATATTATTAACCACTATTAAATAACTTCCACTTTTTTTAATTTTCCTTTCATCGCTGTAAATTCTACTTTTTAGAATATTAATACTTTTTGTTCAATCACCTAATGCAGCCTCATATTAGGAAGTAAAAAGGCTTGGTTCGATTAAATAACAAGACTGAACCGAGATTTATTTCACTTAATTTATAAAAAAATTTCGCTATCCAAAGAGCGATAAGGTGCAAGTTAAAAGCGAATAAAAAATGGAAAAGAAATGAAAGAAATATTTTTTGCTGATGTCATCAACATTTTGTCTCCTCCGGGGTTGTTGTCCATTGATCTAAAAACGGTGACTCGGTCTTTTTTGGTGTCTCAATTCGATGTTGGAAGAGTTCTTAGTTGGACGATATCGGTATTTGAGGATCACCGCCAAAAGGCAAATAATAAAAATACCGGCTGCAAAACTTGAGCAAAAGCCAATTGTCCAATACTGGTGTTTTTTATGGTCTTCCAGTTGTGATCATGAAGCCAGTTGAACGCCTCGACTGCTTCTTGATGGCTAAAATTTAAGACTTCCATTATATCCTTATTCAGAGGGATGACGCTTTTATTTGTAAGATAAACCGGAACATGCGTTAATAGTGATGTGTTTAAAGTGGCAAGTGATTTGCTGGAGTGCATCACTATTCTCATGTCTTTGATTAATTTAGCTTCCAATCGTATAAATTTTGATTGGATGACGCATTCTGGAGTGATGTGAATAATACCCGTGTCACTAAGATTACTTCTTGCATCCATAATTATTTCCACATAGTGTGTGTGAGTCTTAGCGTCCTGTTTGGACATCGCTTAAAAGATATCTTCTTATACAGCTTCTGGAAATACAATCCTCACACAATCCTCATGGTAAACTCCATCATTGACTCTAGATACCGAGGTGAAAATACTTCCTAGTAGTCCTCGTTTTTGTCTTGGCAAAAGTGCTAATTCCAGTCTGTTGAAAATTGAAAGTATGTTCCTTCATTCTTTTTCCATGTGATGACGCAATTCATCGCATTATCTCTTCTTTGTCACGGATTTTGCCTTGTCGCCCAACTTGATCATTTGATCTCTGCTCTTGTTTATGTTGACTTGATCACGTAAAATGTCTGTGATTGGGGATCGAATGCTCGTACGTAGTACTCCTCGTTGAATTTTTGCTGTTCCAATTTGTTCTACAAATAATCCAACTACCGGGTGTGTGATTGTATACCTCGTAGATCCCGACGTGATGAACGCAAATAATGACAGAATCACAAGGGCAAAAAAGAAACTGGTTGATTGTTTTCTATCTCCCCAGTTTTCTTATGTGTCTGCTAGGTGGGTGATTCGACGGTTGAACTATGTTATCATCAGGCATTATTATATTTTCTTCGCTTAGCAGCAAACACACCTTGGCTATTATTCGCTTGAATGTTCCCTTTTCGGTTTTCACTGTTACTTCTCTGATAAGATCATCAAATCTGCTGTGCACTTCAATTATTTTGCCAAGAGGCCATTTCGATGGTGTCATCAGCTCATTTTTTAACAGCACCAACTTACTGACAGCTTCCACTTACATCGCTGTTGTATTTTGTATTAACTTCCATATTTTTTAAACGACTGTCCACCAGATTCAGAATGACATCATGTTGTGGTGCTATCAGTGGCGATCCAATAATGAAGTGAAATCGAGATCTTCAAGGTTGTCTGTTAATGGATTGAGTGGTCTCGAGTTCAATCATCCTTCTATTTGCACCAGCACGGTATTGATCTCTTCGTATCTTAACTTTTTTGCTCTAATATGATGCGATTCAAATGGTATTTGATTGATTTAACTCAGGCTTCCCAGAGTCCGCCAAAGTGTGGAGGTACAGGTAGGATGAAATACCACTAGATAGCGTTTTCGGCTAGTGTGGAATTTAATGCATCAATAATTACATTTTTTGCGCCAACAAAATTCGTTCCATTGCCGCTGTAAAGATGACGTATAGATGCTCTTCTGCTTATAATACATCGCAATGCCGCCATGAATCCATCCGATGTTAATGCTCAATGTGCACGGCTTTTGTTGCCATGCAGGCGAACTGCGCTGTATAAGCTTTATGTGATTTCATGTCTAGAGTTTGTGAGCATCGTATACTGATTGGGACTGCGTACTCTACACCACAATGTGTAAATGGCCGTGAAAACCTTGCTTGAGCCTCTGGAAGTTGTCCCATAAGTTGATTTGATTCCTGGGTCTTAAATCGGAAACAACTGGTGCACTGATTTGTTATGGCTTTAACAGTATTTGTTCCTCGAATGATCCAAAATTTTCTTCGAATGTGATTTAGAGTTAGTTTCACTCCACCTATGAGTGTATCGCTATGGGTCTTATATATTATATGATTAATTTTGCCAGCGGATGCGATGATGACAGAATCAAGGGATGTTTCTGATCAGTTAACATAATAAATGAGAATGTTTCAACTGACCTCCCACCCGCAATAATCCATTGGCATCGATGTATGGGTTCAGTAATGATATCTTCTTATTTGATTTCAGGGCTTTATTTGTAGACTCTTCACATCCTCAGAAAAACTTAATTGAGATGAATGTCGTCTTTGTGTGAAGGATTTCTGGGATGTATTGCCAGCGAGCCAAAGATTTTCGAATCTTAAGTATATCTTGCACTTCCATCGTAGATTTGTCAGCTGGCCAATGTTTTTGGTCTTTCTTTACCCACTCTGGACCATGCCACTAGGTTGAATTTTCAGCTAGGGTTTCTCCAAATGATCCTCTTGATGGAATCTCAGCAGGATTCTCCTTTTCATGTACGATACGATAGGATACCCGCTTGGCGACAAATGTGTTCCATTTCACTGGATGTGGTTTCGACCAGTTCAATAATATGGTAGAATCTGACAATGATAAAACCATGGTATACCATAATACGTGTCCTTTTGCTTTTAGATGTACTTCATTAGCTTCGTAAGTAGTGCAGCTGCGCATAGTTTCAGCCTTGCCAATGAAACTTGCTTCACAGGCACCACCTTAGTCTTAGACGCGATTAGGCGTCGAATACCACTCTCAGTTTGGTAGCAGTGCTGTCTTCTTTTATCACTGCGTGATGTGGAGGATAATATCTTTTTCCAGTATAACCATCTGATACCTTCTCCATGTGTCCAAAATTAATATACTTTTGAGTAAAATTGAAATATTCATCCCGAAATTTTTTGCTAGACTTTGTTCCAACATATAGAATCGCTTTAATGCCACTTTGCGTGAATCTGCCAAAACCATGCGATCCTTCAGCAGTGGCAATTTGACGATATAACGTCCTGTTTTATCCCAGTTGTGCATCATTTGGTAGTGATTCTTGCACGTTTTGTCTTCTGTAGGCTCGATTTTTGCATTTGGAACATCTTATAATTCACAAAATTTCTTTAAGCCTTTATCTTTACAGCACACACTGATGCATGATGTAATTGTATTAACTTGTGTTTTCTTCCTTGAGTTTAACATGCTGCTGACTGATCCCGATAATATCCAGCCAAACCTTATGTTTTGTGCCATTGGAGTGTTGGCTGGATCCTTGTCCATGCGTCAAAAATAGCTTCAAAATGCCTATTCCAATTAGTAATTCAATTTCCTTCGGTTGGTTGTACCATGGATCTGCCAACTTCAGCCCTTGGATGTTTAGCCACTGTTTAGGTGTAATTTGTTTTGCTGGCAATCTTGATGTAATAACTGGCATTACTAAAGCATATACCTTCAAATTGACCTTTTCATTGTGAATTGATTGAATGATAAGGTGGCATGCTGGGATGATTTCTGTAGCATGACTGTTGATCCCATTGATCCTTAACTCATACTTGACCAACGGAACTTTTAATTGATGGGCTAATTGCGCTGCCATTAAGTACGATTGAGACCCTTGATCAATCAGAGCTCGTACGAGTCTAACTTGCCCTCCAAAGCATATGTTCACCTTGGCTGTGGCTAGTAGTACCATTCCATTACTATGACATGCGGTAGCGGTTGATGTTAAAGCTTCTTCACTGGATATTCTTTCTATTACCGAAACTGCTCTATTCTCACCTCTATTGAAATGAAGTAAGGAATTATGCTGTTGTTTGCATATTTTACAACCCCTCTTCATCCGACATTCCTTTGCGGCATATCCATCACGCAAACAGTTGAAATACAGCTTTGACTTTTGGACTACGTCCAATCAGTTTTATATTTTCATGTATAAAATATTTTTTGCAGTTATACAATTGATGAGACTCGCTACACACAACGCATTTCAACTCTGTGACTGTAAACCAATAATTTTTTGTGGTTGTTCCTCGCGTCTGGTGTACACGGTTGACTAAGCGACTGCTTTCTAATCCTCTGAATCTAGCCTAGATGAAGTCTAACAATTAGCTCAGTTTAGGAATTTCTGTTGAAGTTCGTCTGGATTGTTGATATGTGTTAGTTTCCTTGATGCAGCATCAAGTTTCGGACATAACAGAATCACTAATGGAACCCAGGATATTTGATACCGTATAAGATTTCCCTTGTCATATCCATGATCGCTTTCAAATCAAACGCATTTTCATGTCGAACTGTTTTTAAATTTTTGCATGTAGTTAATGACCAATGCTGCTGAGTTTTGAAACCGGTTCTTTAGCAATTTCATAGCTGTTGCATAATTTCTTGATTTCGGGCTTGCTGCTTTCTTCTTTAAATTGCCTTTTACGTATTGAATTCGTTCAATATCGTTCAAGATTCCGTTCCGGTGAACTTATCGATAGAACAGTTCCCAAAATGATGTCCACTCTTCATGGTATGCTTATGCTTATTGATGGAAGTTTGATTTTCCGATGTGTTGTAGCTTGTGGAGTTACTGCCTCTGGTTGGTGCTGTCGTTGTTCTGCTTCTTTGATTTGGATATAAGCATCTTGATATATCTGCTCCAACTCAATGAATTCGTTGTTTGACATGTACCATTGCTCGTAATCGGCTTCTTCCAGTGAGGACATGATCCCGTCATTCATTGTCACCAGCTTTGTCCAGTATTCACTTATCTGATCCAGTTTGAATTATACGTAAACTGTACTCTAAGTTACATCCAAGTTCTCAATAATCCGTATAGAGTTATTTTAATCAGAGCCAATTTTGCAAATTTTGCTGGGCATTTCTTGATGTTCGTTGACGTTTTAGCTCCTTCTGGATCGGATGTTGTTTGTTGATCTGCCGCACTTCGATTTACCGGAGAAATCCGTGAAGGTGTAATGCCTGCATTGTTTGGTAATGGCATAGGCGATGGTTGCGTGTTTTTCTTTATTTGCTCCAATTTTGACTTGAAGTACCCGTAATATCATGACATTACTGGTCACTGTGTATTGATCTAGTACCAATATTTACAACTAATCCGGCTCAAAGGACCAAGTAAATTCTACTGTTTACAATTTTAATACTTTTTATTCAATCGCCTAATGCAGCCTCACTCTAGGAAGTAAAAAGGCTTGGTTCGATTAAATAATAGGAGGTAACTTTATTTCACTTAATTTATACAAACATTATGCTAGCCTAAGCATGATAAGGTGCACGTTAGAAAAATAACAAAAAAATGTTGACCTATATATAAAAATACCAATATTGTAAAAGCGAATAAAAAATTGAAAAGAAATGAAAGAAATATTTTTTGCTGATGTCACCAACAATCGAATTTATTTATTATCTTGCAAATTTTTAAAGTTTTCAATGCTATCATCTAGTTCTTTTTATTTTAGTCAATTTACATATCTTAGTTTTACAGATTTTGCTTATAACACAGCTTTTACGAGGCTTAAGATCTTTTACATTTTCGATATTTTCTGATAAATCAGATTTCGTACGGTTGACTTCCAAACAATTCTCAATTTCTTCTATTTCTGTATTTTTGACTATGGTTATTGCTGAGATTTGTTTTAAGTCAACTAATTGGTACAACTAGTGTATCTACCGGATGTTTTTTAACTTGAGACATCAAAATTACTCGAAAAGTACGAAATACCGCGAAAAATGTTTCAGACGAAAGTCACAAGGTTCTGAAGGGGACATAAGATGGCGACCACGAGTTTGACCTTGAGACCCATTTTCAAGGTCAAACGAAGGTCACTTTTGATTTTTCAAATGATTATTCCTGATTTTCATTGCTCAGTCGTATTCCTCAATGGGGCACACGAGTTTGTCTCAAAGGTCTTATTCATTCAGTGCTAGATATCACTGCACTGGCACGCCTAAATCATTAATCGGTTTCCAACGTTGTTAGGGTGTTAGAAGGTCGAGATTTGTTTTGAGGAAGTAATTATTGCCTCGAGTAAAGTTAAAACTCAAAGAAATTTCAGATAGGAACAAATTGTTTTAAACTTATCTGAGAGTGTATGATGTACACTCCGCCCTTTTTTTCTTCTTAAACGGAACTGTACTTCATTTAGAAGTTCGATAATTGTTTTGAGGAACTGATTATTATTAGTAACGTTTTCCAGATTAATAATGCAGGCTATTTCAATTTAAGAGAAAATTGAAATGATATCGATTTATGGAGAAAGTGGAAGGAACATCGATGGTGCTGTTGCTCTTAACGCTCAACGTTTCCCAGACAAGATACGATGGCGCGCTTCCTTTTATCAGGTCATCAGACAATTCACTGGTGAAGGAAGTGTGCAACCAAAGAAAAGCAATCGGTCAGATAGGGTGGCTGATGAGGACAATGGAATAGCAGTGTTAGCTGCCGTTGCACACGATCCTCTAATTAGCACACGCCAAATAAGTCGTGAATCAGTAATTTCTCAAACGACTGTCTGTAAGATATTACATCAGCATAAATACCATCCCTATCATGTTTCAATGCATCAAGAACTTTCTAGTGGGGATTTTCGCAATCGGGCTTCCTTTTGTCAATGGGTACTTCACCAAATTGAACGAGACCCCCTTTTCTTCGCCAATGTGTTATTCTCTGATGAGTCGACTTTGACCAATCACGGTACGGTCAATCGACATAATATGCATTACTGGGCTACAGAAAACCCTCTTTGGTTGCGACAAGTTGAACGCCAGCACCCTTGGAATGTTAATGTTTGGGCGGTAATTTTTGGGGATAAATTAATAGGTTAATATTTTATTGAAGGCAACTTGAATGGCGAAAAGTATGCAAACTTCTTGGGGGACCATCTTCTAGTATTACTAGAAGAACTGCCATTGGAGTTGTGACAAACAATGTCGTTTCAACATGATGGTTGTCCAGTCCATTATTCCCAATTAGCCCGGGGCGTATTAAACAATGTTTACCATCAACGATGGATCGGACGAAGGGGTCCGAGGCAACGGCCTGCTAGATCACCTGATCTTACGTCACTTAATTTCTTCTTGTGGGGCTACTTAAAATGTGAGGTTTACAGAAAAAAGCCAACAACACGTGAGGACATGAAAAGATGAATAACTGAAGCTTGCCGGAAGATTACACCAGAAATACTTCTCAGTTCTGTTGTCTCGCAAAATAAACGTCGAAATGGGAAGAATTCAATGATTCAACAGTGGGAGACAAGGGGACCCACTCTAATTAATCACCAAGAAAGAAAACAAAATACTGCTACGTCCACGTCATTGTTTCTAGGTAATGCTAAACGCAGTATGTAAAAACAAATGACAAGCCTACGAGCAATACGAGCAAAAGTGGCCTTCATTTGACCTTGAAAATCGGTCTCAAGGTCAAACTCGTGGTCACTATCTTATGTCCCCTTCAGAACCTTGGGACTTTTGTCTGAAACATTTTTCGCTATATTTCGTACTTTTTGAGTAATTTTGAAGTCTTAAGTTTAATGGCGCCCTCTGACGGGAAAAGAACGAATTTTTGGAAAAAGTGTTTCATCTAAAGGAATTTAATTTTTCACGCAGATTACGAATCTATCAAAAAAAATAGGGGTTCCCATTAAAAAATCAAAAGTGACCTTCGTTTGACCTTGAAAATGGGGCTCAAGGTCAAACTCGTGGTCACCATCTTATGTCCCCTTCAGAACCTTGTGACTTTTGTGCGAAACATTTTTCGCGATATCGCGTATTTTTCTAGTACTTTGGATGTCTCAAGTTAAAAAACTCACCCGGTATATTATTACATGCAAAGAGAATTTCATAAATAATGTTATTTGCATAAGATGGACGGACAACACAAAAAACATAAAGGGACACAAAGTCAAAGTATATGCGAGCGCTGAATCTGGAGAGGAATTAAGGATTTCGCACAATGCTGTTGTTGTCGTTCTCTTACTTCATCACGTGCTCACATGCTCTTTCTCGTTTCTTCGTCATTCATTGATCAAGTCGTGTTCGTGTAGTTTCAATATAGCATTGCAGCCGGTTAGTGAGTTTAAGTGCAACGTTATATTGCACAATATATTATTAGTTATGATATAATAAATTTCGAATTAGGATGATAATTATTTAATTTATTATAAATAAATATAATTATAATTAATAATATAAGTTCCGTATTTATGTTGTAATTTTAAATGAATGTCGTCTTGGATGTGTTTATGTTATGGGTGTGAATACGTTACGTTTGTTTGGTTATGTCTGTTGTTGTTTTTTTTTTTTTTTTTTGTTATGATATTTAGAAGAATTTGAATTTTGTCTTTTGTTTTGGTGTTTTTGAATATTTCCAGCTAGCAGTGAAAACACAAGCAAAATAAAAGGATGCACCATTTTTGGAATAAGTACTTGCAATTGGATCGCTGAATACGACTTTGCCGCCACCAATTATTCACCCTCAATGAGCGGTTGGAGATATGTACACAAATTTTTGTGAATCTATTTATTGTGAGTAGTGTGATTAAGATTATTAGGATTAAGATTATTATGATTAAGATTATTGCATTATTATTAATATGATAATATGTATGTATGTATTTTGTAAATATAACTATTTTACTTTTTTTTATTTTATTGAATTATTGAGTTTATTTCTAGTATATAAGTATTATTAATTTAAACGTTTTTTTTGTAACACTAAATTATTTAATGTTCTGTGTTGGTCTAGTTACATGGAAGGGGACATATTTTTGTTGCGGGTCTCTTAAGTGTATCAGTTTTGATTTACAACCTCGCTACTCAGATGAGCTCATCAGCTCCCGGGTAAGTCTCCGTGATGCGATCTAGACGCAACTTCGATTTTCGAAACCGTTCTTCCTCAAGCAGCACTAAGTCTCCAAAGTTTGGTTGCTTTTCCGTTTTTAACCACTTTGTGCGATTTTGAAGACGAGTTGAATACTGTTCGGAATGTCGCAAGAAATGTCTGGCTGGTCGTACGGCTTCGAGGGAAATTGCTTTTGTTGCTAAACAAATAAATAGAGCAAAATGTCCTCTAAATATTTTTGATCCTCTTCCCTTCCAGGATTTTACTTTCATGGGTCCAGCATAGTCAACACCGGTGTGCGCAAATAGTCACTTTTGGTGTTGGTAAAATACTCATAAGCTGTTGCATGGGCTTAGGCTTGTTGCGAAAGCATATGATACATTGATGGATATGTTATTTTACCATCCTTCTAATATGGAAAATTCAGTATCTATTTCGCAAATAAATGATCATTTGCTGTAGGACACCATGAAGTGTTTGTTCATGTGCATCATTGAAGACAAGTCTTGTGAAGTGGTGGTCTGGTTTTAAAATAATCGGGTGTCCCTGGTCATAAGTTGGAGCAGAATTCTCTAGTCTGCCTCTTATTCTTATAATATCTTCTTCATCGATGAAAAGGTTGAGGGTTTTGTACGCCTCAGCTCACTGAAAAGTTCAGGAAACATTTCTTGCTGCATTGTTCGTACAGCTGTGCGTAAACTGTGAATGATTTCACTTGGTGACAAAACCGATTTTACCCTTGCATCTTCTGATCTTCGAGTGTTGTTTGCGAATCTTTGTATATAAGCCAAAATTCTTAAAGTGTTTAACTCTGTTGAATGGGTTTGAATTAATTTTAAGACGTCACTTTCGCTATCCATTTCGTTATCACTGAATCCGTGGAACTCAATCTTTTTATTATCTCCTTGCGTATTCACCCACCTGGGAATCTGCATGTTTTCAATCGTGGCTAATTCTTGCTGCAAAGGCGATCATTCTCTTCTTAGTTCCATCGCAATTGAGTCATCCCATAATAGTCCCTGTAGCCACAATTGTTGCGTAATTATTTTTTTCTTCATAATTCAAGGTGAAATCCATTCCAGTGGTGAGTTTTTGAAACGAAGACGTATCCAAACTATGTAGTATGCCAATTGATTCCCAAGGTTTTCGTGTGCTCGGCTGTTCCGAAGTTAAGCGAAACACTCGTGTCCTGGTTTTCTTTCGGTATTAAATTAAGGAACTGTTGACTGTTACTCATCCATTGAGAAGAAAGCCGGCTCAAAGAAGTAGGTTTGAGACTTGTTGAAATTTTTCTTTAGCGGCTTGGAGGGAACCAGCTCCTGAAACAAGAGCATCAATATATATATCTCTGCTTGTCATTTGAGCTCCAAGTGGATATGCTTCTTCTTTGTGTGCGATTTGCCATAAAAGGAGCGAGATATGTTCCAAACATTAAGACTTTTACCTTAAAAAGTTTGGTTGGTGTTGCTGGATCCTCTCGAAAATATACTAGCTCGTAGTATACATCAACTGGATGGATCTGAATCTGACGATACATCTTCTCGATATTGGCCGTGAATTTAATTTTATTTGCACTTCATCTTAAAACAATTGATATGAAATCTGTCTGTGTATTAGGTCCGGTCAACAGATGATCATTTAAGGAACTGCAGTCCACAGTCTTAAACGCAACATTAAATACCACTCAAAGTCTAGTGGTCGTGTTTGACTCCTTAAAAACGGTGTAATGTGGCACGACATAATGGAATGACGATCTAAGTGTTGGATCCTGGATGATGTTTACTTTCTCCACCTATTTCAGTTGTAGGTAATCCCATATACATATATTATAATCCTTACAGGGTACTGGGTTGGTCAGCAGTCGTTTTCCCTGTCTGTAAAACATGTTTAGGCTCTTCTGTTCTGTTTTTAGGAAAGGTTTCTCACTGGTGACTAATCAATTTCCCATATTGAGTAAACATCTGAATTATGGGAGGTGTTTCGAGGGGAACTTTGCCATCTCAGTCCTTGCACGTGTTTACAATTACATTGATACACCTCACGACTAGGAAGAAATCCTGTTAAGGTTTTAAAAACGTAACTTCGTTCGCTGATGTTGTTTTCATCAGAAGCATGAAAGGAAGCTGCATTTGGGTTGATTTGAGTTGATATATGGTGTGTTTGAAATTGGTGTTAATTCTGTGTGTATGAGTTTTAGGGTAGAAATGTGTTATTGTTATTATTATTTGAGTATATACGAGTGCGTGCGATGATGGCTGAGAGGGGACTAATTGGTTTTGTTAGTGTGTTTGATTAGAGTGAGAGAATGATTGTTGTGTCTTGTAATTGGGTGGTAATTGATTAGGAGGAAAGACTGATTGTGGGTGTGACTTATGAAAATGTGAAATATTGTTGGCAAAATGAAGCATGGTAATTTGTCACTTTTTATAGAAATGGCAGAATTTATTGCTGGAATAATTATTTGTTTTGTGGCTATAGGCCATTTAAAACAATTACCTAATTGCTTAACAATACGATGGCTGGCTTTTACGTCCATATTTAAAAATTTGCTACATGCTCGTGGCCAATGAATACCGTCATGACAAACCTTGCAACTAAAATTTTCCTTTGTAGACGTGCTAGGGTGGAATACGTTTCTGTGAGACTTTTTTTGTGTTGGGGATTTCATGCTCTGTCGCTGATCTACTATTTCTAAAGTACAAATCCGAAAATTTTTTTAATGCAGGAACTTCCTTGTTTGTCCATAGAGAAGACTCCCATGATGACTGCATCGACTTTGGAAGTTTCTTCAACATCATAAAAATTATTTTGACATCCCAATGTTGCACTGGCGGATCGAGACTCTTTAAAGAATGTAAAATTTTCGTTGAGTTATCTAAAAGTTCACGAATTCCTACTGCACTTTTTTCCCAGACTACTGGCAAATCATTCAAAAGCTTTAATTCCTAGTTGACTCAAAATACGCTTAAAATCATAACGGGATTTTAAAAGTTCCCACGCTTGTTCGTAACTAACGCCGTTCACATTTACGTGATCAAGTACTCGCACTTTCTCTACAACATGACTTCAAATAATGCAATTTTTCTATTTTAGATATAGAAGTATTGCTGTGAACGAGTGAAACGAATTGGTCGTAGAATGAACGCCAGTTTTCATATGCACCTGTTAATGTAGGCAGATGGAACTTCGGAAGTTGTACTTCATGGGACTTTTTAGACTCTGATGGATGAGAAGATTCTTTAGACTTCATTTGAGTGGGTGATTCCAGTTTCTGCAGATTTGTGTCTTATAAATAATGTAGACTTCTTTTGCCTCATCATATGTAATATCTATTACTGTTGTAAATTGCCTCTTTTTTCAAGGTTTGATAAATTGGTTTCTAAAAAATCAAGGCGTGTGCTAACATAATTTTTTGTACGACGTGAAGGGCTAACGGACTTCTTAAAATTTTTAAAGTCTTTTGAGACTTGGTTCCAAGTTTTAATAAATAATTTCCATATACCCATAGTTATTTAAATTAATTTATTAAATATTATTTTATATGTGTATATATAAGTTATGAGAAAACTGTACTCACTTTGATTTTTATTTTGTAATTTGTTGAACTTCTTTTTTGGACATCCCTCCAAAGCTCTTCTTTAAATTAATTCCAATCTTGATTCCCCTGCACCTCTGATTCTCGTGATTCGTTTGTAGCTTTCCTGCTCTTCTAATTCAAATTTTTTATTTTTATATTGAAGGGCCACGCACTTAATTGATTTTGTTAAATTAATTGTGAATTGATTTTTTTAATATCAAACAAATTATTTGGTTGACTTTAAAGTGTTTAAACTCGTTCTTGTATGGCTCCGAAGGACCAAAAATGTAAACCTATAGTTCGGTAAAGGTAAAATCTTTTATGTTGAAAAAAAACCGTGGATTTAAAAACTGTATTGCTAATAAATGCTGTAAAAAACTGTAGAATAAAACAACCGTGTTTGGATACGTTATAAAAATAATAGTTCTTTATTCTTACAAATTTTCCCATTTAACACATGGGCTGAAAAGTCCGTTTCTAAGAGAGGGAACCACTTGAATTAATACCATACTATTCCGTTAGTACCTTCAAAAGATACGTGTATAAATTTGACAGCTGTTGAATGATTAGTTCTCGAGATATAGCGTTGTGAGTGAAGCAACTTTTGTTATTGTGAAAAAAATGGTTTCAAAGCAATTTCGAGTGTTGATTTATCATTGCTTTTTGATGGGGAAAAATGCAGCTGATGCAAGGAAATGACTGGATAAGTGTTAACCGGTCTCTGCACCAGCCGAACGAACCATTCGCAAGTGGATTGAAAAATTTAGCTGTTCAATAAAGTCGAATTTTTGCGTCGGTATGTGACAATGCATGAAACTTGACTCTGGTGTAAATTACTAGAAAAATACGCGATATCGCGAAAAATGTTTCGCACAAAAGTCACAAGGTTCTGAAGGGGACATAAGATGGTGACCACGAGTTTGACCTTGAGCCCCATTTTCAAGGTCAAACGAAGGTCACTTTTGATTTTTTAATGGGAACCCCTATTTTTTTTGATAGATTCGTAATCTGCGTGAAAAATTAAATTCCTTTAGATGAAACACTTTTTCCAAAAATTCGTTCTTTTCCCGTCAGAGGGCGCCATTAAACTTAAGACTTCAAAATTACTCAAAAAGTACGAAATATAGCGAAAAATGTTTCAGACAAAAGTCCCAAGGTTCTGAAGGGGACATAAGATAGTGACCACGAGTTTGACCTTGAGACCGATTTTCAAGGCCAAATGAAGGTCACTTTTGATTTTTTAAATGATAATACCTGATTTTCGTTGCTCAGTCGTATTGCTCGTAGGCTTGTCATTTGTTTTTACATACTGCGTTTAGCATAACCTAGAAACAATGACGTGGACGTAGCAGTATTTTGTTTTCTTTCTTGGTGATTAATTAGAGTGGGTCCCCTTGTCTCCCACTGTTGAATCATTGAATTCTTCCCATTTCGACGTTTATTTTGCGAGACAACAGAACTGAGAAGTATTTCTGGTGTAATCTTCCGGCAAGCTTCAGTTATTCATCTTTTCATGTCCTCACGTGTTGTTGGCTTTTTTCTGTAAACCTCACATTTTAAGTAGCCCCACAAGAAGAAATTAAGTGACGTAAGATCAGGTGATCTAGCAGGCCGTTGCCTCGGACCCCTTCGTCCGATCCATCGTTGATGGTAAACATTGTTTAATACGCCCCGGGCTAATTGGGAATAATGGACTGGACAACCATCATGTTGAAACGACATTGTTTGTCACAACTCCAATGGCAGTTCTTCTAGTAATACTAGAAGATGGTCCCCCAAGAAGTTTGCATACTTTTCGCCATTCAAGTTGCCTTCAATAAAATATTAACCTATTAATTTATCCCCAAAAATTACCGCCCAAACATTAACATTCCAAGGGTGCTGGCGTTCAACTTGTCGCAACCAAAGAGGGTTTTCTGTAGCCCAGTAATGCATATTATGTCGATTGACCGTACCGTGATTGGTCAAAGTCGACTCATCAGAGAATAACACATTGGCGAAGAAAAGGGGGTCTCGTTCAATTTGGTGAAGTACCCATTGACAAAAGGAAGCCCGATTGCGAAAATCCCCACTAGAAAGTTCTTGATGCATTGAAACATGATAGGGATGGTATTTATGCTGATGTAATATCTTACAGACAGTCGTTTGAGAAATTACTGATTCACGACTTATTTGGCGTGTGCTAATTAGAGGATCGTGTGCAACGGCAGCTAACACTGCTATTCCATTGTCCTCATCAGCCACCCTATCTGACCGATTGCTTTTCTTTGGTTGCACACTTCCTTCACCAGTGAATTGTCTGATGACCTGATAAAAGGAAGCGCGCCATCGTATCTTGTCTGGGAAACGTTGAGCGTAAAGAGCAACAGCACCATCGATGTTCCTTCCACTTTCTCCATAAATCGATATCATTTCAATTTTCTCTTAAATTGAAATAGCCTGCATTATTAATCTGGAAAACGTTACTAATAATAATCAGTTCCTCAAAACAATTATCGAACTTCTAAATGAAGTACAGTTCCGTTTAAGAAGAAAAAAAGGGCGGAGTGTACATCATACACTCTCAGATAAGTTTAAAACAATTTGTTCCTATCTGAAATTTCTTTGAGTTTTAACTTTACTCGAGGCAATAATTACTTCCTCAAAACAAATCTCGACCTTCTAACACCCTAACAACGTTGGAAACCGATTAATGATTTAGGCGTGCCAGTGCAGTGATATCTAGCACTGAATGAATAAGACCTTTGAGACAAACTCGTGTGCCCCATTGAGGAATACGACTGAGCAATGAAAATCAGGAATAATCATTTGAAAAATCAAAAGTGACCTTCGTTTGACCTTGAAAATGGGTCTCAAGGTCAAACTCGTGGTCGCCATCTTATGTCCCCTTCAGAACCTTGTGACTTTCGTCTGAAACATTTTTCGCGGTATTTCGTACTTTTCGAGTAATTTTGATGTCTCAAGTTAAAAAACATCCGGTAGATACACTAGTTGTACCAATTAGTTGACTTAAAACAAATCTCAGCAATAACCATAGTCAAAAATACAGAAATAGAAGAAATTGAGAATTGTTTGGAAGTCAACCGTACGAAATCTGATTTATCAGAAAATATCGAAAATGTAAAAGATCTTAAGCCTCGTAAAAGCTGTGTTATAAGCAAAATCTGTAAAACTAAGATATGTAAATTGACTAAAATAAAAAGAACTAGATGATAGCATTGAAAACTTTAAAAATTTGCAAGATAATAAATAAATTCGATTGTTGGTGACATCAGCAAAAAATATTTCTTTCATTTCTTTTCAATTTTTTATTCGCTTTTACAATATTGGTATTTTTATATATAGGTCAACATTTTTTTGTTATTTTTCTAACGTGCACCTTATCATGCTTAGGCTAGCATAATGTTTGTATAAATTAAGTGAAATAAAGTTACCTCCTATTATTTAATCGAACCAAGCCTTTTTACTTCCTAGAGTGAGGCTGCATTAGGCGATTGAATAAAAAGTATTAAAATTGTAAACAGTAGAATTTACTTGGTCCTTTGAGCCGGATTAGTTGTAAATATTGGTACTAGATCAATACACAGTGACCAGTAATGTCATGATATTACGGGTACTTCAAGTCAAAATTGGAGCAAATAAAGAAAAACACGCAACCATCGCCTATGCCATTACCAAACAATGCAGGCATTACACCTTCACGGATTTCTCCGGTAAATCGAAGTGCGGCAGATCAACAAACAACATCCGATCCAGAAGGAGCTAAAACGTCAACGAACATCAAGAAATGCCCAGCAAAATTTGCAAAATTGGCTCTGATTAAAATAACTCTATACGGATTATTGAGAACTTGGATGTAACTTAGAGTACAGTTTACGTATAATTCAAACTGGATCAGATAAGTGAATACTGGACAAAGCTGGTGACAATGAATGACGGGATCATGTCCTCACTGGAAGAAGCCGATTACGAGCAATGGTACATGTCAAACAACGAATTCATTGAGTTGGAGCAGATATATCAAGATGCTTATATCCAAATCAAAGAAGCAGAACAACGACAGCACCAACCAGAGGCAGTAACTCCACAAGCTACAACACATCGGAAAATCAAACTTCCATCAATAAGCATAAGCATACCATGAAGAGTGGACATCATTTTGGGAACTGTTCTATCGATAAGTTCACCGGAACGGAATCTTGAACGATATTGAACGAATTCAATACGTAAAAGGCAATTTAAAGAAGAAAGCAGCAAGCCCGAAATCAAGAAATTATGCAACAGCTATGAAATTGCTAAAGAACCGGTTTCAAAACTCAGCAGCATTGGTCATTAACTACATGCAAAAATTTAAAAACAGTTCGACATGAAAATGCGTTTGATTTGAAAGCGATCATGGATATGACAAGGGAAATCTTATACGGTATCAAATATCCTGGGTTCCATTAGTGATTCTGTTATGTCCGAAACTTGATGCTGCATCAAGGAAACTAACACATATCAACAATCCAGACGAACTTCAACAGAAATTCCTAAACTGAGCTAATTGTTAGACTTCATCTAGGCTAGATTCAGAGGATTAGAAAGCAGTCGCTTAGTCAACCGTGTACACCAGACGCGAGGAACAACCACAAAAAATTATTGGTTTACAGTCACAGAGTTGAAATGCGTTGTGTGCAGCGAGTCTCATCAATTGTATAACTGCAAAAAATATTTTATACATGAAAATATAAAACTGATTGGACGTAGTCCAAAAGTCAAAGCTGTATTTCAACTGTTTGCGTGATGGATATGCCGCAAAGGAATGTCGGATGAAGAGGGGTTGTAAAATATGCAAACAACAGCATAATTCCTTACTTCATTTCAATAGAGGTGAGAATAGAGCAGTTTCGGTAATAGAAAGAATATCCAGTGAAGAAGCTTTAACATCAACCGCTACCGCATGTCATAGTAATGGAATGGTACTACTAGCCACAGCCAAGGTGAACATATGCTTTGGAGGGCAAGTTAGACTCGTACGAGCTCTGATTGATCAAGGGTCTCAATCGTACTTAATGGCAGCGCAATTAGCCCATCAATTAAAAGTTCCGTTGGTCAAGTATGAGTTAAGGATCAATGGGATCAACAGTCATGCTACAGAAATCATCCCAGCATGCCACCTTATCATTCAATCAATTCACAATGAAAAGGTCAATTTGAAGGTATATGCTTTAGTAATGCCAGTTATTACATCAAGATTGCCAGCAAAACAAATTACACCTAAACAGTGGCTAAACATCCAAGGGCTGAAGTTGGCAGATCCATGGTACAACCAACCGAAGGAAATTGAATTACTAATTGGAATAGGCATTTTGAAGCTATTTTTGACGCATGGACAAGGATCCAGCCAACACTCCAATGGCACAAAACATAAGGTTTGGCTGGATATTATCGGGATCAGTCAGCAGCATGTTAAACTCAAGGAAGAAAACACAAGTTAATACAATTACATCATGCATCAGTGTGTGCTGTAAAGATAAAGGCTTAAAGAAATTTTGTGAATTATAAGATGTTCCAAATGCAAAAATCGAGCCTACAGAAGACAAAACGTGCAAGAATCACTACCAAATGATGCACAACTGGGATAAAACAGAACGTTATATCGTCAAATTGCCACTGCTGAAGGATCGCATGGTTTTGGCAGATTCACGCAAAGTGGCATTAAAGCGATTCTATATGTTGGAACAAAGTCTAGCAAAAAATTTCGGGATGAATATTTCAATTTTACTCAAAAGTATATTAATTTTGGACACATGGAGAAGGTATCAGATGGTTATACTGGAAAAAGATATTATCCTCCACATCACGCAGTGATAAAAGAAGACAGCACTGCTACCAAACTGAGAGTGGTATTCGACGCCTAATCGCGTCTAAGACTAAGGTGGTGCCTGTGAAGCAAGTTTCATTGGCAAGGCTGAAACTATGCGCAGCTGCACTACTTACGAAGCTAATGAAGTACATCTAAAAGCAAAAGGACACGTATTATGGTATACCATGGTTTTATCATTGTCAGATTCTACCATATTATTGAACTGGTCGAAACCACATCCAGTGAAATGGAACACATTTGTCGCCAAGCGGGTATCCTATCGTATCGTACATGAAAAGGAGAATCCTGCTGAGATTCCATCAAGAGGATCATTTGGAGAAACCCTAGCTGAAAATTCAACCTAGTGGCATGGTCCAGAGTGGGTAAAGAAAGACCAAAAACATTGGCCAGCTGACAAATCTACGATGGAAGTGCAAGATATACTTAAGATTCGAAAATCTTTGGCTCGCTGGCAATACATCCCAGAAATCCTTCACACAAAGACGACATTCATCTCAATTAAGTTTTTCTGAGGATGTGAAGAGTCTACAAATAAAGCCCTGAAATCAAATAAGAAGATATCATTACTGAACCCATACATCGATGCCAATGGATTATTGCGGGTGGGAGGTCAGTTGAAACATTCTCATTTATTATGTTAACTGATCAGAAACATCCCTTGATTCTGTCATCATCGCATCCGCTGGCAAAATTAATCATATAATATATAAGACCCATAGCGATACACTCATAGGTGGAGTGAAACTAACTCTAAATCACATTCGAAGAAAATTTTGGATCATTCGAGGAACAAATACTGTTAAAGCCATAACAAATCAGTGCACCAGTTGTTTCCGATTTAAGACCCAGGAATCAAATCAACTTATGGGACAACTTCCAGAGGCTCAAGCAAGGTTTTCACGGCCATTTACACATTGTGGTGTAGAGTACGCAGTCCCAATCAGTATACGATGCTCACAAACTCTAGACATGAAATCACATAAAGCTTATACAGCACAGTTCGCCTGCATGGCAACAAAAGCCGTGCACATTGAGCATTAACATCGGATGGATTCATGGCGGCATTGCGATGTATGATAAGCAGAAGAGCATCTATACGTCATCTTTACAGCGGCAATGGAACGAATTTTGTTGGCGCAAAAAATGTAATTATTGATGCATTAAATTCCACACTAGCCGAAAACGCTATCTAGTGGTATTTCATCCTACCTGTACCTCCACACTTTGGCGGACTCTGGGAAGCCTGAGTTAAATCAATCAAATACCATTTGAATCGCATCATAGGAGAGCAAAAAAGTTAAGATACGAAGAGATCAATACCGTGCTGGTGCAAATAGAAGGATGCTTGAACTCGAGACCACTCAATCCATTAACAGACAACCTTGAAGATCTCGATTTCACTTCATTATTGGATCGCCACTGATAGCACCACAACATGATGTCATTCTGAATCTGGTGGACAGTCGTTTAAAAAATATGGAAGTTAATACAAAATACAACAGCGATGTAAGTGGAAGCTGTCAGTAAGTTGGTGCTGTTAAAAAATGAGCTGATGACACCATCGAAATGGCCTCTTGGCAAAATAATTGAAGTGCACAGCAGATTTGATGATCTTATCAGAGAAGTAACAGTGAAAACCGAAAAGGGAACATTCAAGCGAATAATAGCCAAGGTGTGTTTGCTGCTAAGCGAAGAAAATATAATAATGCCTGATGATAACATAGTTCAACCGTCGAATCACCCACCTAGCAGACACATAAGAAAACTGGGGAGATAGAAAACAATCAACCAGTTTCTTTTTTGCCCTTGTGATTCTGTCATTATTTGCGTTCATCACGTCGGGATCTACAAGGTATACAATCACACACCCGGTAGTTGGATTATTTGTAGAACAAATTGGAACAGCAAAAATTCAACGAGGAGTACTACGTACGAGCATTCGATCCCCAATCACAGACATTTTACGTGATCAAGTCAACATAAACAAGAGCAGAGATCAAATGATCAAGTTGGGCGACAAGGCAAAATCCGTGACAAAGAAGAGATAATGCGATGAATTGCGTCATCACATGGAAAAAGAATGAAGGAACATACTTTCAATTTTCAACAGACTGGAATTAGCACTTTTGCCAAGACAAAAACGAGGACTACTAGGAAGTATTTTCACCTCGGTATCTAGAGTCAATGATGGAGTTTACCATGACGTCGAAAACCTAGAGGATTGTGTGAGGATTGTATTTCCAGAAGCTGTATAAGAAGATATCTTTTAAGCGATGTCCAAACAGGACGCTAAGACTCACACACACTATGTGGAAATAATTATGGATGCAAGAAGTAATCTTAGTGACACGGGTATTATTCACATCACTCCAGAATGCGTCATCCAATCAAAATTTATACGATTGGAAGCTAAATTAATCAAAGACATGAGAATAGTGATGCACTCCAGCAAATCACTTGCCACTTTAAACACATCACTATTAACGCATGTTCCGGTTTATCTTACAAATAAAAGCGTCATCCCTCTGAATAAGGATATAATGGAAGTCTTAAATTTTAGCCATCAAGAAGCAGTCGAGGCGTTCAACTGGCTTCATGATCACAACTGGAAGACCATAAAAAACACCAGTATTGGACAATTGGCTTTTGCTCAAGTTTTGCAGCCGGTATTTTTATTATTTGCCTTTTGGCGGTGATCCTCAAATACCGATATCGTCCAACTAAGAACTCTTCCAACATCGAATTGAGACACCAAAAAAGACCGAGTCACCGTTTTTAGATCAATGGACAACAACCCCGGAGGAGACAAAATGTTGATGACATCAGCAAAAAATATTTCTTTCATTTCTTTTCCATTTTTTATTCGCTTTTAACTTGCACCTTATCGCTCTTTGGATAGCGAAATTTTTTTATAAATTAAGTGAAATAAATCTCGGTTCAGTCTTGTTATTTAATCGAACCAAGCCTTTTTACTTCCTAATATGAGGCTGCATTAGGTGATTGAACAAAAAGTATTAATATTCTAAAAAGTAGAATTTACAGCGATGAAAGGAAAATTAAAAAAAGTGGAAGTTATTTAATAGTGGTTAATAATATATATTTCAACTGAGATAATAATGAATACAATAATCAGTAGTTACTAGGAATGGACTGCTACTTCAAAAGAGCTTATGGTGCCTTAAAGTCGGTTCATATCAGACAGACATGCCAAATTTTAGTGCGATACTGTCTTTAGTTTTGTTTTGACAGCTGATTGTTGTTGACGTGTTTGACATCATGTTGAGTATGGACAAAAACGATTTTCGTTCTCTTAAAAAACATTATTTTTTGAGAGGCAAAACTGCGAAGGAAAGAAAAAAAAGTTGGATAAATATTATGGGGCTAATGCTCCGTCAGATTACACCGTCAAATATTGGTTTCTCCAATACCGATCAAGTCCGCAGCGGTAGGCCCCCCGATGCGGTTACAGAGGACAATGTCAAAAAATACATGAAATGGTGTTGGCTGAGCGGAAAGTGAAGGTGCGCGAGCTAGCAGATACTGAGATTAGTACTGAGCGCACACGCTATATTTTGGGCAATATTCTGCATATGAAAAAGTTATCCTGCCGCTGGGTGCCGCGCATACTCACCCCTGACCAAAAATACGAACGCGAGAGCACTTCGAAAGAGTGTTTGGACTTTTGGCGTTGATTAGTAACTGTTTAATATCAGAGAACAGAATGAGTGCCTGGCAATGGACTGAAGCCGGCACAAGTGCTCCGGGAGGGAGGTTTGATGGGTCGGAAATTTTATGGCGTCGGTTTTCTGGGATTGTCATGGCATACTCTTCGTGGACTACCTCGAAAAATCATCAACAGCGAGTATTACTGTGCATTATCGGAGCGAAATCACTGCAAAATGGTCTCACATGAAGCGGAAAAAAAAAATTTTGTTTTTGCAAAACAATGCACTGGCGCACAAGAGCATCGCAACCACAGCTAAAATCAATGACTTACGGCTCCAATTGCTGTCGCATCGACCGTATTTGCCCGGTTTGGCTCCCTCGGTCTATTGTCTCTTCCCAAACCTCAAAAGATGGCTCATCAATAAAAAATTCAGCTCACACGAGGAAATCATCGACGCCACGGAGGAGTATTTTGAAGACCTTCCGGAAAATTACTTTTCGGACGGGATCAAGAAGTTGGAAAATCGCTGGAATAAGTGTATCAAACTAAAAGGGAACTATATTGAATTAAAAAAATTTTTTTTTCATTCCCAAGGAGGTTACTTTCAACCCCACCTAGTATAATAGAAAAAATTAATTCCAGCACGCCCGAAAAAAAGGTTGCGATGCAAAATGTTCAGTAGGACTTGCTAGCGTGTGATCTAATTTGATTTTATTGGACTTTTTTAAACTTTTAAGAGCATTAAAGAACTATATTGCAATTGTTTTTTTAAAGACTTTCTTTTTTAAGACTATGTCAATTTTTTTTTATAAATGAAAACCCAATTTTAAACAATTATTCTTTTATTTGTTAATTTTTCTATAAGCAGTGCCAAAGCAGTGTTCGTCTGTCGCCGTTTGTTACCCCTTCTGATATTTCATTTTCGGTAAAAATATCAGGGTCGACCAGAATTTCATCAACGACCTCGTCGTTGTTGTCTGTACATATGCTATGTAGTATACACCCACACATACGAGTAACTATGTATTTTGATCAGGAAGTTTATGTTACGCTGTTCCGTAAAGTGCATTAATCTCCGGAAACGACATTTTAAAATATTGAATGCTTGTTCAACAACGTTCCCGTTATCTCTTTATTGTGGAACTAGCCAATTTAGAGATTGATATGCGGAATCCGAGCAAAAACGTGCCATATGCGACCAATTTTGGAAAGCACTTTCATATAGATCTTAGAAGGTTAGAACTCGGCTATAGTGCAAGCTACCCAGTTCACCACAAAAGACGTTGATGAATTTCTTCTTCACATTAACCACATCTTGGATGAAAATGCTATAACATTTTTTTCTGTTAAAGTACAATAGCTCCCCTTATTTTTCAACGGTGCTTTTATCCATATGTTTGTCCCGTCAATGCATCCCACGATTCCGGGAATTTTTGTTTTTCCTTCGAAAAATTCCGCATTACGCAAAATTTCGCTTTCACTTGACCACTTAACATATTGGTGTCCTATGGATATAAGCCAATACGTTAAGAGATGCCAAATAAATTCGAAATTTCTATAAAAGTGTTTGTATTTGCCATGTACCAGAGAAATACATATATGGTATTTCAATTTCTGGTGAAGTTTTCGGTAGTCTTCTTTTTAATAGAAATTAGATATATCTATAGTTTCTGAATTTTGAATATTATTAATACATACCTATTAAAATTTGAGCAGTTCAACGATATTAACGAAAACTTTCCTTAAAGTCGGAGCCACGCTACATCGAAGTTGCCAATTCGTTGATGTTTTTCTTGGATACTCTCGACTGACGACTCCGAATCTTCAAAATGTAAAAATGAAGACTCTTATGAGTTATCATCATCGCTTTCCAATAACCACTAGATAACATACAAAATGTTTATTTAATTCAAGAAAAAGTAATAATTGCTTACCTCAGTAGCAACTTCTTCTATTTTCAATGTTTTTCTTCTCTTGCAATGTCAAATTTTTGACAGGAGTATATATTATACCAAATAACATAATTCCACAACACAGGACGTAATTTTTTCGTTGATCAGGACTGTGACCAGATAGACCAGATATATCATGTCACCATAATAAAATACACCTAAACTCACTAAGAAGGCATACGCTTATTACTTACCCAATTAAAACTGGACACAAAAAAAAAAAAAAACAGGTATTAGAAGAGCAATTCTCAAAATTCTGCAAACCAATCAAAATAATAATCTATAATAAGTTTAAAGCAGAAAATTTCAAGGAATTATTAAATGAACAGGAAGTTGAACTACATAATTACAGCCCAACACACAGACAGGTAACAGCGATATAGAAAGATTTCACTCTCCTTTGCATGAAAAATTAGTTACTATGAGAACTTTAGATTTATCTCTTATTCAAAAGATTAATTCAGTAGTTTGTAATAGTAATAATAGGTGAACAAGGGTAGATATAAATGGAGGTTCACCAACTGCGTTTTATAAGAAAAACGAAAAGAGTAAATTTTGATTTTATATATTGCTGCTACTTTGGAACACAATCCCACGTACTACACGAAAGGTAGATGATGCACGACAATTTAGAAACTGACTTTAACATTTCTTTGAAAATTAGAGCAACCATTTTTACCCAAAACTCTCCCCTTCTCAGGCAATTTAAATTAAAATCAAATTTTCCAATTTAAAGTCACATAATTATTAAGTTTAACTTATTTTCATTTTAAATAAACATTTTTCGAAAAAAGTTAAAATGTAGATTCAAATAATGTTAATCCTTCACAAATTTATAAGTGAATTCTTACTGTGTTAGCAAATATAAACAAAAAAAAATTAAATAAAAGAAATAAAAAAGGGAGGAAACAAAATAAAAACAACGGGAACATGCGTAGCCTATGCAACCAGCGACTATGTATCAGTTCATTGCACAGATTTGTTCTTGTTTGTTTGGAATTTGTCGTCTATGTTGATTGTTCTTTTATATGCACTAATCAATCTCTCGTTTCATGTAAGCGCGAGCTTATGAATAAAGACACCATCATCACCATTTCGCTTCACAGACGGTATACCCAAGGGGCCAAGAGGAGTACAACCCAAGAATTTTGAACCGAACTGCATTCAACAATGGGGGGAGCTTGTTATCATATGACATCATTAGGATGCACACTCTAGCGACGCACCCACGCAATAATGCACCCCAAAATAGTTGTTACCAATGCAATTGATGTAAAAGAAAAGAAAAAATTAAATAACAGTAAAAATCATTTCTGTGTCGAACTTCTTTAAAAGCGGTGTTTTAATTTGTTAAGTTAATATAACATTTTAACAGTCCATTTACGCCAGTTGACTTTGTTGAAGCATCAGCTTCTTGTCTTCCAGTGTCTTTCAATTGGATGTCTGGAGTTCGTTCTATTTTATTGAAGTTATCTTCTGGTCACCGTCGGTTTTATTGAATTAACAGAGTTTATTGTTCCTTGAAGCCTGTTTACTTTGTTGAAGCAACAGCTCTTCTCCTTGTAACCGTTGGTTTAGTTGAAGCAACAGTTCATTCGATTCGACGCAACCGTTCAAAATCAGGTTACAAATCCCTTTTAATTGTGTCTATCAATTTTTCACTTATTTAACACTGGTTTACTTTAATATCGAAGGACAATGTTCTATTTTGTTGAAGTTCCCCTCCTCTGGTCACCGTTGATTAAGTTGAAGCAACAGTTTATTCGATTCGATGCAACCGTTCGAAATCTGGCTACAAATCTCTTTTAAATCTCTTTTATTTTCAAATAATACTCTTTGTTTACTATCTGCCCTTTTGGCAAAAATTCGTTATGCACAACACCGTTGTAATCCATGAAAACCGTGAGCATTGCCTTGTATTTTGACTGAAAACGACATTGTTTTTTTTTGGTCTTGGCTCATTTGGTGAAGACCATTTACTTGTATGATGTCTGGATTGCATGTCGTACTCATAAACCCACGTCTCTTCTCCAGTAGCGATCCTTTTGATGAATGTGAGATCGGATTCAGCCTCGCAAATCATCTCTTTTGCGACGTCAACACGGTCTCTTTTTTGCATAAACTGAGGTCTTTTGGCACCAACTTTTCTGCTACACGACGGAAACACAAATCATTAACCAAAATGTCTTGGACGGATCTATGGGCAGTGTTCAAGTCCTCCGCTATCTCTCTGATGGTTATTTTGCGGTTATTGACCAACATTACTTTTACTTCGTCAATGTTTCCGTCGGTTTTGGATATCGATGGTCTGTCACTGCGCTCATCATCTTCGATCGACTCACGAACGACCGTTTTCTTTAGAGAATCGTTGTCAAAACACTTTTCCAAGATTTCCAACGTTGCAAATTTAAATCCATTTCTAAAATTGTAAGAAATCGTCCAAAAACACACACTGAGATAGATGTACTCTTGGCTACGTAACTTTTGCAAATGTCAAGCTATGACGCTAAGATTTAGAGGGAATGTCAACAACAGATGTACCACTAATGCACAGTAATACTCGCTGTTGATGATTTTTCAAAGTAGTCCACGAAGAGTATGCCATGACAATCCCAGAAAACCGACGCCATAAAATTTCCGACCCATCAAACCTCCCTCAGCCGCTTCGGAGCACTTGTGCCGGCTTCAGTCCATTGCCGGGAACTAATTCTGTTCTCTGATGTTCAACAGTTACCAATCAACGACAAAAGTCCGCCCGATTCCGCATCAGCAAGTCCAAACACTCTTTCGAAGTGCTCTCGCGTTCGTATTTTTTTTGGTCAGGAGTGAGTATGCGCGGCACCCAGAGGCAGGATAACTTTTTCATATGCAGAATATTGCCCAAAATATGGCGTGTGCGCTCAGTACTAATCTTTGTGGTATCTGCTAGCTCGCGCACGTTCACTTTCCGGTCAGCCAACACCATTTAATGTATTTTTTTGACATTGTCCTCTGTTACCGCATCGGAGGGCTTGCCGCTGCAGACTTGATCGGTAGTGGAGTTGCGGCCACCACGAAACTCTCCAAACCAATATTTGACGGTGTAATCTGACGGAGCATTAGCCTCATAAAATAATAATTTGCAGAAATTTAAAGAACATTATGGAACATTTAACTTTTTTGTCCGCTTCTTCCATCGCCATTCAAATTAAATCAATTAATTTGCAGAAATTTAAAGAACATTTTGGAACACATCCCTTTTTTCATCGCCATTCAAATTTGGTTTGTTTCCCTCTTATGAGTGCAACCCCAGATAATTTTTGACGTTTATGCGGGAAGTTACCATGCCAACGAAAACCGATCTTTATACAAGAATGTATATAATGTATACAACTTCTTCGTTGGCCTTTGCTTTTCGATTCGATCTTTATTTATGAACGACAAAAGGGCATTATACTTTTCTAAATCGATTCATTTCATTGGAAATGTACAATATACTATAGAATCATTTAATAATAATCGGTCGAATATCACATTTTTTCACACTTAATTCCATTACTTAAAATTGGTTTAGAAAAATAAATTTCACTTGCTTATCAGGCAATGCTATTTATTGTTATCTACTTTCAGGTATACCAACATACAAGAATGAAATGAACAACTAGTGAATGAAAGGAGGAGATAATTCTTATGATCTGAATAGAGATCCCAATAAATTGCTGGATCTTGGGTTGCTGTTGTATTATAATGTAAATCCATGATCTATATGCATCATTGGCCATAATAAAATATACCTTTTGTTGTAAGAAATGGGGGTTTCATAAAATACAATATATCCATATGAAGTGTTTCGTTGGGTTTATTGGATGTCTCGCTTAATTCATAGTTAAGTTTTATTGGTTTTCGTTTCTAAGCATAATTTACAATATCTACAAAAATACCAATACAATACAACCAACCGTTCGTTAAATGAAAACGCGTACTTTGATAATACAATGTTTAATCAGTACCTAATCTCTAAGGTCTAACTTATCCTACTCTACACCATCGCAAGAGTTTTGGGTTGCATCAACAGTGTCCTAGTTCGAGTCGTAGGAAACAATTGTTCATTTCCGTCACACTCTTCGTGTTACGGCGACTTACGTTATGTGGTGAAATGCAATGTGCACAAGTGCATGTATGAAGTCAAGGTGATTTCTCATCTTTCGACTTGTGGAATCGTGGCCCATTAACTTCTTTTAAGAATCGATGTCCCTTAGATCCTTTTATTGTTGGGATGATTTTGAATGATGAGGCTCCAGGTTTTACATTCGTATCGGCGCTGAATAGAGCTTCCTGTTAATTTTATGCCAGACAATCGCAGCTGTTGCAACAATTGCCAGGAAGATTGTTATAACCATGGCTGTAGATAGTTTGATCCCGTTGGTAATATTACTCCTCATGGTATTAAGCGTTGAAGTTGCTATTTCCCGACGCGAAAGTTTATAGTTGGTAATCTGTTAAAATCTGCACCTTATCAAGAGCCGAAACGATAGCCAACATTTCTTTTTCGTTGGTTGCATATATCAAAGGTCCTGGAGATATATGCAATTGGTATATCGTTCCCGCCCTCGTCTTGGGATAAAACTGCGCCTATTGCGTAGTTCGAGGAGTCATTCATAAGATTAAATGGTTTTTGAAAATCAACAAAGGCTAGGATTTCTGCGGACGTAAGGAGAATTTTCAAATCATTAAAGGCCCTAAGTGCTTCATTATTTAAATTGATTGGAACACGGATGGATTCATTCGCCTTAACTCGATCATACTCACCTCTTGTAAGGTTACTCAGAGGCTTTGCTATCTTCGCATAATCGCAAATAAATTTCCTATAATAAGATGTTAAACCTAGGAATGAATATGAATGGCAATATAGGGCTTTAACACATAGTCTATCATGCGTTGAAATATAACAGGGGCATTTTTCAGCCCGAATGGTAGTCTGAGGAATGCGTATTTGCCGTTCAAGGTTGAAAAGGCAGTCTTTGGAAACCCAGAAGTCAGGTCGAGAGTTGTAAAGAATTTAGCTTTACCCAGACTGGCAAGAGTGGAATTAATGTCTGGGATAAGGTATGTGTCTGCAATAGTTACTTTGTTCAGCGTTTTAAAGTCGATGACCATTCGATACTTTTTTTGCCATTTGGCTTTGGTTTTTTCGGAACCACCCAGATTGGTGAATTGTAAGAGCTTCTAGAAGGTGTAATTATACCCTCTTCCAGCAACATAGCTATCTCTTTTTCCACCTCTCCTTACAGGCAGGCGGGATAGGAATAGCTTTTAGTATATATGGGTTCATCGGTACTTATTCTTATGTCAGCAAGAACACAAGTATCAACTCCTACTCTCGTGTCGATGGGACCAAAAAGCGAATTCTACTTTCTTATTAATTCATACAGTCTGACTTTTACGTTTTCAGGGAGTTTGGGATCTATTATTGAGCCGAGATCTTTTTCTTTCGATTTATGAGTGCTTCCATTTCCATTAGCGTATCATCTCCTATGATACCGTTAAAGGAATTAAGACCTGGTAAGACATAAAATTTAACTAAAGTTTGACTACTCGCGTATTTAAAAACTTCCCTTCAACGTAATCTGAGATACTTATGTTACCACCGGCTGACTGGACACTAAAAGGTTTTTTAAGGCTAATTGTTGATTGTTTTATTCGATTGCCAATAAAATTGTTGTTTGCTCCTCTATCTATTAGAAACCTTAGGGTTCCCGCGCAACATATTCTATGTATGGTACGCTGTATGGGCGTCCGGCATAAAATTTAGCACATCGCTTGTTTCTTCAGCAGCGGTTGTATTTTTCCACTGCTTCGTGGAGTGAAGCAACTTTTGTTATTGTGAAAAAAGTGGATTCAAAGCAAGTTCGTGTGTTGATTTATCATTGCTTTTTGATGGGAAAAAATGCAGCAGATGCAAAGAAATGACTGAATAAGTGTTAACCGGACTCTGCACCAGCCGAACGAACCATTCGCAAGTGGATTGAAAAATTTAGAAGTAGTCACACAAGCACCGAAGTTGATGCACGCAGTGGACGTCCAAAAGAGGCTGTTTCAGATGAAAACATCAAAAAAGTCCACAAAATGATTCCGAATGACCGTAAAGTGAAGTTGATTGAGATAGCTAAGGCTCTGAAGATATTAAAAGAGCGTGTTGGATATATGATACACGAATATTTGGACATGCGAAAGCTCTGTTCAAAGTGGGTGCCGCGTTTGCTCACAGTCGACCAAAAACAACAACGTGTTGATGATTCAGAGGAGTGTTTAAGCTGTTCAACCGCAATAAAGCCGAATTTTTGCGTCGGTATTCGACAATGGATGAAACATCACTTCACAACAGAGTCAAGTCGGCAGTCGGCTGAGTGGCGAGCAGGCAACGAACATCGTCCAAAATGAACAAAAACTCAACAGTCGGCTGGCAAGGTTATGGTATCCGTATTTTGGGATACACATGGAATAATTTTCATCGACTATCTCCAAAAGGGGCAGGCTATCAACAGCGACTATTACATTGCGTTGTTGTACGTTTGAAGGACGAAATCGCAGAAAAACGGCCGCATTTGAAGAAAAAGAAAGTGCTGCTTCATCAAGACAATGCACCGTGTCACAAGCCGATGAAAACGATGGCAAAATTGAATGAATTCGGCTACGAGTTGCTTCCCCACCCATCGTATTCTCCAGATTTGGCCCCCAGCGACTATTTTCTGTTCGCAGACCTCAACAGAATGCTCGCCGGAAAGAGATTTAAGATCGATGGAGAAATAATCGCCGAAACAGAGACCAATTTTGAGGCTAAACCGAAATCGTACTACAAAACTGGTATCGAAAGATATAGTTTCAATCAGTGTATCGCCCTCGAAATCATCTATATCGATAAATAACAGCCCATGTGTTATATGATATTATTGTATTTGGCATTTTAATTTATGACATTTATTTGTTGCATGACATAATTTATTGACGTTTTAATTCTTTTAATCTTAATTTTTTAAACTTAATTTTAATTCAATTACATTGCTTGAGTATTTGTTAAAATAATTAATATTATTTAAATTTTAACTCAATAGTCTTTAAATGCTGCAACAGAAGGGAACGAGAAACCTAAAAATAGAAAGACGGAAAACACAGAAATTTAAAAGCTACCAAATTTAAAAGCTTCCAAACGCAGACAACTAAGTATTCAAACGATGAGCGGCTTATACAAGATAAGTACATAATCTCTTAAACTAAGGCAAATATAAGAAAAACTCAGGTAGAGTTTCTTTTATATTAATTTGATTTCAAAGCTCAAAACTATGCCTCGGGGCCAACTCTTATGAAAAAGGGCCGGAATCAATTAATTTCAATCGCTAGTGGTGAAGATCCTCATACCCTAGTAGGTCGCTGCGATTTTAACGCATTAACGACAAAAGAGGATCCATATAAGTCTTCAAGTAACTACCACGAAAGTTAATCGAGTAGTTATAACAATTAATTTGTAGGGTCCGGGAATTAACGCCGGGGTACTCTGCCCATGTGGAACGTTTTGTTAACAGCACTCGAAGTACTGAGTTCCCATGGGGTCCCCCACCTACGCACTTTACGCGCCCAACACTGCTTGATTTCGGTGATCTAGTGGGAACCGATGCTTTCAGTGTGGTGAGGCCGTTGACATCTCGAATATATCCTAGGTAATATATATTAGAATGGATGAGATTAAGAACTCCGTCACTCAGCACACGAGAGCTATAAATTCCATAATAGAATAACTCGAGCAATAGAAGGCCGCATTAGCAGAATAGTTTATTCAACACGAGTCCATTAAAAATGTTAATGAACGCTTGGCGGTTTTCGGAAATCTTCTCCAGGTTGTGGAGCAGGGAGATAGTTTCGTGCCGCGAGCGGACAATGCGGTGCTAATATGTGGGCCGACATGCGGACAAGACTTGAAGGATATTTACAATCTCCCTAATCCAATGAAGGAATTACAAGTCTTTGACGGTAATGCAGTCCAATATGTCTCCTGGGTTAACAGTGTGGAAACGATTCTGATGGACTGTGAAATAGTCCGGAATAAGACGATCTACCGCGTGATTTTTCAATATATATTCCAACAAATAAGAGGCAGGGTAGTTTCTGCTTTGGTCTCAACAACAAATTCGATACCGAGTGGAACGAAATAAGAAAATTACCCCGATCCACTATGCCGACAAGAAAAATAGTACTCTTGAGTACCAACTTAATCAGCTCACATAGGGTGTCTCAAGAGCTGATAATTTGTATGCCACAATGTACCATCAATTCTCTTTGATCATTAATGAGATTAGGACTGAAACATACTCGACCAAAACCATGAATGCTCTGGTAGAAAACTATATAACCCGTACACTGAACTTGTTTTTCCGTATGCTTAATGGGAATCTTTCAAAACTTCTCGATATTCGGAAGCCAAGAACCTTGCCTGAGGTATATTCAGCTTGCTTGGAGATGAAAAGCCTGAACTCCAGAAATAATTCTCTACATGTCAGGGAAACTGTGAACTACGACTTTAGAGGTAGCTAAGGATTTCATCATAATTCTGGAAGCACCAACAGGTCGTATCCACCAAGATATAACTAACCTCATCATACACATCATTCACGGAACTTAAGTTTTCAACAACAGCATCCACTCCAAAGTTCGACCATGTTAAAAACGTCCAGTAAAAATGGAAGTGGACAATTTCACCCAGTCCAAGAAAGTAAACTATATGAATTTGTCAAATTCAGCTAAGAGGAAATCGAGATCCCATAAACACTCTTTAAAGCGACAGCGTCTAAATCACTTAGTATCCATAGGTCCAGGAAATACAACGAGTGCGGAAAACCTAGAAATAGAATCCAAAAAACTTCTCAATGATAGCAGAAGATATGCTATCCCCCAAAATCGAGCATCGAATTTAATGAAATTGGAGCTTCTATAAACTTACAGGAACTGCAGCTCGTATCCTTCAAATTCATTCGATGTGCAAATTAAGGCAAAGAAATTTGAAATTATACGTAAAATGGGGCTGTAATGGATCATCTGGGCAACAGCTATTACCAGGTGAGACCCAGTTAATATCAGGCACCTATTTATTCATTGCTTCTCTCGTACAAAACACTACATGCTCTTCTGTTCTGTATTGTATACCTATCTCTATAAAATTTGTTAAAGGAAAAGGAACTGCGCAGCAGACTAAAGAGCCTGTTGATAATATAAAGCATCAAATTGACCAACTTACTCCATCACTGGTTAGAAAAAATGGCACTGTAGTTAAGATCAAACATGAACTATTCTTGACGATGATTCACAAAAAATTTGCTCAAATATTAACGGATACATCATCTAGTGCTGTGTGTACCATATGTGGAGCTAGATGAATGATTTGAACAAAGTTACTTTCAAACCCAAAAACGAAAATATGTGGACAAACCTAGACAAGGAGCTGGTAACAGTACTGATGGAAATGCTGCGCCAAGATTTTTTTCCAACTATCATTGTTCATCCAATATTACTGGAGTTGACGAAGAATTGATAAAACGGCTTTTTATTATACTATATATTATTCTCCAGGAATGGTCTCGCTCAGCAACTAACGAAAATGTTTTAAGTACATTATTATTTACATCAGATCCATATATTACAAGTTAAAGGATACCGACCGAAACCGTTTCCAAGGAATTTTTAGATGAAGCCAAAATGCTCTTGGATTTTATCTTGGATCATACTTGTTCCAGAATACCATATCTCAACTTAAATCTTTCTAAATTAAAATGTTTTAAATTTGTTTCTTAATGTAAAATAACCTACCACAATCAAGTAAAAAGTACATTGAGACTGTTTGTACATGCATCAACCGACAAGTTTTATCCATTTTTCATTCTTTTTCGTTCGTTATCACCTAAAACTAATTTCATTAAAAAGCATGTAAGGGGAATTCATCGTAAGGTTTGATTTTCAATAAGTAAAAAGTAAAGCCATGAATTGTTCTTTTAACCGATAATAAAAATTTTAAATTCACTTTCAAATTTATGTGTTATATTTTACATTATAAATCAAACCTCACGATGATTCACTCTTTACATTCAATAATACTTTATATGTTGCTACCACATAAAACAAAAGAGGTACAGATTTTTAAGACAGTGAACCCGTTTCGGTTCCACTGTGCGGCGCCTTGTTTCCAGCGTACTATATATAGAATATGTTACGCGGGACACTGTCAATAGTCCTGCCGGAAATATCATTGTTAAATACAAAATCTGTGGGAAGTTCTTCCATTAGTTAGTTTTATATGACTTTAGTTTTCATTTTAAATTTATTGTATTCAAAGTCTATTACGATTTAGCCTATGGCCGTCCACACACTGACAATAATTTACGCATTTTTATTTTTTAAAAAGGAAAATGACATATGCATACATTAAACATTAAACATTAAACATCCTCTTCAACTATACATTTTCTATAACAAAGTGCGTTTGTGCAGTAGTTCTAAAGTAGATGGTATTTCAGCTTACTATAATATGTCCTATACATTCACTTTGAGAAATACCTAAGAAACTTCTCAACTTCAACAAAAGAACAGTATCCCCACACCTGCGCTCCATATAAAAGAGCTGATGCTGCATTTAAGCGGAAGAGTTTCTTTTTCAAGCTATGGATTACATACTTTTTGTTGATGCAGCAAGCCCATACCACTGAGATTGCTTGTTTGCCTTCTGATAGTTTGGCTTCTAGATGTTTCTTCATATTTAAGTTTGGAGACAGCAAAATTCCTAGGTACTCCACTTCCACCGTATCTCCTTGATACGTCCACCTTTCGCTTTGAGAATATCTGCCACCATTTTCTTCGATTTACTCAAGTTCACGCTCAGGTTCCAGTATTTACAGTAAACGCTAAGCCTATTCATCATAAGCTGCAACCCATCCACAGTGTCGGAAAAGAAAACGATGTCATCCGCATATTTAAGAGCCGGAATTTTAATGCTACCGAACTCGATTCCACCCTTTACAGCATCTGATATGTTATTGATAAACAGGATAAACTCAAAATACATCCTTGTTTCACACCCATCGCTTTTGTGAATTCTCCAGATATTGACTCCCCATCCCATATATACGCCACATTATTTGCATACATTGCTGCTCGAAAGTCAACGAAAAAGGCATATAGTTTTTAATGTTTTAATTTATATATCTCCACAATATTAAGTTATACAAATACTTGATCGACTGTCGAGTAATTCTTCCTATAACCTGCCTGAAACTCCTGCAAACCTTTTTTCTTTTCAACTTTGGTATTAATCTTTATCTTGGTATTAAGCAGATTGATGAAGTGGTCTCTTAGCTGTGTTGCTCTAAGCGATTTGCTATTTGTTTTTCCATTTATCATATTATATATTATACAGCTTTCCAAAATTCTGCTGAAGATGTGGAACTGTTTATAATAGCAAAACGTTGCTGTTCAAATATTATATTTTTTTCAAAACAAACCCGATTGAAGTTCTTATTTGCTTCGCCCTAGAGTGTTTTAAATATGCTGGTATTTTATTCTCTAAAAAGTTTTAGTAATTTTAAAGAGTTATGTCCAGCTTTCAGACACTCATAATCAAACCACTTTATATGTAAGCTCGAAACTGCGTTTTTAATCATACTAGTAAGAGCATCGACATCCGATAAAATGTCCACTGTGTGTAATAGCTCAAGTTCAGAATTTCGCATTCGGTCATTACATACTAGTTTTTCTAAAAGTTTCTCATTCGTGAGACAAGATCACAAACAACTAACTTCGAGTGGCATATGGTCCGAGAAAGTCTCTATCCTATCCGAAAGACGCTAAGGAGGAATTTTCACTTTCCAGAGATGCAGCAGAAGTGAATTACTGAGCATGCTTTTCCGAGGATTAATGTCTCCACAATAATCGCCTTCACAACTTCAAGTATCTTAATTACCCCTATGATCACAAATTCCATCTTTGGAATTGCTGTTCATGCGCATTGTGGATGTTTTATAACCACTCATAAAATTTGAGAAATGTCTTCTTTCATCAAATTTGTTTCCCTTAAACTCTGTAGTACTTACTTAAGGTTTTAATAATCGCGTTGCCAATAACTAACGTTAAAATTGATGGAAATTATAAATATGGCGCTGCTATTCGTTCTTATATCGAAGACATAGTATACTTCTCTTCTTTTAAAACTAACCTCTGCGTAATTAAGACCTTTCCAATAGCCAAACAATTCTCCACCACTTATGCTTCCAAATATTGCCGATTTAATTGCAGGTATCAACTCTAATTCGTATTTTAAAAATATTTTTTCAAATCTCTTCTTTTCAATTTCTAATACAAAGGTTTCAAACAGTAAAAAGAAGTCGAATTGTAATTTTGTGTAGAAAATAATTTATTTTTCAATCCAGTCACGTTATAATTTAAAATACTTAATTTAATATTATTTATATTATGGTAGACATTTGCGTTTCAGGCTGCATGTGCAGACGTACTTGCGTGTCCATCCAGACGGTTTTCAGCTACCACATCTTTGTTGATAGCGTGGGGAGCATTAACATTTTGTGACACACTTGGCGTTTCACGAGCAGTAATGTTACTGTTAACAAGTTTATTTATAAATTGTTATGGTTGTGATATGTCTCCAAATATATGTTTGTATACTTCAAACCAACCAACCTAAAAAAATAAAAATACTTACCACTGAATTGAATAACATCATTTCTCTCAAAAACCACACTTCTGCTGAATTAGTCAGACAAATGCTAACGTTAGGCGTAAATGTGTTCATGTTAGGAAAGTCTAGATCAGGAAATTTTTACATGAAGTTCAAAGGACTTTGCGGTGCAGTGGGGAACAAGAAGTTAAAAAGCAACGTCCGAGAGGAAATTCGTACAAATACCAGCGAACCAATCTTCTCCAAAAGTTATCCTTTCCCCGCTTGAAGACGTTGGGAGACAAGTAAATGAACTTCCATTAGAGCACATCATCCGTCCACGTCACAGCCCCTATAATTTACCAACAAGGTGTGTTCAAGAGGTAATATAAGGTAAAAAAAGGTAAAAAAGGGTTATCGTTTTGTGTTTTGCTATGTTGGTATGTCCCGAACATATGTTAACTGTTTATAGTATATGGCATACCTAGATTGTTTTTGACAGGTAGTACGAGTAAGGTTAGACGTATTTTGGTGTGCTTGGAGATTTTCAATTATTATAAAACGTGGAGCATAAAATTTGCATCAAATCTTGTGGAAAAATGGAATCAAGTGCTCCAAAGAACTTGAAATGTTGACAGTGACATACGGTGAGTCTAACTAAAAAAATGTTTACAAGTGGTACAAGCTCTTCCAAAATAGCTGAAAATGCGCCGAGACGCTCTGGACGCCCCAGGACATCAACAAAAGATAATAACTTCGAAGCTGTGAAGAAAATTTCTTTGGAAAATCATGGAAGTACCATAAGAGAAGTTGCTGAGGATGCTGGCATTTTTTTTTTTTTTTTGTTGGTGGTTTGGTGTGTCAGAGAAATTTGCTCCGAAACTTCTTATGAATGACGTTAATGATGATCCTGACTTTCTCAAAAAGGTCATAACTTGTGACGAATCATAGTTATATAGTTATGACGTCGAAACCAAAGCCGAATCATTCCAAAGGAAGCATCCAGGAGAGCCAAGACCGAAAAAATTACGCCAAGTTCGATCAAATTTCAAGATTTTGATCACCGTTTTCTTACTTCAGGTCCTACGGTTAATAAGGAGTATTACCTTGAAGTAATGCGCTGTTTACAACTAGCAATGCGAAAAAACGTCTGGTATTGTTGAAAAACAATTCATTTCTTTTGTATCACGAAAATGCACCCGCTCATCATCATCGCTTGTAAGAGATTTTTTGGCCAAAAACAACAGGACAATCATACCTCAGCTACCATATTCGCCAGATTTGGACCATACGTATGAAAGGACTGTGATTTGCAACGATTAAGGTGATAAAACCGGCATCGCTTTAAGATCTCAAAGCTATACCAATAAGTGCTTATGAAAAGTGTTTCGAGGATTGGAAAAAGCGTTGGCATAAGTGTTTTATACCGGAAGTGAGCAACATTATGATTGATGGATAAATAAATATTTTTTTTATAAAAATGTAAAGTTAAAGCCATCGAAAAATCCTTCAAATAACAAACTGCAAAGAATTGAAAAGCTTCCTGGGATTAACATCCTACAACAGGAAATTTATTTGTAAATATACTAAATTAGCCAAACTATCGACGAATATAACTCGAGGAGAATTTGCACTAGTTCAAGCAAACCAATCAAAAAATATTCCAATCTCTCTCAATTGGGATTCAATTAAGGCTACTCTGGCTGGCTGGCATCTACAGACTTCGAGAAAAGCTTTAAGTTGACCACAGATGCTTCAAATCTTTTAATCGGTGCTGTGCTGTCTCAAGGTGAGCATGGTAAGGAAAGCCCAGTCGCATACATATTTCGTTCTATGAATCGAACAGAGGAAAGTTACGCAACCAATGAGAAGGAGATTCTTGCGTCAGTCTGGGCCCTGGATAATTTCAGAACTTATCTGTATGGAGTTAAGAAGATTAATAATTACACAGACCACCAACTTAGGGGGTGGCCGTGGTGTAGTAGTATATGCATAGACCACTCAAGCAAGCAGAGGGTTGCGGGTTCGAATCGCGTGCGATTCAATTCTCTGGAAAAGTATTTTGTATGTAGTTTATGAAAATCCCGTCGGCTTCAACTCTGACATGAAGGCATAACACTGATGTTGGAGTGGTTTCTGGCTGTGCTTAATGTAACGAACTAACATTTAGCACGTACTCAACCCACTGGTTAAGGATGCACTGGCTCGTCCCGTCCAGTTTGACAAACACCTCTAGAAAAAATATCGAAACCAAACACAACTGTGTTTCAAACTACTACACCACCGGCCCGCGCCGAGAAAAACCAGTAAAAGGGTATTCATATCCCCTTGGTGCGCGCGTAGTATTATAAAAAAAAAATCTCGCTGAGTAATAGAAATCACAATGCAAAACTCAAACGCTGGAAAGCAAGAATTGAGGAGTTTATTTACAACTTGATTTAAACTTGAAATCGAATTTCGTGGCTGAAGCTCTCTCACGCCTGAAGACGGAAGTAAATCATCTGCTTTGTCAACCAAATGCAGCCGGAACGGCTGGCTAAGAAGACACAAGCACTGAAACTGCAAGCGAGCTATTGTACAAGAAGCACTCTCGAAATCCACCACGGATACTTTAGGTGAAGGATAAACCTCATCGATAAATTCATTGACTGGTACGGCTGAAAAGGCACTTTGTGAGCTTGTTCCACGCACAGTGCCGACCCGAATAATCCCGGCCAAATACCACTTGAAGAAGCTTCAATTAATGTTTTAAGAAACTAAGTTATTTTCAGAATTGGCATCGATCTTTGTGCTCAAGAAGAACCGCATCAGGACTATTATCGCCATTATATTTCTGCAAGAACTTTTTGCCAGGCTGATCTTATAGAAATGCCTAAATGCTTAAAGAAAACTTGAACCCAAATGTAATAAACGGAATCTAAATTCCGAAGAACTATCTGGGATTGGTTCAAAAATTTATCTGGAAAACCTCGAAAAATACAAGATTCGCGTGACCGCCAATTCCTAATTTTAGAGAAAGAATATAGACGATCCCATCGGTCGGCAAAAGAACAAAGAGCAAACCTTCGAATAATTTTACATTCCACATATGATGGAATTAAACGTATCAAATTAAAAAATAAGCCCTTGTAGGGTATTGTGACAAAGAATAATCGTGTTACAATTTCACAGATAGTGGTAGTAAAATTCACAAAGCTCATCTAACATCAAAAAAAAAAAAAAAAAAAAAACAAAGGAACTGAGACGCATTTAATAAGAAAAAGGGGAAGCTTTCCCTGTATCATGAAAAAATCTTAAATTCTTATAACAATTTCTACATATGTAACGCATATAGGTAACTAATGTTAAGCTTTTATTTTTGTAATAATGATCTAATCCCTTAATAAAATAACAAATTTGTATAACAGTTTGTTTTGTTGGTTCCCTCGGAAGTCTTGCATAATTTTTCCCATACTATAAATGGCCAATTATAACAGTTAGGGAAGGTGACGAATGGATACATCAAATGTATCCATGTTATTGATTTAAAAAATTACGACGGACTTGTGCAACAAACTGAACAACTTGTTACAAAGCGGGTATGGGATGAAAAACCCGTTTAGTTTTAAACTATCACCTAAACCAGAGCAAGGATCGCTTAAGAGATTTTCGTGAAGCACGGGCGAGAACAGTCAATTCAAGAGTTTGCGACTTAGCAAACAATAATGACCACCAGCACAAAATTAACGAAAAGTTGTTTGACGCAACGCATGAACAAGGAAACAATATAATCGAACGCTACAATATTGCCTTACAGAAATTAGAATCTGAGAGACTTAGACATGACTTACTTGACAAGATTCATATACGAGTACTAAAAGAGGGTATAAATGAAGTTTTTAGGGCCAACCAAATGGCTAAGACTGGGAAAATAAATAAATTCCAATTATTGAATTAATGACGGAAAACTACTTGACTTACAAAATAGAGCTGGACAACGAAACAATCAGCATCAAGTGTCGGACACATTCCACCACAACTTCTATGGGTCTGACAGTACTCCCTCCTGTTCTCATCAACGTTACTAGGAATAAATCCCCTAAAGAAAGTCTCATTTCTTCTATAATTAGAGAAATTTGTATCATCATAGAAATCTTCATTTCAATCTGTTTGCTATGTGGAAAGATCTACGGGAAAGCCAACAATCCAGAACCTCGTGCGTCCTTTCGTCACAAACAAGTCCCTTGCCCAGCGCAGCGTGTTACCAAAGAAGTTCAACAACCCGATGGAATCTTATCATGTTGAGCGGTCACGTGTAGATCTGAGGGTCGCAGATATTTGAAAGGGGGACAGTTACCGCGCGAAAGCAGTCACCTATCTGATTGAAATACAAGAAGTCTAAGTATCCAGTCAGACGCACCGTATGCATTTTTCACCAGCATGCGCGAACCTGCATGAGCTTTCGCGTAAGAACTAAGACCATTGTGTCGAGGTTAGATTTTTAGTATTAGACACATTGTTGGTCATTTTGATTGAGTACTGGGTTAAATAGATAACTACTTATGAAGTAAAATTCGTGTTTTATTAGAATCCAAGATACGCGGCTTATTCGCGCGGATTGTGTTTTGTTAGAAACTCTTTCTAAAGGACTTTTAGTTGGATCTTAATATATTGGTAATAGCAACAAAATAATAAAAAAAAGCAAACAAAATTTGTGGTTTCTAAATCAACTTGATACAATAGAGAATTAGCCAATTCGTTTTTAAAAAAATATGGATCTTACTAGACACATTTAGCTCACAATTTAGTAAAAAAAACTGCTGAATTACACGGCATACCATATATGGTAGTAATTAAATTATACGAATTTCTAAATTTCAAAAAAATTATGCCACGTTACTTAAAAAATTCCCAAATGGCCACTGCCTGACGCTATCGTTTGACCGATTTTAAGAAGTCCGTTTTGAGTCTTCAATCTTTCTAGCAGTCCATCTACGTGAAAACATGCTGCTGTAAAGCTGATTTCCAGGGATGTGAATTTCTTCCAGAAAAAAGTGACGTGTGCACGTTGTAAAAGAAATGCTTTCCAGCACTTTAAAGCACGAAGGTGAAGGTGGCTTTATGATGTGGGGCTAAATGTCCACTTTTGGGGTCGGTAATTTAATCATAATAGTTAAAATCATGACAAAAGAAGTGTACTTAAAAATTTTTCAGAAAAATTTACTTTGAAGAACACAAAAATTGTTATTGAAGACTTTTACTCCCAATATCGCAAGCATATCGCACAAGTGGTGAAGATAAATAAAGTAAATTCCCTCACTTACTAGTGTGTTTTAAGTATTGATAAAAATCCGACTTGTTTTCTCAAAGGTTTCTTTATTACTCTGGCTATCTTTCTTATGCGATGGTGTCGTTAGCTTAAAAATATTCCCTACGAGTATGGTTTCCGTATCTTAAAAAGTTGACGCATTCCATGCTGAATGAACTTTAAGAAGTTGAAAGACTTAAAGCTTATTCAACAAAGTATTATGTAAGTCTTCTTACCGCAAAAATGAGGTATAAATTAACACTTCTAATAATTTTCTTTAAGAGTGTCAATAATTTAGATGTACTCATTTTACATGCAGCGGAACATTTCTATTTATGTACATATGTAATATATATTGTTTCTTTTTTCTGAACGAAATATTAATGCTTCTGTTCTTGCCTCTAATAAAATAAAGAGAAACATTTACTACTTGGAAATAAGCAGATCTGTTAAAAACAATTGTAAACATAAACATTTTAACAAACAAACGTTAAAAATATCACCTTTTTTTTTTCCTTATAATCTGTGAAAAGAAAACATTCTCAAAATATTTTGGAAAATCTTTCAATTTTCTTATTGCATTGAAAGATTTTTTGATGTTTTTTTTTAAACATTAAGAAATTATTAAAAATGTTAATTTATTACTTATTATTTAATTAAAGTACTTACTTAACACATTTCAGACTGAAAGAACAACAAAGAGATTGATTCTAAAAGATATCCCTAATTAACAATCCTTTTCGTTGATTACATGTCTAGAGTATGTTACTAAATATGCAAAGTGCTTATAAGGGGTGATGCATTATGACGTTTGATTTTCAATAGGCCTTTTTTGACAGATCACACGTAACTCCTATCAAACTGCTTTATTACTTTAATTCAGTATCGTTTGGCACGGAATCACGGAAAGATTCATACTACAACAGCGTCTCCAAATTGTTCAGCTGTATTATGAAAATCTGCGTTCTATGAGAAATGTGCTATTCGAGGAACTTACGGTGCGCATTATCGATCTACTGAAATCACTATTGTCAATACCATTAGAAAATTTGAGTACCAGTTTACATTAATGGATGATACTCGACTGGTTAGACCACATCTAGCACGTAGTGAAGAGATTATAGCAGCTGTAGTTGAGAGAGTACGAAAAGACCGTAACGAATCGATTCGTCGTCTTTCTCAGCAGCTTGGCTTGCTGAACTATTGTTTGAGTATAAAACAAAAGAATATAAGTGTGCCTATGAAAACTGCACTGTTTAAGAAAAATGCGTATTAACTGTGAAATCAAAACCACTGCCTTTAACGTTATAAAATTAAATATCTTTTTCTTCAAAAATTGGCTTTTTTGTACAAATGAAATTTCTGTTTTTTTTTTTTTGTAATTTTGATAGCATTTAGCCGCTAAAAATTCCAAGGAGAAATTTGTCAATGCGTGGGTGCGTTTCGCCTTATCAGCAGTTTTGATTTTATCGTCAAAATTTTCTGCCCCCTCCCCCCCGCAGAACGAAGTACTTCAGGATCATGCTTCTTCTGACCTTCAACTCGCTGCTAAGTAGATGAATTGGTAAACTATGTTATGTAAGGATGTTTTCTCAAGCACATGAAAATGGAAGGAAGATTATTTTATATGTTTATAAACATGTAATGACACAAAACAAAGTAACGGAAGAACATAGAGAGATCAAATGTTATCGACTACTCCAAAGCTGGCTTTACGCAAATTGCCGTTTATGCTGGTGTACTTTGGTTTGCTCATTTCGATAACTATTCGTGCGGCTAGCGAAGTGGTTGGCGGCGGTTGTGTGGAATGTGTTGTTGTCATCGCTTTGATGATGATGAAGTCTCCCCACGGGACTACCGTTAGGTACTACTTCGTGGGGCTTTTGTCGTTTGCTGTTGGGTATAACTTCGCGACGCTGATTAGCTTATCACGCTTTACGCCCTCTGGTAACCGCCACCTGTTTTTTTTTTTTCCTTTTAGATGCGGGGGTTAGCAATTGCGGTTCTTATTTACCTTTCGACTCTTCTCAGTTCGACTTGCACCTTTAATATAAGGGAGCAGGTCTCTGACCAGTCGTTCTCAGATCTTGTCATATAGCTTATTATAAGCTGCAGGCCAGGCAAGTTAGCGGCACACTCTGCGAACCGCCTGCAGTGGAATATCACATGTTCCAGATTTTCTTCTTGATCTGGACATTCAGGACAGTAAGGTGAGCTTTCATGAAAAAATCTGTGGAGATACTTTTTATAGCCACCATGTCCAGACAGAAACTGCGTAAGATGATAGTTGCAGCCTCCTCTTGCTCTGTTTAGCCAGTGCTCGATGATGGGTGAAAACCTATATGTCCATCTACCTTTTATGGTGTTGTCCCGTCTCTCCTTCCACAATGCCAGAGACGTTGCCCTTTCTTCCTGCTTGACACGTCTTATAAAATTGACCTCCTGGCGATTTGCTCTGCGGCTTTGGTACACCCTTCGCATTTCGTTTGCTAGCATGTTTGCTTTCAGAAAAGCGGTTTCGTCTAAAATTGTTCGGAATCCGCTCTTATTGCGCAGAGCCCATACGTTCTTGATGGTGCTTTTTCATTTTCTTCCGTTGGTAGGGTACCAGTCCGAACCAGGGCTCCGTATAACAGGGCAGGGGTCACCACTCTGGAAAGCAAGATCCTGCGAGCAGGTCCAGGAACTCCAATATTTGGTAGAATCCGTCCAATATCTGCCTACATTAGCGATGCTTTTTTGCATGAGTATTAAACGTGCGCTTTAAAACTTAGCCTGTTGTCAAGTATAACTCCTAGGTACTTCAATGTATTCTTGGATCTGAGGGTTTGGTTCCTTACAGAGAAGTTCGCGTATTCTACCGTTTTTCGGCTTGTAATTAGGATAGCCTCGGTCTTGTGGTCAGCTAGTTCTAAGCTGGCCGACTCCAGCCACCCCTTTATTATTTTGATTGCTTCGTTTGTGGCGGTTTCAACATCATGGATATATTTTGCAACTGAGACTAAGGTGACGTCATCGGCAAAGCCATTCACCTTCACATCTTCAGACAACCTTTGTCGCAAGACTCCATCGTACAGAATATTCCACAGAAGAGGCCCGAGGACCGAATTTTGCGGTAATCCTGCGGTCAGATTATAATATGTTATGCCATTTTCAGTCTGGTATCTTAACTTCCTGTTCCTGAAGTAGTTCATAAATATGTCCATTATGTAGTGTAAAGTTCATTCTTGCCAGGGACTTCCTGAGAAAATAAAATTCATTTTTTAAGGCAGCTGTATCTACTACCACTTTAATTGCATCAACAGTAAAGCGCGATTTTCTGAAGCCATACTGATGTTCAGACAGAGCTCCGTTTTCTTCAGCCACAGCTTATAGTCTATTATAAATAATACTTTCCAGGACCTTTCCAAGTGTATTAACAAAAAGTATTGGGTGACATGACGAAGGTTCTCCGGGAGGCTCGTTTCGCTTTGGTAGTAGAACCAAGTGTTGGAGCTTCCATTAATCAGAGAAGACTCCCTCTTCGAGGCATTTTTGCATTGTTCTTATGAAAATGTCCGATCTCTTTCTGGCGGCCGCTGTATTTGAAATGTTTGGAATTCCAACACGTCCAGGCGCTTTTTTGTTGCTTACTTTCGAGCATGCTCCTTGTAGCTCCATTGGTGTGATTGCTGGAGGGCGATCTGTTCTATTCTCCCTAATGATAGTTTTGAGCGATAAGGCCTTACGGGGCAATAGATGTCCTACAATGTTTGTAGCAATGCGGGGCGGGATATTTTCGGAGACCAATTGCCTTTCAGTCTCTTCATCATCACCTTATATGCTTTACCCCAGGGACCTAGGTCTGCTTCTTGACATAATTCTTTGAAGCATTTTGTTTTTCAAGTCTTGCAGTGCTTTTTTTTATGGTTCTGTTGGACGGCTTCAGTCTTATGTGCAGCCAGTTCTTGACCGGCAGACTCCAGCCACTCCTTTATTCTTTTAACTGCCTCATCCGTGGCAGACTCTACCTCGTAAACGTGCTTGGCTACTGTAACCACGACGATATCTTCAGCGGAGCCAATCACTTTGACTCCCTCGGGCAGTGTTAGTTGTAGAAAACCGTCGTACAATACATAATGTTCCATAAGAGAGGTCCAATGACCAACCCTTGCGGGACTCCAACGGATACGCTGTAGTGTTCAACGCCGTCGTCAGTATGGTATCTTAGTTTCCTGTTGCTAAAATAGTCCGTGACTATCCTCAGTAGGTAGTATGATGTAGGTAGTTTGCCGAGTTGAACGCATTTTTGACATTGAGCGTTACTACTGCGCAGTATCTCTTCGTCCCCCATCTCCACATTTCCCCTTGAATTGCTTCAGCTGCTGTATCTACTATCACCTTTATGGCATCGACGGTAGAACGTGATTTTCTGAAGCCTGGTACTCGTACTGGTACTGGTACTGGTGGTCTGACAGGGCTCGGTTTTGCTCCTCTACCGCAAGCACTTTGCCATATATGATACGCTGCAGGATCTTTCCTAGCGTATCAAGCAAGCATATTGGGCGATACGTTGATGGTTCTCCGGGCGGTTTAATACCCTTTGGAAGCAGAACTAAGTGTTGTAGTTTCCATGGTTTGGGGAAAACCCCCTCCTCCAGGCTCTTTTGCATCGTTGTTACAAAGATATCCGGCCTCATCTTAACAGCCGCCTTGGCTGCCTTATTCGAGATGCCATCCGGTCCAGGTGTTTTGCTGTCTCCGATTTTTTTGCATGCCACAAACAGTTCTTCCAACGTGATTGCCGGGATGTGTTCTATGTTTATCTCCCTCGTGATGGAAACCATAGTAGTTGGCCTGTGGGGGAATAGATGCTCTACTATGGTCCTTAGCATTGCCGGGCAGATTAGATGTGGAGACCTGTTGCCTTTAAGCTTTTTCATCACCTCTCTATACGCTATACCCCAGAGGTCTAACCTCATCGCAAAACCGTCTAAAGCTCCTAGATTTACTCTTCTTAATGGCTCTTTCCAGTTCCAGCCTCGCCACTCTAAACGTGGTTAGCTGTTCCTGGAAATTCGTTCTCCCTCTGGATCTCTGGAACTGCGTCGTGCTTGTAGGCACTTCGCTCTGAGTCTTTTTATATCGTCGGTCCACTAATAGCAGGGCTCGCATCTCTTACTGGCAGACCTTCTGAGCATTGCTGCGTCGCACGCTGTAGTGATGACCTGGATCAGCTGATGTGAAAGGGACTCGGCTGATCCGTTGTTCGCTGTGGCGCTAGTGTTTAGCATTTCCTCAAACACGTCTTTGTCGAAGAGCGTGTCCTTCCATTTTGGACCTGTTAGGGTGGGGCGCAGTCTGCGTTTCTCTTGGTCGACGTTAGATAAAATAGCCTGGTGGTCACTGTGGGTATAGTCTTCGCGGACCCGCCATTTGGTTTTCCGCAGGAGTGAGTTGCTCACGAATGTGATGTCAATGATTGATCCTCTGTCTACCTTTCGAAACACTTCCGTTGCACCGTTGTTGGCCAGACTAATTTCAAGTGATGCGAAGGATTCGAGTAGAGCTCTTCACCTTGCGTCCGTGGTCCTACTATCCCAATCGGTAGCCCAGGCGTTAAAATCCCCAGCAATTATCACTGGGTGCTTCCCTCGTACGTCAGCTAAAAGTACACACCTTTTATCCTTGCAGAAACGAAGTGGTCGGCCGGCAGCCCCACTGACTGGTGGGCCTGGTTCCCGCAGGTCCATATCGTTGCTTTTTTTGTGGTGTCGTCTATCCAGCTGCTTCCATCTATATGTTTATACGGTTCGCTTATTAAGGCTACGCCGATCCTCTTCTCCCTTACCGTGTTTACCAGAAGTTCCTGCGCGGATGCGCAGTAGTTTAGGTTTATCTGGTCGATATTCATCATATTAATTTGGCTAGTGCCTTCTTGAGTACCGGGCACTTGCTGCTACCTGTTACTTGTCCGGCATTTTCTGACGTGACCGTCTTACACTCGTGCCACCTTAGGCCTTCTTAGGGCTGAGCACGTTTGCTTCGGTAATCCCAATGTTGTACTGTAGTTGTGACTTCGTCGAGGTCTTTGATTTCGACCGTGGATCTCTGAGGTAAAGTGCGAATCTGGGTTCTCCCGGATTATGCCCCTAAATTGCTCGGTTCTGTCACGAGATTCACGTAGCTGAAACAGCAACCCGCCTTTCTGGGTTCGCCCTATCTTTGTGATCGATTCACCCAGGTTGTGGAGCTTGGTGTCCGCTTTAACCCTTCGGAGTATTTCATCGTAGCAAAGTTCTCCCTTGCCTCTAACCACGATTGCGTCCGGTTGCGGTTTTACCATGGCAATCTTACCTTGATTCTTTTCATCCTTCTTCTTCTTTTCAGGAACTGTCGACCAGGCGCTGCCGTCGCCTATAGCCTGCACGTTGCTCACCGCACTGGCAAGTTTTCGGCTATTTATGGCCTGTTCATCGTTTGTGGCTTTGTCGCGTTTTATGGGCTTGACCTTCGCCCCTTTCCTGGCTTCGCAATCTTTCTGAGGCTCCACTTCACCACGGGGTGCCTTGTTCGCTTCGACTGGGGACGGCGGCTTTTGTTGGCGTTTCGAGCTTGGCAACTCGCTTCTGGGCTCCGACCTTCGTTTGGGCCCCGAAATCGTCTTCAGTCATGGGGATGTTTGGGAGGCGTTGTTTTTGCGGATGACTTCTTTGGCCTTGTCGTCATGCATCTCAATCGCTGAGAGCTCATAGACGCTCCTTTTGCCATCTCCCAGCATTTCCATCAAGGCTTTTATTTGTTCCCCTAGTCTATGGAACACGGAGGGCTTGGTGTTTGGGTCCAGCACAGGCACCGTATTTCTTTGAAGAACCACTCTCCTTCAGAACTCCTCTGGGATGTTGGTAGCTCCCTAACCGGTGACCTTCGCACCATCAAGCTCCTCCGGAAAGTGTCCTCTCCGTTGACTTCACCTACTCCGTTTTGGTTTCGGTTTTGGTTGTTAGTTTTTGTCATTTCTTTTGAGTCCCCACTCAAAGCAGCTATCAATGCTCGGATGTGTATTCACCTAGTGATGCCATGGTTGTTTATGCATGCAGTGAGGCCATGCGAGGGGTTATGTGTTAGAGCCGTGTCGGTGCTAACCAGGAATGTAACATCCGGACCTACACCACCAACTTAATGGCAACGAAACATTGAACGTACTTTAAGGCCTGCAAAGGTTTTAACGAGACAGGGGCGTTTACAGCATTAGCCTGAAAACGTCAGTCCACGGTATGCCATAATAACGACCATACTGCGCTCAATCATAATGCCTAAAAGACGGTGATGTCGAAGAAAAATACTATGGCTATGGTTTCCCAAGGTGCCACCTTCTTGCCTAAGGGCTAGGAGGTGGGTTAGAATATAGTTGAAGACTGTGCCGACTCGTCTTGTTGCGGAAAGGTTGCAGGGGTTCCTGTGGCCTTTTCAGCCACGCCCTCTTTTTCTGCCGCTCTTGGTCGGGGACGGCTTATTGGTTATTCACAGCTAACCTGCATATCTAAAGGCCGATCACTGTCCGCCACCTGTGACCCCCAGTGAGCAGAGTCTTTTTTTTTTGTGGCTGACTCTATCTCCTTTATCTCTTTTGCCATCGTAACGACGGCAATGTCGTCTGCAAATCCGATTACTTGAACTCCTCTCGGCAACATAAGCCTTACTACTCCGTCATACATAATGTTCCATAGGAGTGGACCGAGTACTGATTCTTGTGGAGCCTAGTATTTCAACCCTTCATCAGTTTCATACCTCAGTTTTCTGTTGGCAAAGTAGTTTTCTACTATCCTCAGCAAGTAATATATGATCTCCCTAATGATATGGTACATAGTAGATGTACTTCGGGGGAAAAGGTGTTCTACTATTGAGCTTAGGATTGCTGGATATGTTATTTGCGGTGACCTGCATGACGATCCTGTATGCTGTACCCCAAGGGTTTATGTCGTCTTTTTCGCAAAGTTTTTTAAAACATCTTGTCTTGCTCTGCTTGATTGCCTTTTTTAGGTCGCGTCTTTTTATTTTAAAACCAATAAGGTGTTCTTCAAAGCGATCTCTTCCCCTAGATCTTTGGACTAGGGGCTTTTAAGCACTTTGCTCTAAGCTTTTTTATTTCCTCATTCCACCAGTAGCTTGGTGTTCCTCCTTTAGTACTCGTTCTTCAGGGCATTGATGCATCGCACGTAGTAGTGAGAATGCGGACGAGTTGTTGTATACAGGCTTCAGCTGTTCCGCTTTGAATTATGTTTCCGGTATTTATCATTTCTTCGAACGCGTCCAGGTCGAAGTGTGTGTTTGCGTGTGTGCCTTTGCGTGTGTGTGTTTGCGTGTTTTTTTTTTTTTGTGGTTGCGCCAATGTGGTAATCTTCTAAAGATGCGGTAGCCCGTTCCACCAACATGCACGATTCGCAACACCCGAATATTCAATGCCAAGAGTGCGCCTACGTACTAATCTAATGTGTGTCTTTGCGAGTGTGTTTTTGCGTATATATATAAGTAGGATTCTGTAAATAGTTGTTAAACAAGAAGAAACTCGACAACTCTTTAATTGGATAACAAATGATTAGTCTTTATTATTAGAAAACTCGATGGTAAATCTAAAGCGCTAGTTTTATATTGTCGTCGTCGTTACTCCATGTCTTTAACTGTCTTCCGATAATCAGATGTTCCCTTTTATATTCGCTTAATGTAATATCCAGTCCCATATCGCTGCCCTCCTTAATAGGCTATACCAGGCTAATACTTTGATTGCCCAATCCACAGCAGTTCGATAATCATCTTTTCATACCTGTGTCTATAATTATCACTCTTCTTTCATGTGTCCGTCTATTTGAATGATTCGAAATTGGATCACAGATCGTCGCCCTGGGATACACACTTCTTGTCATTAGCTGTTCTGTGGCGCTTACTCATTGCCTGCTGTGAGGGTGTAGTTTTGCTGTCACGAATCGTTCTGTTATTGGATCGATGTTGCAAATAGCAAATGCTATGTCGATGGTCTGAAATAGTATCTGTGATTTACGTTATGAGTATTTTGCTTACATTATACTCATCTTAATAATACTTGAGCCTGGGTCGTACATTGTATTTTATTTTTACTGAGCTTATGATTATTGGCCCACATATATATATATATATGTTTGGTTGTGTGGATATTATCGTTCATCGTTGACAAGCACCTATTTACGGGAACCGTAAATAGGGTATCTCCTATCAGAATATGTGCAGGTGTCAATGCGGTAAGGTTCTCTTGGTCTTCTGTGAAGGGGCAAAGAGGTCTCGAATTAAGACGAGCTTGGACTTTAGCTAAAAGCGTGGCGAACTCCTCATAAGAAAGTGTCCTAGTATCAACAATTCTCTTTAAGTGGAACTTAACACTCTTCACCCCTGCTTCCAACAAACCACCAAAGTGAGGAGAAACTGGGGGAATGAAGTTCCATTTTTTTCTCGGAGTTGCAAAGATGTTCGCAATGTCTTCCCAGTCCTGTTTTCCGCTCTTCATTAGACGTCTCAGTTCTGCGTCTGCTCCTAGGAATTTGGTCCCACAATAGCTATAAATTTGGGCACAAACTCCACGCCGAGAGATTAAGTCGTGAATTGCTTCGAGGTATATGGCTTTAAAAGCCAAGCAGACAAATATGACCAGGTATGCTGTGTGGCACTTAGCTCCTCGACCTTTCCAAACACATATGTTGATAGGCTCCGCATAATCTATACACGTGTTTGTGAAAAGCCTTGACGATATTATTCGAGGGGTTGGCAGTTGTCCCATAGCAGTTGACCGGTTTTGATTGGAAACCTATAGCAAATGGTAGAGCTTTTAACGTGGTTTTTGGCCGTCCTGGACCGTACTGGAAGATCCAGCATTTTTGTCGTAAGAGTGCCATCATTAGTTAAATACTTCCGTGTAATGTTTTGATATGTGACTCGCGTATTATTAATGTTAATAGTTTGTGCTTTCAATCCAATATGGTAGGGTGTGGTTGGTTATAGGGTTTGTTGGCATTCCTGAGTCTTCCGCCCGCACGAATGATGCTGTTGCCGTCTTAAAATGTATGTAATGATCTCATCCATCATGCCTTTGTTATGCCTTCTCGAAACATTTCCCTTTGTGCGACTCGAATCAGGACTGTAGTTGCTTCCTTGAATTCCGTCGGCGTAAAGAAAACAGTGTTCGGTTTTTGGGGTAGTGTTGTTGGAAATTTTCGAGAAACCTATTACTATCAGTCCAAAGCCTGTTGTTTGATTAGGATCATCGAAATTCCAACAAACGTGCAGGAATTTCGGTTCATTCCACCATAAGCGCTCAGGTATTAGCGCGGAGAGTAGTACTCTTCGAGACGCTAAATTCTGCCTGGTTGGAATGTGTCTCTAAATAGATTGGTTCGTCAATTGCTAAATCTTTCCAACCCAGTTTTCAACAAATATTTCATATCGTGCTGGTGGCGACTTGATCCAATAAAGTGCAATTATAAAATCTGCGTATGCGTGCAGTTCTTTTCAGGTCAGGTTGAGGATCCCAGCGACGTGATTTAAAATCTTCGCTAAAATGACTGCGCCGCATATGGTAATCCCAATCGTGGGATGCTCACCGTCTTAACTGGTGCCACTCTAGTCTTTGAAAGTAGGATCCTTATATGAACCTTGCCTTCTTCATCCGAAACGCAAATGTAAAAATCTGCTCTAAATGCCTTTTCCGACGCGTCGCAGAATCCGTGCAATTCCACTTTTTTGAATCGTCTTTTAGCATGTACCCATTGAGATAATCGAATATTGTTCATGGCTCCGAAATCTTAAAAAAATGTTTTCCAGTCTTTTAGTATTTCTTTTTTCTATTTGTTCATCTCACCTCATTTTATGACCCACACCTGTCGCAACAAGCACTGTTCGGGATTGAAACCAGGATAGACACCAAAAAAAAATGTTTTTAATTAACGGAATACAGAAAACGTTCAACCTTTGTAAAATGTTAAGCAGAAGTGAATGGTCTTTATTTACTTCTCTTTATATATGTACAGTCCGCGGAAAAAGAGAAGTATTTTGCTTTTAAAAACAAAATTATTTCAAGGTTCACCGAGTCCAAAGAGAAGCAATTGAATCGGTTCATGAAGTCGCTAGAGCTTGGTAATAGACGTCCGTCAAATCTTCTGCGGGAAATGAGGAGACTTGCAGGGGAAAATGTTCCAAATGACATGTTGTGCATCCTATGGATGGCTCGAAAGCCCAGCCGTGTGCACGGAATACTTTCTGCCAGTCACAACATCGAACTCACTGCATTGACTGAAATAGCAGGCACAATCGTGGACAACATGTCTTCTCATGCCGTTTTCGTAACTGACGTTCGTGGTGAAGACACTGAAGCCCAGTCCGTTCACACGGTTACCGACTTGGAACACCATCGAGACATCTCTGTTAACGCTAACAACAATGATTCAAAAACTAACAGTTAGTCGCAGACCTCGAAGTCCATCAAGAAACAACAAATCCGTTGCACTAACACCGCAAAGACTTGTCGACAAAGAATACCGCCTTTTCATCTTCGACAGGAAGACGAATCAAAAAATGTTACTGCATTCGGGATCTACCATCTGTGTCATACCTCGTCAAAAAAATTACAAGAAAGCGGAGAAACAATACTCTTGGCAGCTAACAACTCGCCAATTCACACCTATGGCGAAAAGACGCTCAACCTTGGTCTCCGGCGAGCAATCACTTTTCCATTTATTATTGCAGACGTAAGGACAGCGTCTCCAAGATCACGGCTTGATACAGTTTTGAGAATTCTGACCTGACTAACCTAGGACACACAATCAACAAATACGGTTGCAGGCCACCTGAAAATAGAGTCCAGGCCATTTCAAACTACCCGAAACCAACTATCATTATGTAACTTCGTCATTTCCTTGGAGTCATAAACTATTACAGACGATATATTCTGAATTGTGCCCATCTCCAAGCACCATTAAATGCGCTCATCACAGATTCCAGGAAAAACAACAGACGAACTGTCCCTGGCATCCGTTGGCAGAAAAAGCGTTTCAAGCTTATAAGGACAGCATCAAACAAGCTACCTTGCTCAACCTCATTGATCCCAAAGCTGAACTTGTTTTGACAACAGATGCATCCGACATTGCAGTTGGTGCCAAGTTGGAACAGTCTAAGAACAATCAATGTCAACCGATCGGTTTTTTTTTCATGCAAACTGTCGGGCGCATAAACTCGTTACAGCACTTATGAACGAGAACTAATGGCCATTTGTCTAGCTATTCATTTCTTCAAAAACATTCTCAACTGTCGACACTTCATCATCCAAACGGATCACAAGCCACTGACATATGCATTCCAGGAGCATTCGGACAAGGCACCACCGCGTCGTTCATTACAACTGGACTTTATCTCGTAATACTTCACATATATTATATACTTACCAGGCGAAGACAACTCTGTTACGGACGCACTATCGCGACCCAACGCAGTAACTATGCCGGCGCAATTCGATCTTCGTGAACTGCATTTATCACAATTACTCGATGCTGAGCTGCAAGCAATTTTGAAGCAAGAAACATCACTGGCGTTGAAGAAACTCACTCTGAAACTCAATATCAAAATATATTTTGTCCCACCCAAGCGAAGGGACAACAAGTCACCAGATAAGGCAAAAATATATCTAGCCAAACATCAAGAAGGATGCATCGGAGTAGTCACGTACATGCATCCAATGTCAACGTTCGAAAGTGCATCAACATACTAGGCATTACCTAATTCAATTGAAGTTCCAGACCATCGTTTCCACCATGTCCTGCCAAGGTTACAGATATTGTCTAACGATGATCGATTGCTTCAGCAGATGCCCGAAAACAGTACCTCTACAGGACATGCATGCAGATACAGTGGCCACAGCATTTTTTACGTATTGGGCAGCTCGATTCGGTTCACCCAGATCAATTATATAACAACTGATCAGGGAACTCAATTTGAATCAGCACTGTTTAATGCACTCACCAACTTGATTGGATCGGTAAAAATTCGCATATCGCCTTACCACCCAGCCTTCAGTGGACTCACCGAACATTTTCATCGATCACTGATGTGTCACGTAGAAACCAACTGGGTAGATGTGCTTCCAACAGTGCTGTTAGGACTACGGACAGCTTACAAAGAGGACATTAAGGCTTTAGCTGCAGAGACGTTATATGGAACAAATATCAGAGTGCCTGGTGAGGTTTTTGTTAACAACAATCCCATATCAAATCCCAGACTTTCGTCGAAAAACACCATGAGCCAATGCGAAAATTTTGTCCGATAGCCACCTCAAACCGCACCAAACTCTTTGTATCACTAGACCTCCACAAGTGTTCCCACGTTTTCTGCGCTGCGATGCAGTGAAAAAACCGCTAAAACAACCATTTTTTGGCCCCCAGCCAGTAATAGCCAGAATCAATAATCGATTGTTCACCATAGATGTGGAAGGAAGGAAAATAAACATCGCAATAGATCGACTGAAATCAGCACATTTTCACGCAGGTTTTTCAATAACACATCCAAATTGCTCCACAATTCCAAAAAATATAAAAATAAACATGAAATATTAGCAAATTTAAACAAAAACATAATCAAAATATTTCACCAGCGGAAAGTCACTTTTGACAGTTCTTCGTAACTCTGTCACTGGTATGGGAGTGATGTGTCGACTGAAGCGACCTCAACGGTCGAAATATCTCGCTTTAATTATTTTCGAAAAAGAAAATCCATAAGACTTTGTGTAATAATACGCGCATCACAGAATGATAGTTCAAAAGGAAATAAGGAAAAGGTGCGCATTAAACTCATGCGCTGACTTAGTGCTGTAGAAAAAGTACCCACTCGATACAAGGTACCGAATACATGAAAGTAATCAAGTATATGATAACTTATCCAAGTATTTACTCACTCAGTGGTACTTTTCGTTTTCAGTACGATACACAGGTACATTCAAAATGTACCTAGCCTAATGTGTATAAAACGAGTATTTTGTTTACATTATGCAAGTTTAATAAAGTTCTCTATTCCATATTTTTAGTATTTATAATTATTTAATTGTTTCCTGAATAAAGATCCCCTACAGGGGTCAGTAACCCCTTTCGAAACGTCGGGACCAGGAAAACAAATGTTACCCCAGAGTCCAGTGGTTTCAATTCTTTCACTCCTCCACACACAACAATTTCAAATATATTAATTAATTGCCATCAAACATTTCATACTTACTATTTTAATTTATTATTATTTTTCTTGGTTTATAGTTATACCTATGTAGTATGTATGTTCTTAGGAATTTGTAAATTCTCAAATTTGAATTTGATTGATTTTGTGTTTTTAAATTAAAACACACAAAACACAACTATTCAAGCAAATCACAATACAACACGAAAATAAGTAAAAACCGTTGCGTTGAATTTGTGCGATATCAGCGATTGTATGGCTATAGTAGTAAAAACAAAAACGTAGTAATCACCTCATATGTACTTCATAGTACCTATTCGGTGTACTGTACCCAATATCCACAAGCGATTCATTCAGGTAATCATGAGTAGAAAGTATTCGTTACTTTTGAGTGATTACTTAAGCAAAAGTACTGAGTAGATATGAATACCCGAAAGAAACGAGTATTTACACTCCTATAGTTACATGAGGATGTAACCATCTCTCATATGCTGGTGTAATGGGGTGCATGTCATCTATGCACAACCAGATCGCACATTTCGTGTTGCCAAATCCAAGATCTGCATCTTGTTTACAAGCCGACATCATCAGACACAAAAGAGAGAGAAAGCCCGAATATGTTGTGGCTTGGCTGACTAAAGTCCACGATTTGCCGATGAAAACAAATAAGAGTGCAAAGCGAATTGGCAATAAATGGTTGTTGCTATGCCGGTGGTTGGACTCATAAGTCTCATGCGATGATGTTTAGATTTTATTTTGCGTTTCTCTTCTTCTTATTTATGTTAAGTTAGAATTAACAGATGATTTTAAAAGCCAGAGTAGAATAAAGAAGTTAGCTGATAAGTCAAAAGAAGAAATAGATCAGTCCATGTAAAGACTTGTTATGGAGAGTACATTAAAATAAAATAAAGCAAAATAAAATAAAAAATCGTTTAATTTTTAATTTTTTCTAAAAAGCAAGCACGTGGTTCGGCTACGACCATTACTCTATGTGCCGTGTAATTACATAAATTGATTCAGCCGAATAAAAACATTCACTGGAATGCGGTTTTTGGAAGAGTACAACCTGGAAGGTTGTACATTTAGATTAGTTAATCTATAGTCAAAGAATATTAGAATAGTTTGCGATCTATTATGCCTTAGTTGATTTATTGCGATTGCATGTCATAATTTAAGGTTTATTAACGGAAGTATTGAAAGAAACAAAGTCACTGTTGCAATTAATTCGGTTGATTAAAATGGTACGTTGTAATATTAGAGGTGGAAGGGGTCCTGTCCGCGGAGGAATACGGCCGCAATTCAAGAAAACGTTTGTGCCGCGACATCCATTTGATCTGACATTGGCAGAATTGCTTTTCCCAAAGGCTACATTGACCCCAGACGACACTGCATTGACATCTGTAAGTTTTAAAATCGTAAAATTTTTTAATAATTTTGCTTTTTGAAATCGCTTTTTTTTGAGTTAATGTGCATATATTAATTCTTATTATATGTTTACATATTCCGTGATTCGCAATTACAAAAAAATTGTAAAAGAAAACTCATTCGAGAGTAATTCATATCCCCACCCTGTCAATTTTTACACGATATTTATCTTTGAATACCTGTATCTTCATACTGAAATCATCATTACGGCGATTACACTATACACAATTCTGGGTACCATCAACATTTTTGACAGGCAACACCCGAAGGCGGTGTGTTGAGTTTTTCGCTGCAAAAAATAACTAGACGCAGCTTGTAAATGAGTCCACACGAATACCGGATGTTGATAGTCATAACGTCAACACACTAAATTTGTTATTAACTCCTCACCATTCACCATTCCAGAATATCCTTTTTACATATATCCTTGAATAACTGCTATATACACCCTGACTGACTCGAACTGCAACTGCAACTTCTATAATTCCCAAACCGTTCATTACTGTGAGCTAAAATTTTGACACATGACAGATAATTTTATTATTTACCAGCTCATGTCTCATTTGTGTTGAAAAATTATTATCCGCGATGGAATTCAAACGTGATAGTGTGATTGCTTTATATTTGGCTGGAAAACAACAAGTAGCTATCGTTAGAGCCCTCCAGCACCTCAACGTGAATAAATCATTTGTGTCTCGAACCATAGCGCGATACTGGCAGCGTTGCAAAACGCCGTGGAGCTGATCATAAAAAAAAACAGCAACATCGGCAGAAATGGTTCGGAAAGTGAAGGCTCGAATTGAGCGAAATCCGCGTCGAAGTGAAAGAAAAATGGCTCGTGAGCTCAACATACCGTTGGAACGGATGCAAGACGTACTGAAAAATGAGCTTGGGCTCAAGCCATTGAAGTTCCAAAAAGTTAGAGTCGAAAGAGCGAAGGAGTTGCTACGCTTGAACGAAAGTGAGTTACCGAATTTTTTTTCCGATGAGTTGCTATTTGTTATAGAGCAATATGTCAACAAACAACTTAACAGAGTAGTCCTTCGAAAATTTACACTTTGGAAGGACACCAGAAAGCAGGCAGCACCGACGGTGATGGTTTTGGCCGCCATAACAGCCGATAGTCGCTCTCCCAACTCGTATTTTTGGACCGTAGCATCAAAATTAATGCGATCGTATACTGTGAAACTATCTTAGAGGCAGTATTGAAGCCTTGGGTAAACAATAATTTCGGTTGGAGACCGTGGACATTTCAATAAGACTCGGTACCGTCTTGGTTATAAAACAATGTTCCGCACTTCGTTTCGTTTCGACACAATGGATTGCAAATTCCCCGGATGCAAATCCGTTGGATTTCTCTGTCTGGTGTAATTTTAAGGCGAAGGTTGGCACTAAAAAATACCAAAGTTTGGACCACCTCAAACAAGCACTTCGCCAGAAATGGGCCAAAATACCGCAGAGCAACTTGCGTGCAGCTTGCAATGCTTTCTTCGGCCATTATTGGCGCCAAAGGTGGACATATTGAAAACTACTGATACAATTTGAAAATTGATTTATTTTCCAACATTTTTTGCTTTGGCACAATGAAATATATCAAAAAATAAAAAAAATTATAGCATTTTAAAAAGGAATTTAGAAGCGGCAGTGAAAAAAAAAAAAAACACTATTCCCAGATTTCGAAAGGCTTTTGAAAGCATAGATCGGAATATTCTGCTGGTAGAGAACCGGAATGATTTAAATCGTGTTTCTCAACAAGGTCGCAAAAAGTAAAGGTCAACAATAAATGTCAAATGCGATAGAAGTCGACATAGGAATTCCACAAATCTCAATTCTGGGAGCACTGCTTTTTATAATATATGTTAATGATATGCCAGAAATTATACAGATGAATGCAGAACAAAACTACTAGGTGACATTAACCGAATAACATTATAGTTAAGAATGGCCAAACTGAAATTAAACGAGCAGAAAAGGAAAATTTTGAAATTTGTGCAGTACGGTGAGAATGCTGTGAGTGAACGCCGGACCCATGAATGGATTGTTCGATTCCGTTCCGGAAATTTCGGTTCAAAAGATGCACCTCACATTGGTCGACCTGTCACTGGAAGGATTGATGAAATTTTGCAACTAATGGAGCAAAACCGGCACCGTATGACAGTTTGAAACCATCTAAAACGAGCAGGCTACTCAAAGAAGCTCGATGTTTGATTGTCACATGAATTAACGCAAAAAATCTAATTGACTAAATAATCATCAGTTAAACGCTGTTGAAACGTAACGAAATGGGGCCATTTTTCAAACGAAATACGAGAATATCCAACGCAGGCGATTATAGTCAAAGGCCGGTGACCGACCACAAACGCTTCAAAGCCTAGATTGACGGCAAATGGTTATGTTGAGTGTTTGGTGGAATTGGAAGGGAATTGTCTATTACGAACTGCTAGAACGTGGCGAAAAGGTCAATTCGATCCTCTTCTATGTACAACTCGATTATTTGAATAAAGCTTTCAAGAAAGAGCGACCAGAACTAGCTAACAGAAAGGGAGTTGTCTTCCATCTTTTCGCTGATAAACCACAGAAGTTCTACACTGTGGAAAATGGCAAAAGGTCACAGATAATAATTACCCATATGTACTTGATTGAAATTGATTTTGAATAAAGAAAATTTTTTTTTTTTTTCAAAAATGTGCAAAAAACAAACCGCGGAGATTTTTTATATGACCCAATAGAAAACGTAAATCATATCAAGTACTTAGAAAAAATCGTTGATAACAATGTAAAATTTGCTGAACGTGTGAATTGTATTTGCAAAAAAAATGAGAAGATTGGTTTTTTTATTGGGTATATATTTTAATTCGTGCGGTTTTTTTTTCCAAAATTTGAACGTTTATTTAAGAAAAACATGTACAGTAGTATTATTCAAAGTATTGCCCATCTGAAGCTATGACTTTTTCCCATCTTTCTGGCAATTTGTGGATCCCATCCCAAAAGAACTGCGCCGGCTTGGCAGCCAAGAATGAATCAAGCCAATTTTTGTAATTCTGCTCTGATGTGAACCGTATTTCAGTGAGGGCGTTCTGCATTGACCGGAACAAATGGTAGTCAGAAGGGGCAAGGTCTGGACTATAAGGCAGGTGGGGTAAGACTTCCCATCCACTGTTTTCGAAATAATTCTTAACCGGAACAGCAACGTGGGGCCGAGCGTTGTCATGATGGAAAATTATTGCCTCGTGTCTGGTCGCATATTCCGGGCGTTTTTCGGCTACTGCTCTCTTCAAATGGATTAATTGTGTTCACCCGGTTTTAGTAGCTCATAATACAGCACACCCATCTGATCCCACCAAATACAGAGCATTACCTTCGCGCCATGGATATTCGGCTTTGCCGTTGATTTGGCTGGTTGGCCGGATTTTACATATGATTTTTGCGCTTGGGGTTGTCGTAATAGATCAATTTTTCATCACCCGTAACAATCCGATGCAAAAATGACTTCCTTTTGTGGCGTTCCAGCAGCATTTCGGAACTCTCTCGGCTTGAGTTCATGTGGAATCCAATTTCCTTGCTTTTGAATATATCCAGCTGCTCTTAAACGTTTTGAAATGGCTGCTTGAGTGACACCCAAAGATTCTGCGATCTCTTCTTGTGTTTGGCAACAATCTTCATAGAGTAATGCTTCCAGTTCTTCATCTTCAAACTTTTTGGCTGCCCAGGACGTTCATCGTCTTCCAAGCCAAAATCACCACTTTTAAATCGTGCAAATCACTTTTGACACGATTGCTTAGCTAGCGCATGTTCTCCATAAACTTCCACCGCAATACGATGACTTTCGGGAGCTGTTCTCAGTAATGAAGAAGAACTCCCCGAAAAAACATTTTTTCAGGCACAAAGTTCTACATATTTGAGTAAAAAAAAAAATTGTTGTTTACGCTTCAAATGAATGACATATACTGAAATGACGTACAATAACAGTAGTTTTCCAACGCACGTTCCAATGGAATAATACAAGTTACGCTATCTCTTAACAAACCGCACGAAGTATATAGTTATAAGTTATAGACTCAATATAATGTTCACGGACTTGGTATGAAATTAATATTTCCTGGATTTTTAAAATATTTGTATTATTTTGATATTGCTTTTTTGTTTAAAACACATGCGGAGGTGAATGTTTGGAATGTTTTTGGATTCCTGCAAAGAGGACAGCAAACAGATGCAGAACAAGTTGTGGAACACTAACTGCAACAAAAAATACATATTTTCTGCATGTGATATTAAAACTGCAGAGAAAATTGTGCACATAAAATTAAAAAAAACGCTGATAATTTTCTATATATTGTGCCTATCTACTTGAATTCCAACCATTGACAACATGACTATGAAATATTTTATGACTTTGTGCTCCCTTACGTCACATAACTTAATAATAATGGAAGACTTAAATGCAAGAACAGCGGACTTAGAACCGGATATGGTACTTGGAAGCCGTAAACGGAGCTCTAAAGACGCAAAAGTAAATGCTGAAGGAAGAAAACTCATTGAATTGTGTAACGAATTTGGATTGAGCATTTTGAATGGAAGCGCGGACGGACACAAAAGTGGTGAATTAACATTTATTGGGAAGCAGGGCAGCTCCACAATTGATTATGGGCTTATTGGTGGAGATTGTCACTTCATCCTTAAAGACTGCGGTTGGGTATGTATCATATTCGGATCATCTACCAATCACGATCATGATTGGAAGCGATCTAATCTAAGAATCTCTCTCAAACGAAAAACCTGCTCAAAACATCAATCGAAAGTGGAAAAAATATTAAAAAAAATTAATTTTAAATAAAAATGGATATTAAGCTAGTAGCATAGTATATACCGTATCAAAATGATTAAAAAATTGTTAATAACTACGATAATAATATTTTTAATGAAATGAAATTTTTGTTGAGTACTCCGCAGTAGTTTATAAGTATTTCTATCTAATTTCCATCTGTTTATTGAATGTTTGAAAAAAGATATTAACAAAGAAAGAAAAACCAGTTAATTTTGTTATTTTTTTAAAATATTTTAATACAGTCATTGGTTAACAAAATCAAACGATACATTTCTTATGCATTTGTTTATAAGATATGCCAATTTTCCCAAAAAATTATCAATACCGAGTTGAATCATCAAGTTTACTAGAAGTTCAGTAATATCCCTTGAAATTTCAGTATTCCATACATGTTCCAGAACTTCATTTAGCTTTTTTTTACTCTCAGGTTTATGTTCAGCCACCTTACGTTTCATTACATGCCACAAGTGTTCGATTGGGTTTAAATCGGGCGAATTAGCTGGCCAGTCTAGTCTGCTAATTCCGAGGTCATCAAACGTTGTCTTGAGCTGAAAATTATTGAAAGACTCTAGTTACTTGTCTGTTTATTATTTATAAAGTAGACATCTAGAAGTTGATTTATAACACTTTACTTACGGATTTGGCGCGGTGGCAAGGTGCAGAATCATCTTGAAAAATGCACTTGTCAGTATACGAATGATGTTGTTCAATTGCTGGTACAAAAAACTCCCTTACTACTTCTCCATACTTTTGAGCGTTCATAGTTCCATTAACAAAGTGCAAAGGGCCCAAAACGTAAAAAGAAAAACATCCCCAAACCATCTGGCTTGGAGAAAACTTCACTGTTTTGACTATGGACTCGTCCTCGAAACTTTTACCTGCTGACCGTCGTACGTATGGCAAATTGTCGGCACACAACAAAAAATAAATTTACTTTCATCGGACTATCATACATCGCCAATCATCCTGCGTCCAATCTTCGTACTTTTTTGCCCACGTCAAGCGAACTTTTTTCATTTTTGTGCTTAGGAGAGGTTTTTTCGCTGGTCATCTTCCATATAAACCTATCTCCCGTAGCCGTCGGCGTATACGGACAGCACTTTTAAAGCGATCTTTCATGCTAACTCGTTGTAATACATTGTCCGTCTTCTGGGTTGTTTTACGTTTTCGTCCCGAGCCTTTTTTCCTTTCCAGTGGATCCAAATTTTCTTTTTTCTTCATCAGTCCTACGATAGTTGAATGACAGCATCCTATTTTAACCGCAATCTCACGGTTGCCCAGCCCTTCTTCGACTAAAGTCAATATTTTAACTTTTTCGTCCCGAGTCCAGACATTTCACTTTTTTTATTTGTCACCATCACAACTCAATTCAAACTGATTTTTTTTTTTTTTGCACTGAATACGAGGCCGAACTCCACTATGGGGAATACCCTTCATTAGTATGGGAAAACCCCTTACGATCTGATGTAATTAGGCATTTTTTGAGAACTCATTAGGTGGTGCGGTTTTTATGACCGCAAGTGTTTATCATCCAGTATTCTTCCTAAGCTTTAAAACTACGAGCACGGAAAAAAATTACTCAAGCTACCATCTCGACGTGCTCGCCATAGTCAGGGCTCTTAAAAGACTACGCATCTACATGCTTGGGTTGAGGTTCGAGTTTTTCACCGATTGCAAAGCATTTAAGGACACTATGGCCAAGAAAGGTTTGAACAGCCGCGTTGCGCATTGGGCCCTTCAGTTAGAGGAGTTCAATTGCAAAGTTCAACACGGATCCGGTACTGCGAAGCTTCGCGTTAAAGCGCTTAGCCGCCATCCAGTATGTGTTTACGCCATAGAAGACGGGTCTCTAAAAGCAGTTAAAAACGCACAAGAGAGGGACGAGTTTTGTTGTGCCATTCGAGAGATTCTTGCCAAGTCTGACTTTTACGAAGATTATTACATCAGAGGTGATGCACTATACAAATGCATTGAGGGCACTCACGTTTTGGTCGTTCCGAAATCTCTACAGAAGCAAGTCATTCACATGGTCCACGAGAAGGGACATTTTGGTCTCGGTAAGGTTTCAAAACTAATTAAAGACGATTTTTTTATCCCACAGGTGGACCACAAGATCGCTGACGTCATCAGTAACTGCATCCCCTGTATCCTCGCCGCAAAGAAGACCAGCAAGAGGGAATCGCTACTTCATCCTATTGACAAGGTTGACAAACCGTTGCACATGTACCATCTGTATCATCTCAGGCCTATCGCATCCACAGCGAAGAATTATCGACACATTTTTGTGGTCGTAGATGCATTTTGCAAGTTTATCTGGATATATAGGTGGCAACGCAGACGAGAATGCGGTGAATTGCACAACGACAGCGGCCGAGAGTGTGCAAAACGTGAACAAGAGGGAGTGAAGCGGCAACCGGCAATGTGCACACTCCGATCTTTGTCTTTTGAATACATTTTTCGCTTTTCCACATTAATTATTCGCATTAAATTTGTTTTGTGTAAATACCCATTCAAACGGGCGTTTTATTTTTAAATAAACATTCTACATATAATATATATATAATACAATATATATATAATATAATATATATATAATATATTTATATAATATAATATATATATAATATATATATATATATATATAATACGACCTCGATCTAAAAATAAATAATAATAAAATAACCACCGTGTGGGGCTCCCATTGTTTCGATTTGAGTACTGTTTTTTTTTTTTTTTTTTTTGTTAAGTTGGTACACCTGTTGTTGACATTTCCTCGTAAACCTAAACTTCATAGCTTGACATTTGCAAAAGTTACGTAGCCAATTTACGTCTATCTCTGTGTGTGTTGGCGATTTTTTTACAATTTCAGAAGTGGATTTAAATTTGCAACAACGAACTTATAGTATATTAAATTTTGCATAAATGGATTTAATGGTGCGGAAACGTTGGGAAAGTTTCAAAAAGTGTTTCGGCAACGATTCTCTAAAGTAAACGACCTCAATTTCATGCCAAAAAGAGATAGTGTTGACGTCGCAAAAGAAATGATTTGCGAGGCTGTATCCGATCTCACATTACTGGAGACGAGACGTGGGTTTATGAGTACGACACGCAATCCAGACATCAGACAAGTAAATGGTGTTCACCAAATGAGCCAAGACCAAACAGACCACGTCGTTTTTAGTCAAAATAGAAGGCAATGCTCACGGTTTTCATGGATTACAACGGTGTAGTGCATTATGAATTTTTTCCAGAAGGCCAGACAGTAAACAAAGAGTATTATTTGGGCGTTATGAGACGTTTGCGTAAAGTAATTCGCCGAAAGAGACCAGAATTGTGGGCAGTACCATGATAACGCACCGTCGCACAGTGCCATCATTATTCGTAATCTTTTGACGAAAAATGCAACAAATACCATCCAACAGCCACCGAATTCACCTCTCTGTTCAATCGAGTTAATCGTTTCCACGAGATGGCACCACTTAAATTAAATCCATACCATACAAAGTCAGTTAGTACCAACCTTCAAAAGATACGTATATAAATTTGACAGCTGTCGGACGATTAGTTCTCGAGATATAGCGTTGTGAGTGAAGCTACTTTTTTTATTGTGAAAAAAAAATGGATTCAAAGCAATTTCGTGTGATGATTTATCATTGCTTTTTGATGCAAAGAAATGGCTTGATTAGTGTTATCCGGACTCTGCACCAGCCAAACGAACCATTCGAAAGTGGATTGAAAAATTTAAAAGTGGTCATACAAGCACCGAAGATGATGCACGCAGTGGACGTCCAAAAGAGGCTGTTTCAAATGAAAACATCAAAGAAGTCCACAAAATGATTACGAATGACCGTAAAGTGAAGTTGATCGAGATAGCTGAGGCTCTGAAGATATCAAAAGAGCGTGTTGGATATATCATACACGAATATTTAGACTTGCGAAAGCTCTGTTTAAAGTGGGTGTCGCGTTTGCTCACAGTCGACCAAAAACAACAACGTGTTGATGATTCAGAGGAGTGCTTTAAGCTGTTCAACCGCAATAAAGCTGAATTTTTTTATCGGTATGTGACAATGGATGAAACTTGGCTCCATCACTTCACACCAGAATCAAGTCGGCAGTCAGCTGAGTGGCGATCAGGCGACGAACCTCGTCCAAAACGACCAAAAACTCAACTGTCGGCTGGCAAGGTTATGGCATCCGTATTTTGGGATACACATGGAATAATTTTCATCGAATATCTCCAAAAGGGGCAAACTATCAACAGCGACTATTACATTGCGTTGTTGGAGCGTTTGAAGGACGAAATCGCAGAAAAACGGCCGCATTTGAAGAAAAAGAAAGTGTTGTTTCATCAAGACAATGTACCGTGTCACAAGTCGATGAAAACGATGGCAAAATTGAATGAATTCAGCTACGAATTGCTTCCCCACCTACCGTAGTCTCCAGATTTGGTCCAGAGCGACTATTTCCTGTTCGCAGACTTCAAAAGAATGCTCGCCGGAAAATGATTTAAGACCGATGAAGAAGTAATCGCCGAAACAGAGGCCTTTTTTGAGGCTAAACCGAAACCGTACTACAAAACTGGTATCGAAAGATTGAAAAATCGTTTCAATCAGTGTATCGACCTCGAAGGCAACTAAATTGATAAAAGTTGAATTTTGCAAAAATTTTGTGTTTTACTATAAAACGGACGGACTTTTCAGCCCATGTGTTAGATGAATAAACTTGTATTTTTAATTTTCTAAATTAATTCCGAAATTTTTTTGATCAAGGTGGTATATACATATAATATAATACAATATATGTTACAGTTGCGGTCAAAAAAATAGCACCAAAAGTGTGTTATTAGTATTTGTGAGCTTAATTTTATATTTAGTTCTTTTTTTTTCAAACTTGACAATAAAATACTATTAATCGAAGTACGGTCTGTAATATTTTAACTAAAAACGTTCACAATAATAGCGGTTATTTTTGTTATATGCAATTTTCCGACAACAACGTCGTGGGTGTGCAGTCAAAAAAATAGCACCACCCACAACATTCCAAGGACTTCTAAAGTAAAAATTTATTTCTTTTTATCTCTGTAATTAAGTAATAAATATAGTTATTGAATATTCAATAGTTTGTTGCATATCCTTTATTGCAAATAACTACATTACAGGGTAGTGGCATGTAATCGAACATTGACTGACACCTCTGCAAGGGTATGGCATACCAGCAATGTTGAATTGTTGACCAAAGGTCGTTAATGTTACTCGGTTGTTACTCCGAAACTCCTTTTTTTTTACATCGGCCCATAGATTTTCCAGAGGATTTAAGTCTGGAGACTGAGGTGGCCATTCCGTAACATTGACTTGTTTTTCTTCGAACCACCTTTTAGCTGTTTTGCTGGTTTGTTTGCGGTCGTTGTGCTGGAAGAACCACCTTAACGGCATATCCTCAAAAACAAATGCCTACATAACTTCCTCCATAATTTTCACATAAAGGTGTTGGTCAAGCAAAGACTTGATCCAATGTATTGGACTAACACCATGTTATTAAAAAAACATACCCAAACTATTATCTTGCAACCGCCGTGTTTTACGGTTTTAAAGGTATAAGCTGGGTTGAATTCCTTGTTTAGGGGCCTTCTTACATAGCAACTAGACCCAATACCACAAAACTATACGATCTTGCTTGGAGAACGTTCCCCCACTTTTGAACTGGCCAATCGATGTGGTTCCTTGCAAACGACAATCTTTTTGCCACATGACAAGCTCCCAGCAGTGGAACTTTTCTTGGCCTCCTGGTATTCAAATTAACTTCCCCCAATCTCCGACGCACTGGCCGATACATCCAGTTCACTTTTTAGCTGTACAGCTGATTTAAAGGGCTCCTTTTTAGCGAGTCTTACTATGAGTTTTATTTCATGAGGCGACCTTGCTGACTTTCTACTACGTATTTCTTTCTTCGGTTGGTATAAAATCGCATTCCGAATCATTCTAGTCGAACATTCAACAATTTTCCGAATTTCCTTGTAGGTTTGACCTTCAGAAATTAATTTTTTTATTATAGCCCTTTTGATTTCCGTGCAATGTTTTCCATGGCCCATATCTGCAAAATTAATGGCGGTTTTGTTTTATTTTTTGAAGAAAAATATGTATTACTTAATAAATTTACCGAATTAAATTGATTTGCAAGTTACTTTATAAAATTATTCTATTTCTTAGCCGACATCCTCTGATGGTGCTATTATTTTGACTGCGCACGTCAAAACAAAAACTACCGTTACCATTGTATATAATTTTCAGTAAAATAGAAAAGAGCACATTTCCAATAACGGGGTTCAACAGTGAGATGTTAAAAAAAAATAATCAAATAAGAAATATTGCTCATAAAAGTTTTAATGGGATTATGGTGCTATTTTTTTGACCGGAGCTGTATATATAAATAATATATAAAGTGGTGGTCATCATTTTAGGGACAGTGTATTCTTTTAAGTATCATTGTGTTTTCAAAGAATAAAATCATTCTTAAAATCGTAAGCGATAAGTTACTGTCTATTAAAGTACTTACTAAAAATAACATGCGTATATCAAAACAACTTTACAAAATTACAGATTTTCGGTAAGATAAACTAGTACTGTAGTCACATTCATAGGGACAATGTAATAGATTACTTGAAATTTGACATTTGTTCATGAAAAAACCGTTATCTTATTAAAGTGCGTGTTAAGGCGAGTGTTATTCAGTGTTTAAAAGTGAATAGGAAAAAAGAATTACACTATAGACCAACGCGAAATAATTATTAATTTGAGAAGGGGCGTATTTCCTTGAGATATAAAGCTGATATGGCACATTGCTCCAAACAATGGTGGAAAATGCTCTTAAACCTCAGAAAAACAAACAACGAAGGGGACCGAAGAGAAAAACAAGCGATTAGACCGATCGTCTTATCACTCGTCTTTCCAAACAAGATCTATTTAAATCATCTCAGGACATTAAAAATGAAAGTAATGCGAATGTATCAGCACTCACAGTTCGTAGACGATTGCAAGAAGCTAATGTCTTTGGAAGATCAGCAGTAAAATGTAATTGATTGTTTAAAATTTGGTAACGAACATCAAAATTGGAAAGGAATAGAAGGAATTAAAATGTGGAATAATATAATATGGAGTGACGAATCGAATTTTAATTTAGTTGAATCAGACAGCGCCGATGTCAGGAGACCAAAAAACAAAGAGCTTGATCCGAAATACACTATTAAAACCGTTAAACATGGTGGCGATAATATTAAAATGTGGGCTTGTTTTCTTTGATATGGAGTGAGTCTGATTTAAATTAAACAATGAATTAAAGAAACAATGACTGCTAAATTTTATGTGGAAAACATAATGGAGAGTGTCATGTTGCCGAATACTAAAGAGAACATGCCTTTTCGGTGTATCTTCCAACAGGATAATGATCCAAAACATATGTCAAAAATTTCAAAAGACTTTTTCCTCTCATATAATATAACCATTATGTTTTGGCCAGCACAGTCAAAGGACTTAAATCGGATCGAGAATCTGTGGAAGTATATTAAGGATCGTATTGGAAAAGAAAAATATTTAAAAATCAAAATAGTGTATGGGAAAACGGTGGCCATGCAAAAAAGTATTTAGTCCACATAGTGAGTTATAAAAAATAATAATTTAAAACTGGTATTTATTTTAATAACTTTTCAGAGAAATAAAATGATGTCTTTTTAAATATGACCAGGTCAAAATGGGTATTATCTTGACAATTTAGTTTATATAGAAAGCTGTAAATTATGATTAAGTTTATTTTCTAACATATTTTATTTAAATAAACTAATAGTTTAAGAAATTTGGTATAATTTATTTGGTGATATCCGATGATACTAGAAAGCGTCCACTGTCCTTAAAAATATTACCACCACTGTATAATATAATATATATATATAATATAATATATATATAATATATGTATAATATAATATATATAATATAATATATATAATATAATATATATATAATATAATATAATATAATATAATATCATATATATATATATTGTTCGAGATTACAATTGAAATAATTAATTATATGTAATAAAATATATTATAATGTAAAATATATATGTAAAAGGGGTAAATATAAAACATTAGTAATCCACTGCATTGCCAATAATAATGCAATGCAGAAAATTCCCTGTATAAATGATTATAATTAAGACCCAGTATATTGCATACCTTTTGGAGATAAACCACAGAATAAAATTGATAAGCAAATGAATCGGACGCGTTTCATTTTGCTCCGCTCTTTTCTTTAATTGTTCGTGTGGTGACCAAGTTATTTAACAATCTCTTTATCGATTTTCATGGTCTTTCGAGTCCTTACGATTGATAGTATATCAATCAACGTGTGTGATAAAACTATAATATAATAATTAAAAAAAAAAAAATACATTAGACAATTACCTAAATAAACTATAGACACAAAATGAAGAACAAAACTACCAGTTAGTTTTTTTTTTTTTTTTTAAGGTGCAAATCAGTTTCCCGCGTCGTGCAATTTCTTTCTTTTTTTTTTTAATTGTGTTAAAAAACATAAGACCAACAAAAGATTGCAATAAAATCGCAGCTATAACCGTCATCTCCGTTGTTCGACCATTTTGCCGTTCCAGTGAACAGTTCTGCTCACCGTTGGACTACTTTGCAACAGCACATCCATCGTTGAGTCCGTTGCTACCGCAAAGGCTCTGTTAGGATATCCGCTACAACTGTGCGATACACATCTGGGATACCGTTTCGATTTCAAATCAATTTTCTGCAGATCTCCGGCAATTTAAATAATCTAAAAGTTACGTAAGTTGAAATACACCCCCATTTTATTTTTTTTTTTTTTTTTAATTTTAATTGATTTCAAAAATGAGCACTGCTCTAAAGCTCCAAAAGAATTTGCTAAAGCAAATTACAAAGGATTGGGAAAATTTTGGAAAGAGATCCCCGAAGCCGAGGACAAAAAATTACATCTCCAACAGGATTGCCGTGCTGGAGGAAAATTTCAAGATTAATACCCGACATAACACTGATGAAATATCCTCAATTGAAGCTGGAAAGGAAGATGAATTAGAAGAAATCTTTGACAGGATTAAAGACAATTAGCTGGACTACAAAACAGCGCTATTAGATAGCATGGATAAACTTCAAGCAACAGTTCAGACTCCGGTAAGTGATATATATATATATAATATAAGTACCTCTAGCAATAAGAACATCATTCATGATCTTTTTGTATCTTTAATACATACAAATAAAGCACTAACAAAAATTGATAAATTGCATTATTTGAAATCTAGTTTGGGCGGTGAAGCCGAGTGTCTCCTTCAACATTTAGTTATTGACAACGGGAACTATAAGCCAGCATGGGACATTCTCACATCTCGCTATAACCATAAACGTGTCCTTGTTAATGCACAGCTAAGAATCTTTTTTGCACATTAGCCACGAGACCGCTGCACATCTGAAAAAATTGCTAGATACAGCAGTGGAATGTCGACACGCTTTGAAAAATCTCGATGTACCGGTGGAACACTGGGATGTTATCCTTATCTTTTGTTTAGTGAAAAAACTTCCCACAATAACACAACAACTTGGGGAAGAAAAGCTAGAGACAGATAAGGAATTACCAAAGTTTGAAAGTTTCACTGAATTTTTAGAAGCGAGGTTTAGGACATTGGAGGCAGTTGGTTAACGGGAAGATATAGGATTCAGTATAATCTCTAGGGCACCATTAACAAAAACAAAATCATTTTACTTGAAGCAGAATCAAAAGTCAGTTCAGCTATAAAGTGTGCAATAAAGGGTTTTTAAAAATGGACATCGCGTCTCGCAGGAATATCTTGAATAAAATCGGCATATGCTAAAATTGTTTGGCATACAATCCCCCACACAATCACATTTATCTACAGTAAACTTAAACGCTACCCCTTTTCAGCCCAAACAACAGGTCAACACTTTTCACGCAGTAGAATCCCATGTAGACGTGTTACTCGCAACAGCGCTGGTGAAAGTAAGATCCTCTTCAGGTATAGACGTTACACTCCGCGGATTGATAGATACGTTTTCAGAGGCCACCTTTATTACTGATCGGGCAGTCAAGAGATTAGGTATGAAGGGAACTTTCGTAGAGGTATCCGGGTTGGGGAAGGTCAGCAGCGGAGCTTGTCACAGCTACGTTGACCTTAGGTTGGGGTCTCTGCACTCGGTCTATGAAGCCAGCACCCGAGCCTTTATATTCGAATCGCTGACTGGCCTTCTTCCGGCCCACGAGCTAATACCAAAGCAGTGGAAACACATACAAGGATTAACTCTAGCTGACCCGACCTACTATAAACCCGCCGAAGTCGATCTGCTATTGCGAAACGACATCTACTCCGATATAGTACTTCCAGAAATCATCCGTGGCGAGGAAGCAAAGTCACCCATTGCGCAGAATACGTCACTTGGGTGGATTTTGATGGGTAAAGTACATAAACCCAGTCGAACCATAAGGAACTTCCTTCAAGTACTTGATGTCAGCCGGCAACTCCAACGTTTCTCCAACACTATTTAAGGCTTACCAAACATATGAGGACAAAGTATGTGAGGAGTTCTACAAGGTAACGACGAAAAGGTTGGATAGCGGACGATACGAGGTATCGTTATCATTTAACGAAGGGAGCAGACCTGGGCTCGGATCCTCGAAGGAAGGAGCCTGACGTAGGTTTGCTCAACTAGAACGATGATTCAGGTATGACCCTACACTACACTTAGTGTACAAAAGGTGTATAAAAGAGTACTTACATTTGGGACATATGAAAGAAGTCGAAGTCAGCAAGGACGAAGTACTCAAAACTGCTTATCACTACTTCGTGCCGCACCATGCCGTGTCCAAAGCATCCAGTTCAACGACAAAACTCCGGGTCGTCTTTGATGCTGCAGCCAAAATTTCAGACGGAACTTCTTTGAACCAGCATTTAATGACAGGACCTAAACAACAGACGGATATTATTGAAATTATGTTAAGATGGAGAAAACATAAATATACCTTTACAGCAGACATTGAGAAAATGTACCAGATGATTGTTTGGCGTGACTGTGATATCAATCCAATCAAGGTATATCGCATCCAAACAGTAATGTTCGGTACAAACTTTGCACCCTACCTTGCCATTCGATCGCTCAATCAACTGCCTACTGATGAGGAGCACAACTATCCGTTGGGCGCACGAATAGTGAGAGAAGACACTTATGTAGACGATCTGTTCGCTGGAGCTGATACTGTTGAGGAAACAGTGTTGAGGCGTGATGAAGTTAACAGTTTGCTGGCCGCGGGAGGGTACAATCTGCGGAAATGGGCGAACAATTCCAACAAGGTTTTGGATCAAATACCTGTAGATCAGCGAGAAGTTGCCTTTTCTTTGCCCTTAGATACCCCAGATCACGTCAACACTCTAGGAATTAAGTGGTTTCCAGTAGACGATAGCCTTTCTTTTCAGAACATTCAACTCGACGGTGCTAACCCAACAAAAAGGACAATTCTATCCACCATTGCTAAGCTCTTCGACCCTTTAGGATGGATTTCACCCTGCGTCGTCAAGGGCAAAATTTTGATGCAGAAACTGTGGCGTAGCGAGCTGAAGTGGGACGAGCTTATTTCATTGGAGTTGGAAAAAGAGTGGAACGCTTTTCGTGAGGAATTGCCGCAACTTGAAAAGGTCCGTATCCCTCAATGGATCCGCACACACGCACAGCACTCTTAAGAAACTAGAATTACACGGTTTCAGTGACGCATCCGAGAAGGCATACGGTTCCGCTATATACCTTCGAGTTCTCGATTCCAACGACGTCATCCATGTACAGTTGCTTATGTCCAAGACCAGAGTCGCTCCAATAAAAACCCAAACAGTGCCACGACTAGAACTCTGTGGAGCTGTTACTCTTGCAACACTGCTGGACTATACTTCTAAGGTTTTAGGCTTTCCAGATCTGAAGCAATATGCGTGGACTGACTCAACCATTGCGTTATCGTGGATTGCTGCTATTCCAACTAAGTGGGCCACCTTTGTTAACAACCGGGTAGCCGAAATACAACGACTGGTGAAACCAGAAATCTGGAAGCAGATTCCCAGTGAAATGAATCCTGCTTATATAGCATCCAGAAAAACAACGAATTCTGCTTAAATTCTAACAGACTTTAGTGGAATGGGCCAGATTATCTGCAATATTGGGAGTTTCAATGTCCACAACAACCGACGAGCTTAACTACAAACGAGGAGAAACGGTCAATTAAAGCTCACATGGGGATTCAGGTAATAAATGATTTTTATACTCTAATATCAAAACACTCTAATCTTACAAAACTTATAAGGATCATAGCGTACTGTCAACGATTTATAACAAATTGACGAAACATACCTGAGTCGAGAAGCCGGAGTGAAATCAATAAAATACCACCTTAAAAGGATCATCGTCATCGACACTTACACATTTGAGGAATTCATCACGTTTCTACATCAAATAGAAGCATGTTTAAATTCGAGACCATTGTGTCCTATGACCGACGATCCTCAAGATTTCATCGCTCTCACTCCCGGACACTTCCTTGTTGGACGACCTCTAAACTCAATCCCTCAACCTGACTTAGCGGAGATCAAGATCGGACATTTACAACAATGGGACCGCCTCCAGAAATTACAACAGCTATTCTGGAAGCAGTGGAAAGCTGAATATTTGACGCGTCTGCAACAGCGCCCAAAGTGGCACAAAATTGAGGAGCAAACCAAGATAGGAGATCTAGTTCTGATCAAGGATGATCACTTACCCCCCACAAAATGGAGTTTAGCACGCGTCATAAGCACGTAACCTGGGACAGATAACCTGGTTCGGGTTGTCAGGTTGAAAGCAGAATGAAGAAATAAAACGACCGATCACAAAAATTTGTTTACTTCGGACCAACAGCACATATAAAGACGAATTAATTTAATCGCTTATCATCTCTTACAAAATATACACAATAAAAATCAACACTAGTAAATGTTCATAAAATATATTCATAAAAAACCTTCAAAATGCCGACGGCAAATCACAAAACTCAGAATGCCGACGGCAAGTACAACACACACAATTCTAAAATTTATTGCTTTGGTACAACACATCAAGAAAAACATACACCCATTTACACTCAAGCAAACACATGCGTAACTATTTCACTCGCACACAATTTCGCGGCGAATCGAAATACCAATACCACAAACGCGCCGTCTTTTTTTTTTTTTTTTTTTTTTTTTTTTTTTTTTTTTTTTTGTCACACTATGCACTTATTTTTTCTCATAAAAAACAAAAAAAAAATATGTTCACTAATGCCTTTTTTCAAAGTTTTTTTTTTTTTTTTCTCCAGGTACAAAATGTACATTTCGCACGAAAGAGAGGAGAAAAAGGATGAGCAACTTTCATTGAGAAATACGATGCACAGTTGCAACGACAATGGCCATTGACCCCATAAGGCATACTCAAATATTTGTCAATTTATTGTACTTTAAATTACCTGGTCAACACACCATACTTACAATATAATTTTCAATATCACCAAAACAAACGAAGAAGAATATGGCTGTGGGTGATCGACAAGGAAAGCACCAATATGAAGGCAGAGACACTACGAAATTAAGGGTCGAAACACATTGAGAACTATGTTCATGGCCGGGGAGGATGTTCGAGATTACAATTGAAATAATTAATTATATGTAATAATAAATATAATATATGTAAAAGGGGTATATGTAAAACATTAGTAATCCACTGCATTATCAATAATAATGCTATGCAGAAAATTCCCAGTATAAATGATTATAATTAAGACCCAGAATATTGCATTCCATTTTGCTCCGCTTTTGACCAAGTTATTTAACAATCTCTTTATCGATTTTCATATGCAATATAATATATATATATATATATATTGTTATGCCTTGGACACAACTATATGAATTTATTCCGATATTTTTTTTTTTAGCGTCAAGCCAGATTATTGCCTTGATTTCGGCTCCGGTATTTCATTCTGCATGAGTACAGTGCTTTAGACGGTTAAAGTTAGTTATTGACTTTTAAGTCGATAGTCAATTTTACTTCCCAGCAAAACCGAGATGAATTGAAAGATTGTTTTAAGATCTTATAAACTTAGTTCTTATTTTACGTTCTCTTACTTATTGCTAATGATTCTGAAACTTAATGATATTGTTCTGATACGGTTCAACTCCAACTTCCACATTTGTTGCGAGTTTCCCTGTATTAATAATTTTGTATTGCTTACTCAACGTGAGAACGTTTTCTGAAACTTGAGTTAGTTGTTTGCGAGAAACGATTCTCACGCTGACGTACCGTCTGGGTAGCTGCATCACACCTCCCCTTTTAAAACACATCTATGTATATTTTAGAATTAGATTGGATTTTGTTGTCTGTAATTTCAAAGCTTCCGTTGAGATGCTGGCTTCAGGTATCGCTAATGTTATTTCCGGATTAACTCGGTGCTTTCTATTAAATCATTTATTGAAAATTGCGAAAGTTGTTCTTCCAGAATTGCATTTCCAGATAGTGTAGGCGATACCGAATAGGCTAATGACTCCAAATAAGGACTGCGAGCGTTCTGGAATATTGTCTAATGCTTTCGACCAAAATTTTCGTTAATTTTGAATATCTGCAGATAAGTTCTGCAAATTATGCATGTCTTTAGCAGACATTTATGCTATTGGTTCTTGGTGTATTTTTACATTTCTTAGCCTAGTATTTATGCAGCAGTCTTCCAAGTCTCTGTAGGAATATTTGTCATGAATTGAAGTTTTGGCATCAATTTCGGTTGTTCTTAGTGTTGTATCATAGGTTTCTAACTTACAACTACTTTTATTGTAAAAATAACTAAACCCGATCCAACAAGTTTTCCTTCTTCTGTTTTGTTATTACATTTAAATTTATAATTTGTCTCTTCTGTTATGGTAAATAACAATGTGTTTTTATTAATTTTATGAAAAATTTCAGATTGGGAATTTTTCATTTTCGGCTTACAATTTTCTGCCCTGTTTCTCATAAAAATGTATATTTCACAATTAAAATCATTTAAAGTACTCCTTAATAACTGTGATTTACAAACGTGAACATTATTAACTATCTTACAATCATTTACAATAAGTTATCTTTTAAGACATATTCTTCTTTATTTTTATTTATTATTAAAAATTTATCTCTTATTTCTACTATTATAAATCCATTTTTTATAATTTTTGGGATAGTAATTACTTCATAGACGTCAAATAACTCTCTTGTTACTGTCGGAATAGAAATAAGGATTATAATCTTTTGATCTTTTATAAATGTTTTTAATTCAATCATTTTTAAGATTTCTGAGTAATTCTCTACACTAGATTCTATTGCAAATAATTTATAATGATAATATAACCTTCTTAGTTATCTCTAACTTTATTAATTTCATTTATGACTTCATTAATTTTATTAGCTGTCACCTGGTTATTTCTAACACTGTCTAGAACTTGCTTATTTAACTGACTCAAGACTCTTCCATACCATTTTTGGAACGCTGTTCGTTCTTGGAAACATTTTGAATAGCCTTGTAATAATACTGTAAGAACCTGTTCGTATTACATTCATTAAACCTCGTTTTTGTCGTTTTCGTTTACTAACTATTCCTGAAATCATTTGAATCCTATGATCTAATTTTGTAATTTCATGTTTCGCAGTCTGTTGAAATTCTTTACATCCTTTAACAGATTCAATACAAATACTATCAGTTGAATTTATCATGGTTCTCATCTTCAAGCTAGATTCTTCTAATACAGCTATATCTAAGTTAATTACTAATACTACGTTATTTAAAATTTCTTTTCCATTTCCTACATGGCTGAAGTAGAGGCCTCTATGGTTTGTAGGCCTTTAATTTAGACATTCATTTCGGCGGTGATCCGTGTGGAGAACAAGATCCTGAAGCATATGGTTTGACGTTAGACTTATTGAACTTTTACTGTTTATTATTCATTTGTAATACTAAGTTATGTTAATTTTTTTTTCAACTATTTTAAATGGACCTTTATATTGACTTCGCAACTTTCCCTTTCTTTCATTTCTAACTAAAACTTCTTGACCAACTTTATACTCTATAGTTTTGACTAATTTTTTATCATATCTTACCTTTGATAAGATTTGCTTTGAGTTCATGGATATAATCGAACACTAATTGTTCGCTATAAGAATCAACTCTGCTGGGTCTGTTGACGTCAAAACCAAATATAAGTTTGTAAGGAGTATAACCGGTTGTGTTATATCTTGTGCTATTGTAACAAAACCCTGCGTAGGCATACGTTTGTGCCAATCTTTAAGTTGATTGAGTTCTTGTCCCGTTGATTTTAAATACTCTAATAGTCTGCAATGAACTCTTTCCACACTGCCATTGGCTTGTGAATAAGCTACACTTGTGGTGATATGTGTTATGTCCACAATTTTACAAAATTCTTCAAAAAGACTATTGTAGGACTCCAATCCATTGTCGGATAAAATTATTTTTGGTATACCGAAATTTATAATCCATTCTTCCATAACAGCTTTTGCAACAGTTTGCATATCTTTAAATTTGAGTGATATAAACTTGATGAAATTTGATGTTTGAGTGAGGTCTGGAGTGTTCTTCAGACCGAATGGCATTCGAGTATATTCAAAGTGGTCATATGGTCGTTTTCTCCATGTCTTCTTTTTCCATAGGGATCTGATAAAATCCGGACGTTAAGCCAAGGGTCCGGTAATCAATTACCATGCGCCATTTCCTTTTTCCACTTGCATTAGCTTTTTTAGGGACTTTCCATAAATGTGAACTCCAAGCAGAACTACTATTACGGATAATTCCATCGTTTTTTTAATTTTGTTACCTGTTCACGGACTTCTACGTCGTGAACTTTAGGATATCTATAAGTTTTTGTAAAAACTGGTTTAGAGAAATCTGTCGTTTTTATCCTGTGTTTCATCACTGAAGTACACAAAAGTTTTTCATTGTCGATACTAAAAATTTCGCTGAACTATTTTACTATTTCTAGCAAGCTTTCTTGCTCTCTCATTCAAATGTTCAGTGCGAACATTTTCCAAAACTTTTTGATGATGTTTTTCACATACTTCAAAGTCACTAAAATTAGATCCGAGTAATCTAGCATTTGTTAAATCTACATGTTTGTCCGTTGTATTAACAACTGAAACTAGGCATCTGACATTTTTGTTGGACGTAACGCGACTTGGGACTATTACTCCTGCGCTAAATTCTTATAAACTTTGTTTTTATTTTACGTTCTCTTACTTAATGCTAATGATTCTGAAACTAAATGATATTGTTCTGACACACAGTTCAACTCCAACTTCCACATTTGTTGCGAGTTTACCTGTATTAATAATTTTGTATTGAATTAGTTGTTTGCGAGAAACGATTCTCATGGTGACGTAGCGTCTGGGTAGCTGCATAACACCTCCCCCTTTAGAACACATCTATGGATATTTTAGAATTAGATTGGATTTTGTTGTCTGTAATTCAAAGGCTTCCATTGAGATGCTGGCTTTAGGTATCGCTAGTGTTATTTCCGGATTAACTCGGTGCTTTCTATTAAATCATTTATTAAAAATTGTGAAAGTTGTTCTTCCAGAATTGTATTTTCAGATAGAGTAGCAATACCGAAAAGGCTAATGACTCCAAATAAGGACTGCGAGCGTTCTGGAATATTGTCTAATGCTTTCGACCAAAAGTTTCGTTGATTTTGAATATCTGCAGATAAGTTCTGCAATTCATGCATGTCATTGGCAGACATTTTTGCTATTGGTTCTTGGTGTATTCTTACATTTCTTAGCTTAGTATTTATGCAGCAGTTTTCCAAGTCTCTGTAGGAATATTTGTCATGAATTGAAATTTTGGCATCAATTTCGGTTGTTCTTAGTGTTGTATCATAGGTTTCTAACTTACAACTACTTTTATTGTAAAAATAACTAAACCCGATCCAACAAGTTTTCCTTCTTCTGTTTTGTTATTACATTTAAATTTATAATTTGTCTCTTCTGTTATGGTAAATAACAATGTGTTTTTATTAATTTTATGAAAAATTTCAGATTGGGAATTTATCATTTTCGGCTTACAATTTTCTGCCCTGTTTCTCATAAAAATGTATATTTCACAATTAAAATCATTTAAAGTACTCCTTAATAACTGTGAAACTATTAAAAACGTGAACTTATTAACTATCTCACAATCATTTACAATAAGTTATCTTTGGAGACATATTCTTCTTTATTTTTAGTTATTATTAAAAATTTATCTCTTATTTCTAATATTACAAATCCATTTTTTATAATTTTTGGGATAGTAATTGCTTCATAGACGTCAAATAACTCTCTTGTTACTGTCGGAATAGAAATAAGGATTATTGGGTCTATAACTAAATTCGTGCGGTTTGCTAAGAGATGGCGTAACTTGTATTATTCTATTGTTATTATTCCATTGGAACATGCGTTGGAAAGCTACTGTCATTGTACGGCATTTCAGTATGTCATTCATTTGAAGCGTAAACAACAATCTTTTTTTTCACTCAAATATGTCGGACTTTGTGCCTGAAAAAGTGTTTTTGCGTGGAGTTCTTCTTCATTACTGAGAACTGCTCCCGAAAGTCATCGTATTTTGGTGGAAGTTTATGGTGAACATGCGCTAGCTAAGCAAACGTGTCAAAAGTGATTTGCACGATTTAAAAGTGGTGATTTTGGCTTGGAAGACGATGAACGTCCTGGTCAGCCAAAAAGTTTGAAGATGAAGAACTGGAAGCATTACTCTATGAAGATTGTTACCAAACACAAGAAGGGATCGCAGCATCTTTGGGTGTCACTCAAGCAGCCATTTCAAAACGTTTAAGAGCAGCTGGATATATTCAAAAACAAGGAAATTGGATTCCACATGAACTCAAGCCGAGAGACGTCGAAAGGCGGTTTTGCATGTCCGAAATGCTGCTGGAACGCCACAAAAGGAAGTCATTTTTGCATCGGATTGTTACTGGTGATGAAAAATTGATCCATTACGACAACCCCAAGCGCAAAAATCATATGTGAAACCCGGCCAACCAGTCAAATCAACGGCAAAGCCGAATATCCATAGCGCGAAGGTAATGCTCTGTATTTTGTGGGATCAGATGGGTGTGCTGTATTATGAGCTGATAAAACCGGGTGAAACCATCAATGGACAACGCTACCGAACACAATTAATCCGCTTGAAGAGAGCAGTAGCCGAAAAACGCCCGGAATATGCGACCAGACACGAGGCAATGTCTGGTCGCATATCATGACAACGCTCGGCCCCACGTTGCTATTCCGGTTAAGAACTATTTGGAAAACAGTGGATGGGAAGTCTTACTCCACCCGCTTTATAGCCCAGACCTTGCCCCTTCTGACTACCATTTGTTCCGGTCGATGCAGAACGCCCTCACTGAAATACGGTTCACATCAGAGCAGTATATCAAAAATTGGCTTGATTCATTCTTCGCTGCTAAGCCGGCGCAGTCATAGCTTCAGATGGGAAATACTTTGAATAATACTATTGTACATGTTTTTCTTAAATAAACGTTAAGATTTTGAAAAAAAAACCGCGCGAATTAAATTACATACCCAATATAATCTTTTGATCTTTTATAAATGCTTTTAATTCAATTATTTTTAAGATTTCTGAGTAATTCTCTACACTAGGTTCTATTGCAAATAATTTAGTATCCTTGAGTTCTCGGATTTCGTTAAGTCCAGTGGCTCTATTATTCTTGGGTGCAGGATACTTGCTTGTATGAATAAGAGGCTATCTATAACTTTCTCTATTTCTAATTCTAAATGCATAAATTTTTGATCGATTTTGTCTTTAATATCCTCAAAGTATATAATGATAAGAAGTGTTCGATTAAAAACTTCTTGGTTATCCCTAACTTTATTAATTTCATTTATGACTTCATTAATTTTATTAGCTGTCACCTGGTTATTTCTAACACTGTCTAGAACTTGCTTATTTAACTGACTCAAGACTCTTCCATACCATTTTTGGAACGTTGTTCGTTCTTGGAAACATTTTGAATAGCCTTGTAATAATAATGAGCATCTTCGTTGTCCATAGTTTCAAAAAGAACTTTAAAACCTGTTCGTTTTACATTCATTAAACCTCGTTTTTGTCGTTTTGGTTTACTAACTATTCCTGAAATTATTTGAATCCTATGATCTAATTTTGTAATTTCATGTTTCGCAGTCTGTTGAAATTCTTAACATCCTTTAACAGATTCAATACAAATACTATCAGTTGAATTTATCATGGTTCTCATCTTCAAGCTAGATTCTTCTAATACAGCTATATCTAAGTTAATTACTAATACTACGTTATTTAAAATTTCTTTTCCATTTCCTACATGGCTGAAGTAGAGGCCTTTATGGTTTGTAGGCCTTTAATTTAGACATTCATTTCGGCGGTGATCCGTGTGGAGAACAAGATCCTGAAGCATATGGTTTGACGTTAGACTTATTGAACTTTTACTGTTTATTATTCATTTGTAATACTAAGTTATGTTCATTTTTTTTCAACTATTTTAAATGGACCTTTATATTGACTTCGCAACTTTCCCTTTCTTTCATTTCTAACTAAAACTTCTTGACCAACTTTATACTCTATAGTTTTGACTAATTTTTTATCATATCTTACCTTTGATTAGATTTGCTTTGAGTTCATGGATATAATCGAACACTAATTGTTCGCTATAAGAATCAACTCTGCTGGGTCTGTTGACGTCAAAACCGAATATAAGTTCGTAAGGAGTATAACCGGTTGTGTTATATCTTGTGCTATTGTAACAAAACCCTACGTAGGCATACGTTTGTGCCAATCTTTAAGTTGATTGAGTTCTTGTCCCGTTGATTTTAAATACTCTAATAGTCTGCAATGAACTCTTTCCACACTGCCATTGGCTTGTGAATAAGCTACACTTGTGGTGATATGTGTTATGTCCACAATTTTACAAAATTCTTCAAAAAGACTATTGTAGGACTCCAATCCATTGTCGGATAAAATTATTTTTGGTATACCGAAATTTATAATCCATTCTTCCATAACAGCTTTTGCAACAGTTTGCATATCTTTAAATTTGAGTGATATAAACTTGATGAAATTTGATGTTTCAGTGAGGTCTGGAGTGTTCTTCAGACCGAATGGCATTCGAGTATATTCAAAGTGGCCATATGGTCGTTTTCTCCATGTCTTCTTTTTCCATAGGGATCTGATAAAATCCGGACGTTAAGCCAAGGGTCCGGTAATCAATTACCATGCGCCATTTCCTTTTTCCACTTGCATTAGCTTTTTTAGGGACTTTCCATAAATGTGAACTCCAAGCAGAACTACTATTACGGATAATTCCATCGTTTTTTTAATTTTGTTACCTGTTCACGGACTTCTACGTCGTGAACTTTAGGATATCTATAAGTTTTTGTAAAAACTGGTTTAGAGAAATCTGTCGTTTTTATCCTGTGTTTCATCACTGAAGTACACAAAAGTTTTTCATTGTCGATACTAAAAATTTCGCTGAACTATTTTACTATTTCTAGCAAGCTTTCTTGCTCTCTCATTCAAATGTTCAGTGCGAACATTTTCCAAAACTTTTTGATGATGTTTTTCACATACTTCAAAGTCACTAAAATTAGATCCGAGTAATCTAGCATTTGTTAAATCTACATGTTTGTCCGTTGTATTAACAACTGAAACTAGGCATCTGACATTTTTGTTGGACGTAACGCGACTTGGGACTATTACTCCTGCGCTAAATTCTTATAAACTTTGTTTTTATTTTACGTTCTCTTACTTAATGCTAATGATTCTGAAACTAAATGATATTGTTCTGACACACAGTTCAACTCCAACTTCCACATTTGTTGCGAGTTTACCTGTATTAATAATTTTGTATTGAGTTAATTGTTTGCGAGAAACGATTCTCATGGTGACGTAGCGTCTGGGTAGCTGCATAACACCTCCCCCTTTAGAACACATCTATGGATATTTTAGAATTAGATTGGATTTTGTTGTCTGTAATTCAAAGACTTCCATTGAGATGCTGGCTTTAGGTATCGCTAGTGTTATTTCCGGATTAACTCGGTGCTTTCTATTAAATCATTTATTAAAAATTGTGAAAGTTGTTCTTCCAGAATTGTATTTCCAGATAGAGTAGGCAATACCGAATAGGCTAATGACTCCAAATAAGGACTGCGAGCGTTCTGGAATATTGTCTAATGCTTTCGACCAAAAGTTTCGTTGATTTTGAATATCTGCAGATAAGTTCTGCAATTCATGCATGTCTTTGGCAGACATTTTTGCTATTGGTTCTTGGTGTATTCTTACATTTCTTAGGTTAGTATTCCAAGCCTCTGTAGGAATATTTGTCATGAATTGAAATTTTGGCATCAATTTCGGTTGCTCTTAGTGTTGTATCATAGGTTTCTAACTTACAACTACTTTTATTGTAAAAATAACTAAACCCGATCCAACAAGTTTTCCTTCTTCTGTTTTGTTATTACATTTAAATTTATAATTTGTCTCTTCTGTTATGGTAAATAACAATGTGTTTTTATTAATTTTATGAAAAATTTCAGATTGGGAATTTATCATTTTCGGCTTACAATATATATTTCACAATTAAAATCATTTAAAGTACTCCTTAATAACTGTGAAACTATTAAAAACGTGAACTTATTAACTATCTCACAATCATTTACAATAAGTTATCTTTGGAGACATATTCTTCTTTATTTTTAGTTATTATTAAAAATTTATCTCTTATTTCTAATATTACAAATCCATTTTTTATAATTTTTGGGATAGTAATTGCTTCATAGACGTCAAATAACTCTCTTGTTACTGTCGGAATAGAAATAAGGATTATTGGGTCTATAACTAAATTCGTGCGGTTTGCTAAGAGATGGCGTAACTTGTATTATTCTATTGTTATTATTCCATTGGAACATGCGTTGGAAAGCTACTGTCATTGTACGGCATTTCAGTATGTCATTCATTTGAAGCGTAAACAACAATCTTTTTTTTCACTCAAATATGTCGGACTTTGTGCCTGAAAAAGTGTTTTTGCGTGGAGTTCTTCTTCATTACTGAGAACTGCTCCCGAAAGTCATCGTATTTTGGTGGAAGTTTATGGTGAACATGCGCTAGCTAAGCAAACGTGTCAAAAGTGATTTGCACGATTTAAAAGTGGTGATTTTGGCTTGGAAGACGATGAACGTCCTGGTCAGCCAAAAAGTTTGAAGATGAAGAACTGGAAGCATTACTCTATGAAGATTGTTACCAAACACAAGAAGAGATCGCAGCATCTTTGGGTGTCACTCAAGCAGCCATTTCAAAACGTTTAAGAGCAGCTGGATATATTCAAAAACAAGGAAATTGGATTCCACATGAACTCAAGCCGAGAGACGTCGAAAGGCGGTTTTGCATGTCCGAAATGCTGCTGGAACGCCACAAAAGGAAGTCATTTTTGCATCGGATTGTTACTGGTGATGAAAAATTGATCCATTACGACAACCCCAAGCGCAAAAATCATATGTGAAACCCGGCCAACCAGTCAAATCAACGGCAAAGCCGAATATCCATAGCGCGAAGGTAATGCTCTGTATTTTGTGGGATCAGATGGGTGTGCTGTATTATGAGCTGATAAAACCGGGTGAAACCATCAATGGACAACGCTACCGAACACAATTAATCCGCTTGAAGAGAGCAGTAGCCGAAAAACGCCCGGAATATGCGACCAGACACGAGGCAATGTCTGGTCGCATATCATGACAACGCTCGGCCCCACGTTGCTATTCCGGTTAAGAACTATTTGGAAAACAGTGGATGGGAAGTCTTACTCCACCCGCTTTATAGCCCAGACCTTGCTCCTTCTGACTACCATTTGTTCCGGTCGATGCAGAACGCCCTCACTGAAATACGGTTCACATCAGAGCAGTATATCAAAAATTGGCTTGATTCATTCTTCGCTGCTAAGCCGGCGCAGTCATAGCTTCAGATGGGAAATACTTTGAATAATACTATTGTACATGTTTTTCTTAAATAAACGTTAAGATTTTGAAAAAAAAAACCGCGCGAATTAAATTACATACCCAATATAATCTTTTGATCTTTTATAAATGCTTTTAATTCAATCATTTTTAAGATTTCTGAGTAATTCTCTACACTAGGTTCTATTGCAAATAATTTAGTATCCTTGAGTTCTCGGATTTCGTTAAGTCCAGTGGCTCTATTATTCTTGGGTGCAGGATACTTGCTTGTATGAATAAGAGGCTATCTATAACTTGCTCTATTTCTAATTCTAAATGCATAAATTTTTGATCGATTTTGTCTTTAATATCCTCAAAGTATATAATGATAAGAAGTGTTCGATTAAAAACTTCTTGGTTATCCCTAACTTTATTAATTTCATTTATGATTTCATTAATTTTATTAGCTGTCACCTGGTTATTTCTAACACTGTCTAGAACTTGCTTATTTAACTGACTCAAAACTCTTCCATACCATTTTGGGAACGTTGTTCGTTCTTGGAAACATTTTGAATAGCCTTGTAATAATAATGAGCATCTTCGTTGTCCATAGTTTCAAAAAGAACTTTAAAACCTGTTCGTTTTACATTCATTAAACCTCGTTTTTGTCGTTTTGGTTTACTAACTATTCCTGAAATTATTTGAATCCTATGATCTAATTTTGTAATTTCATGTTTCGCAGTCTGTTGAAATTCTTAACATCCTTTAACAGATTCAATACAAATACTATCAGTTGAATTTATCATGGTTCTCATCTTCAAGCTAGATTCTTCTAATACAGCTATATCTAAGTTAATTACTAATACTACGTTATTTAAAATTTCTTTTCCATTTCCTACATGGCTGAAGTAGAGGCCTTTATGGTTTGTAGGCCTTTAATTTAGACATTCATTTCGGCGGTGATCCGTGTGGAGAACAAGATCCTGAAGCATATGGTTTGACGTTAGACTTATTGAACTTTTACTGTTTATTATTCATTTGTAATACTAAGTTATGTTCATTTTTTTTTCAACTATTTTAAATGGACCTTTATATTGACTTCGCAACTTTCCCTTTCTTTCATTTCTAACTAAAACTTCTTGACCAACTTTATACTCTATAGTTTTGACTAATTTTTTATCATATCTTACCTTTGATTAGATTTGCTTTGAGTTCATGGATATAATCGAACACTAATTGTTCGCTATAAGAATCAACTCTGCTGGGTCTGTTGACGTCAAAACCGAATATAAGTTCGTAAGGAGTATAACCGGTTGTGTTATATCTTGTGCTATTGTAACAAAACCCTACGTAGGCATACGTTTGTGCCAATCTTTAAGTTGATTGAGTTCTTGTCCCGTTGATTTTAAATACTCTAATAGTCTGCAATGAACTCTTTCCACACTGCCATTGGCTTGTGAATAAGCTACACTTGTGATATGTTTTATGACCACAATTTTACAAAATTCTTCAAAAAGACTATTGTAGGACTCCAATCCATTGTCGGATAAAATTATTTTTGGTATACCGAAATTTATAATCCATTCTTCCATAACAGCTTTTGCAACAGTTTGCATATCTTTAAATTTGAGTGATATAAACTTGATGAAATTTGATGTTTCAGTGAGGTCTGGAGTGTTCTTCAGACCGAATGGCATTCGAGTATATTCAAAGTGGCCATATGGTCGTTTTCTCCATGTCTTCTTTTTCCATAGGGATCTGATAAAATCCGGACGTTAAGCCAAGGGTCCGGTAATCAATTACCATGCGCCATTTCCTTTTTCCACTTGCATTAGCTTTTTTAGGGACTTTCCATAAATGTGAACTCCAAGGAGAACTACTATTACGGATAATTCCATCGTTTTTTTAATTTTGTTACCTGTTCACGGACTTCTACGTCGTGAACTTTAGGATATCTATAAGTTTTTGTAAAAACTGGTTTAGAGAAATCCGTCGTTTTTATCCTGTGTTTCATCACTGAAGTACACAAAAGTTTTTCATTGTCGATACTAAAAATTTCGCTGAACTATTTTACTATTTCTAGCAAGCTTTCTTGCTCTCTCATTCAAATGTTCAGTGCGAACATTTTCCAAAACTTTTTGATGATGTTTTTCACATACTTCAAAGTCACTAAAATTAGATCCGAGTAATCTAGCATTTGTTAAATCTACATGTTTGTCCGTTGTATTAACAACTGAAACTAGGCATCTGACATTTTTGTTGGACGTAACGCGACTTGGGACTATTACTCCTGCGCTAAATTCTTATAAACTTTGTTTTTATTTTACGTTCTCTTACTTAATGCTAATGATTCTGAAACTAAATGATATTGTTCTGACACACAGTTCAACTCCAACTTCCACATTTGTTGCGAGTTTACCTGTATTAATAATTTTGTATTGAGTTAGTTGTTTGCGAGAAACGATTCTCATGGTGACGTAGCGTCTGGGTAGCTGCATAACACCTCCCCCTTTAGAACACATCTATGGATATTTTAGAATTAGATTGGATTTTGTTGTCTGTAATTCAAAGACTTCCATTGAGATGCTGGCTTTAGGTATCGCTAGTGTTATTTCCGGATTAACTCGGTGCTTTCTATTAAATCATTTATTAAAAATTGCGAAAGTTGTTCTTCCAGAATTGTATTTCCAGATAGAGTAGGCAATACCGAATAGGCTAATGACTCCAAATAAGGACTGCGAGCGTTCTGGAATATTGTCTAATGCTTTCGACCAAAAGTTTCGTTGATTTTGAATATCTGCAGATAAGTTCTGCAATTCATGCATGTCTTTGGCAGACATTTTTGCTATTGGTTCTTGGTGTATTCTTACATTTCTTAGGTTAGTATTCCAAGCCTCTGTAGGAATATTTGTCATGAATTGAAATTTTGGCATCAATTTCGGTTGCTCTTAGTGTTGTATCATAGGTTTCTAACTTACAACTACTTTTATTGTAAAAATAACTAAACCCGATCCAACAAGTTTTCCTTCTTCTGTTTTGTTATTACATTTAAATTTATAATTTGTCTCTTCTGTTATGGTAAATAACAATGTGTTTTTATTAATTTTATGAAAAATTTCAGATTGGGAATTTATCATTTTCGGCTTACAATTTTCTGCCCTGTTTCTCATAAAAATGTATATTTCACAATTAAAATCATTTAAAGTACTCCTTGTTGTAACTCCTTGTAACTCTCTTGTTACTGTCGGAATAGAAATAAGGATTATAATCTTTTGATCTTTTATAAATGCTTTTAATTCAATCATTTTTAAGATTTCTGAGTAATTCTCTACACTAGGTTCTATTGCAAATAATTTAGTATCCTTGAGTTCTCGGATTTCGTTAAGTAAGGCCAGTGGTTCTATTATTCTTGGGTGCAGGATACTTGCTAGTATGAATAAGAGGCTGTCTATAACTTGCTCTATTTCTAATTCTAAATGCATACATTTATGATCGATTTTGTCTTTAATATCCTCAAAGTATATAATGATAAGAAGTGTTCGATTAAAACCTTCTTGGTTATCTCTAACTTTATTAATTTCATTTATGACTTCATTAATTTTATTAGCTGTCACCTGGTTATTTCTAACACTGTCTAGAACTTGCTTATTTAACTGACTCAAGACTCTTCCATACCATTTTTGGAACGTTGTTCGTTCTTGGAAACATTTTGAATAGCCTTGTAATAATACTGAGCATCTTCGTCGTCCATAGTTTCAAAAAGAACTTTAAAACCTGTTCGTTTTACATTCATTAAACCTCGTTTTTGTCGTTTTGGTTTACTAACTATTCCTGAAATTATTTGAATCCTATGATCTAATTTTGTAATTTCATGTTTCGCAGTCTGTTGAAATTCTTTACATCCTTTAACAGATTCAATACAAATACTATCAGTTGAATTTATCATGGTTCTCATCTTCAAGCTGGATTCTTCTAATACAGCTATACCTAAGTTAATTACTAATACTACGTTATTTAAAATTTCTTTTCCATTTCCTACATGGCTGAAGTAGAGGCCTCTATGGTTTGTAGGCCTTTAATTTAGACATTCATTTCGGCGGTGATCCGTGTGGAGAACAAGATCCTGAAGCATATGGTTTGACGTTAGACTTATTGAACTTTTACTGTTTATTATTCATTTGTAATACTAAGTTATGTTCATTTTTTTTTTCAACTATTTTAAATGGACCTTTATATTGACTTCGCAACTTTCCCTTTCTTTCATTTCTAACTAAAACTTCTTGACCAACTTTATACTCTATAGTTTTGAGCTCTTTCCACACTGCCATTGGCTTGTGGATAAGCTACACTTGTGGTGATATGTTTTATGTCCACAATTTTACAAAATTCTTCAAAAAGACTACTGTAGGACTCCAATCCATTGTCGGATAAAATTATTTTTGGTATACCGAAATTCATAATCCATTCTTCCATAACAGCTTTTGCAACAGTTTGCATATCTTTGAATTTGAGTGATACAAACTTGATGAAATTTGAAAAATTATCTTGGATGGTTAGTGAAATTTTGAATCCTTCTGCTGTTACTTCAAGAGGGCCTATTTGGTTTGAAACAAGGACAATTTTTCATCCTTTCCAGAATTTTTTTTTTTTTTTTTTTTTTTTATCTTCGCATATTTTTTGTCACGTGTGTCCGCCTAGTAAACCATTATGATATTCTTTTATTATAGCTTCTCTTTTATTCATGTATTTTACGATTTGTGAACTCCAAGGAGAACTACTATTACGGATAATTCCATCGTTTTTTTAATTTTGTTACCTGTTCACGGACTTCTACGTCGTGAACTTTAGGATATCTATAAGTTTTGTAAAAACTGGTTTAGAGAAATCTGTCGTCCCTATCCTGTGTTTCATCACTGAAGTACACAAAAGTTTTTCATTGTCGATACTAAAAATGTCGCTGAACTCTTACTATTTCTAGCAAGCTTTCTTGCTCTCTTTTATTCAAATGTTCAATGCGAACATCGTCCAAAACTTTTTGATGACGTTCTTCACATACTTCAAAGTCACTGAAATTAGATCCGAGTAATCTAGCATTTGTTAAATCTACATGTTTGTCCGTTGTATTTACAACTAAAACTAGGCATCTGCCATTTTTGTTGCACGTAACGCGACTTGGGACTATTACTCCTGCGCTAATTTTTTATTTGAGAGTGACAATTTCTCTGTTTATCGTGTCATTAACTTTTACTATTCTGAAAGCCACTGAACTTTCCTTAATTATATTTTCTTCATATTGAAATCTTAATGGAGTTTTCCTATCATCAGCATTTAGGGTATTATTTTCATAGTTGATATTAAAACCACCTTCTCTAAAGAATATTGTTTCCTATTAGTTCATCATACGCGCTTATTAAATTATTTTTAATAACTTGAAAACTTATTTTATATAACTTAACTTTGTTTGAACAAGACCAAAATCTGAGTTCAACCTGTGTCTCACCCATTGTTTCACGCATTTTTCCATTTATTCCACTAATTATTTATTTTTACTTTTGAATTAACCTCGTCCTCATACACGCAGTTAGCTTTGATTAAGGAGATCTCGGCTCCTGTATCTATAAGTAACTTTTTTACCTCATTATTAATTATTACTAAAACTATAAACTGCATAGTTGCCTCGGACACCATACAGCTTACGGAAAATCCTTCTTTTTGAACTGTTTTTCTTTTTGCTCGGTCTCAGACTGATTTTCTTCTTATTTTGCTGTATTTTTAGAAAACTGTTTTTTGACATTTTTCGATGCCCTTTAATTCCTTGCAAGATGTCCTACTTTTCCGCAATTATAGCATTTTATTTCCTGCAAATTTATCTTAGCAAAATTCCTAGAGGTGTAATATCTCTGGGTATTTGTTTTAAAGACGCTTATACGTTGTTCCTCTTCATACGTAAACTTATTAGCCTCGGATAGTGTTTTGGGACGCTGCGTAATCACATACGTTGACAATCTCTCTTTTCACCCGTTTATGAAAACTGTTAAGGTCTCATCTTGTATGTATTTCAACTGCCTTGCCTTATCTTCGCTTTTAACATTTGAAAGTTTGCTTTGTAAAAGACGCCTTTGCAGGTTCTCGACGCGCTGTCGCTGTGAGTGGACAACAGACTCTTCTTTATTCTGTCTTATCGAGATTAATTCCCTATGTAATTGAAGAGAACTATGAGTCAACTCCTTTTTAAGGGAATCCCAGTTTTCTATTTCTCTGTTCATTAAAATAGTTGTGGCATTGCCACGAATCTTGGTTTTTATGAACTTAAATAGAACAACCTTTTGTGCTGCTGATGCCAATTCGATGGCATCATTGCATGAGTCGATGAATGTGAAAACTTCATCACTCGTGTCATTAAACGTTGGAATGAAGGAGATTAACACGCTTATTGGTATCTCTGCCATAGTTAATTCTGATACTCTGTAACTAATATCACTACTTACATGAATATTATTAACACTGTCCATGTAAATGTGTTGCCATTGTTACCTGTTCACGGACTTCTACGTCGTGAACCTTAGGATGTCTATAAGTTTTTGTAAAAACTGGTTTAGAGAAATCTGTCGTCCTTCATCACTGAAGTACACAAAAGTCTTTCATTGTCGATACTAAAAATGTCGCTGAACTCTTTTACTATTTCTAGCAAGCTTTCTTGCTCTCTCATTCAAATGTTCAGTGCGAACATTTTCCAAAACTTTTTGATGACGTTCTTCACATACTTCAAAGTCACTAAAATTAGATCCGAGTAGTCTAGCATTTGTTAAATCTACATGCTTGTCCGTTGTATTTACAACTGGAACTAGGCATCTGCCGTTTTTGTTGGACGTAACGCGACTTGGGACTATTACTCCTGCGCTAAATTTTTATAAACTTTGTTTTTATTTTACGTTCTCTTACTAATTGCTAATGATTCTGAAACTAAATGATATTGTTCTGACACACAGTTCAACTCCAACTTCCACATTTGTTGCGAGTTTCCCTGTTTTAATAATTTTGTATTGAGTTAGTTGCTTGCGAGAAACGATTCTCATGGTGACGTAGCGTCTGGGTAGCTGCATAACACCTCCCCCTTAAGAACACATATATGGATATTTTAGAATTAGATTGGATTTTGTTGTCTGTAATTCCAAGGCTTCCATTGAGATGCTGGCTTCAGGTATCGCTAGTGTTATTTCCGGATTAACTCGGTGCTTTCTATTAAATCATTTATTAAAAATTGCGAAAGTTATTCTTCCAGAATTGGATTTCCAGATAGAGTAGGCAATACCGAATAGGCTAATGACTCCAAATAAGGCTGCGAGCGTTCTGGAATATTGTCTAATGCTTTCGACCAAAAGTTTCGTTGATTTTGAATATCTGCAGATAAGTTCTGCAATTCATGCATGTCTTTGGCAGACATTTTTGCTATTGGTTCTTGGTGTATTCTTACATTTCTTAGCTTAGTATTTATGCAGCAGTCTTCCAAGTCTCTGTAGGAATATTTGTCATGAATTGAAATTTTGGCATCAATTTCGGTTGCTCTTAGTGTTGTATCATAGGTTTCTAACTTACAACTACTTTTATTGTAAAAATAACTAAACCCGATCCAACAAGTTTTCCTTCTTCTGTTTTGTTATTACATTTAAATTTATAATTTGTCTCTTCTGTTATGGTAAATAACAATGTGTTTTTATTAATTTTATGAAAAATTTCAGATTGAGAATTTATCATTTTCGACTTACAATTTTCTGCCCTGTTTCTCATAAAAATGTATATTTCACAATTAAAATCATTTAAAGTACTCCTTGTTGTAACTCCTTGTAACTCTCTTGTTACTGTCGGAATAGAAATAAGGATTATAATCTTTTGATCTTTTATAAATGCTTTTAATTCAATCATTTTTAAGATTTCTGAGTAATTCTCTACACTAGGTTCTATTGCAAATAATTTAGTATCCTTGAGTTCTCGGATTTCGTTAAGTAAGGCCAGTGGTTCTATTATTCTTGGGTGCAGGATACTTGCTAGTATGAATAAGAGGCTGTCTATAACTTGCTCTATTTCTAATTCTAAATGCATACATTTATGATCGATTTTGTCTTTAATATCCTCAAAGTATATAATGATAAGAAGTGTTCGATTAAAACCTTCTTGGTTATCTCTAACTTTATTAATTTCATTTATGACTTCATTAATTTTATTAGCTGTCACCTGGTTATTTCTAACACTGTCTAGAACTTGCTTATTTAACTGACTCAAGACTCTTCCATACCATTTTTGGAACGTTGTTCGTTCTTGGAAACATTTTGAATAGCCTTGTAATAATACTGAGCATCTTCGTCGTCCATAGTTTCAAAAAGAACTTTAAAACCTGTTCGTTTTACATTCATTAAACCTCGTTTTTGTCGTTTTGGTTTACTAACTATTCCTGAAATTATTTGAATCCTATGATCTAATTTTGTAATTTCATGTTTCGCAGTCTGTTGAAATTCTTTACATCCTTTAACAGATTCAATACAAATACTATCAGTTGAATTTATCATGGTTCTCATCTTCAAGCTGGATTCTTCTAATACAGCTATACCTAAGTTAATTACTAATACTACGTTATTTAAAATTTCTTTTCCATTTCCTACATGGCTGAAGTAGAGGCCTCTATGGTTTGTAGGCCTTTAATTTAGACATTCATTTCGGCGGTGATCCGTGTGGAGAACAAGATCCTGAAGCATATGGTTTGACGTTAGACTTATTGAACTTTTACTGTTTATTATTCATTTGTAATACTAAGTTATGTTCATTTTTTTTTTCAACTATTTTAAATGGACCTTTATATTGACTTCGCAACTTTCCCTTTCTTTCATTTCTAACTAAAACTTCTTGACCAACTTTATACTCTATAGTTTTGAGCTCTTTCCACACTGCCATTGGCTTGTGGATAAGCTACACTTGTGGTGATATGTTTTATGTCCACAATTTTACAAAATTCTTCAAAAAGACTATTGTAGGACTCCAATCCATTGTCGGATAAAATTATTTTTGGTATACCGAAATTCATAATCCATTCTTCCATAACAGCTTTTGCAACAGTTTGCATATCTTTGAATTTGAGTGATACAAACTTGATGAAATTTGAAAAATTATCTTGGATGGTTAGTGAAATTTTGAATCCTTCTGCTGTTACTTCAAGAGGGCCTATTTGGTTTGAAACAAGGACAATTTTTCATCCTTTCCAGAATTTTTTTTTTTTTTTTTTTTTTTTTTTTTTTTATCTTCGCATATTTTTTGTCACGTGTGTCCGCCTAGTAAACCATTATGATATTCTTTTATTATAGCTTCTCTTTTATTCATGTATTTTACGATTTGTGAACTCCAAGGAGAACTACTATTACGGATAATTCCATCGTTTTTTTAATTTTGTTACCTGTTCACGGACTTCTACGTCGTGAACTTTAGGATATCTATAAGTTTTGTAAAAACTGGTTTAGAGAAATCTGTCGTCCCTATCCTGTGTTTCATCACTGAAGTACACAAAAGTTTTTCATTGTCGATACTAAAAATGTCGCTGAACTCTTTTACTATTTCTAGCAAGCTTTCTTGCTCTCTTTTATTCAAATGTTCAATGCGAACATCGTCCAAAACTTTTTGATGACGTTCTTCACATACTTCAAAGTCACTGAAATTAGATCCGAGTAATCTAGCATTTGTTAAATCTACATGTTTGTCCGTTGTATTTACAACTAAAACTAGGCATCTGCCATTTTTGTTGCACGTAACGCGACTTGGGACTATTACTCCTGCGCTAATTTTTTATTTGAGAGTGACAATTTCTCTGTTTATCGTGTCATTAACTTTTACTATTCTGAAAGCCACTGAACTTTCCTTAATTATATTTTCTTCATATTGAAATCTTAATGGAGTTTTCCTATCATCAGCATTTAGGGTATTATTTTCATAGTTGATATTAAAACCACCTTCTCTAAAGAATATTGTTTCCTATTAGTCCATCATACGCGCTTATTAAATTATTTTTAATAACTTGAAAACTTATTTTATATAACTTAACTTTGTTTGAACAAGACCAAAATCTGAGTTCAACCTGTGTCTCACCCATTGTTTCACGCATTTTTCCATTTATTCCACTAATTATTTATTTTTACTTTTGAATTAACCTCGTCCTCATACACGCAGTTAGCTTTGATTAAGGAGATCTCGGCTCCTGTATCTATAAGTAACTTTTTTACCTCATTATTAATTATTACTAAAACTATAAACTGCATAGTTGCCTCGGACACCATACAGCTTACGGAAAATCCTTCTTTTTGAACTGTTTTTCTTTTTGCTCGGTCTCAGACTGATTTTCTTCTTATTTTGCTGTATTTTTAGAAAACTGTTTTTTGACATTTTTCGATGCCCTTTAATTCCTTGCAAGATGTCCTACTTTTCCGCAATTATAGCATTTTATTTCCTGCAAATTTATCTTAGCAAAATTCCTAGAGGTGTAATATCTCTGGGTATTTGTTTTAAAGACGCTTATACGTTGTTCCTCTTCATACGTAAACTTATTAGCCTCGGATAGTGTTTTGGGACGCTGCGTAATCACATACGTTGACAATCTCTCTTTTCACCCGTTTATGAAAACTGTTAAGGTCTCATCTTGTATGTATTTCAACTGCCTTGCCTTATCTTCGCTTTTAACATTTGAAAGTTTGCTTTGTAAAAGACGCCTTTGCAGGTTCTCGACGCGCTGTCGCTGTGAGTGGACAACAGACTCTTCTTTATTCTGTCTTATCGAGATTAATTCCCTATGTAATTGAAGAGAACTATGAGTCAACTCCTTTTTAAGGGAATCCCAGTTTTCTATTTCTCTGTTCATTAAAATAGTTGTGGCATTGCCACGAATCTTGGTTTTTATGAACTTAAATAGAACAACCTTTTGTGCTGCTGATGCCAATTCGATGGCATCATTGCATGAGTCGATGAATGTGAAAACTTCATCACTCGTGTCATTAAACGTTGGAATGAAGGAGATTAACACGCTTATTGGTATCTCTGCCATAGTTAATTCTGATACTCTGTAACTAATATCACTACTTACATGAATATTATTAACACTGTCCATGTAAATGTTTTGCCATTGTTACCTGTTCACGGACTTCTACGTCGTGAACCTTAGGATGTCTATAAGTTTTTGTAAAAACTGGTTTAGAGAAATCTGTCGTCCTTCATCACTGAAGTACACAAAAGTCTTTCATTGTCGATACTAAAAATGTCGCTGAACTCTTTTACTATTTCTAGCAAGCTTTCTTGCTCTCTCATTCAAATGTTCAGTGCGAACATTTTCCAAAACTTTTTGATGACGTTCTTCACATACTTCAAAGTCACTAAAATTAGATCCGAGTAGTCTAGCATTTGTTAAATCTACATGCTTGTCCGTTGTATTTACAACTGGAACTAGGCATCTGCCATTTTTGTTGGACGTAACGCGACTTGGGACTATTACTCCTGCGCTAAATTTTTATAAACTTTGTTTTTATTTTACGTTCTCTTACTAATTGCTAATGATTCTGAAACTAAATGATATTGTTCTGACACACAGTTCAACTCCAACTTCCACATTTGTTGCGAGTTTCCCTGTTTTAATAATTTTGTATTGAGTTAGTTGTTTGCGAGAAACGATTCTCATGGTGACGTAGCGTCTGGGTAGCTGCATAACACCTCCCCCTTAAGAACACATATATGGATATTTTAGAATTAGATTGGATTTTGTTGTCTGTAATTCCAAGGCTTCCATTGAGATGCTGGCTTCAGGTATCGCTAGTGTTATTTCCGGATTAACTCGGTGCTTTCTATTAAATCATTTATTAAAAATTGCGAAAGTTATTCTTCCAGAATTGGATTTCCAGATAGAGTAGGCAATACCGAATAGGCTAATGACTCCAAATAAGGCTGCGAGCGTTCTGGAATATTGTCTAATGCTTTCGACCAAAAGTTTCGTTGATTTTGAATATCTGCAGATAAGTTCTGCAATTCATGCATGTCTTTGGCAGACATTTTTGCTATTGGTTCTTGGTGTATTCTTACATTTCTTAGCTTAGTATTTATGCAGCAGTCTTCCAAGTCTCTGTAGGAATATTTGTCATGAATTGAAATTTTGGCATCAATTTCGGTTGCTCTTAGTGTTGTATCATAGGTTTCTAACTTACAACTACTTTTATTGTAAAAATAACTAAACCCGATCCAACAAGTTTTCCTTCTTCTGTTTTGTTATTACATTTAAATTTATAATTTGTCTCTTCTGTTATGGTAAATAACAATGTGTTTTTATTAATTTTATGAAAAATTTCAGATTGAGAATTTATCATTTTCGGCTTACAAATTTTCTGCCCTGTTTCTTATAAAAATGTATATTTCACAATTAAAATCATTTAAAGTACTCCTTAATAACTGTGATTTACAAACGTGAACATTATTAACTATCTTACAATCATTTACAATAAGTTATCTTTTAAGACATATTCTTCTTTATTTTTATTTATTATTAAAAATTTATCTCTTATTTCTACTATTACAAATCCATTTTTTTATAATTTTTGGGATAGTAATTACTTCATAGACGTCAAATAACTCTCTTGTTACTGTCGGAATAGAAATAAGGATTATAATCTTTTGATCTTTTATAAATGCTTTTAATTCGATCATTTTTAAGATTTCTGAGTAATTCTCTACACTAGGTTCTATTGCAAATAATTTAGTATCCAAGAATTCTCGGATTTCGTTAAGTAAGTCCAGTGGTTCTATTATTCTTGGGTGCAGGATACTTGCTGGTATGAACAAGAGGCTGTCTATAACTTGCTCTATTTCTAACTCTAAATGCATAAATTTATGATCGATTTTGTCTTTAATATCCTCAAAGTATATAATGATAAGAAGTGTTCGATTAAAATCTTCTTGGTTATCTCTAACTTTATTAATTTCATTTATGACTTCATTAATTTTATTAGCTGTCACCTGGTTATTTCTAACACTGTCTAGAACTTGCTTATTTAACTGACTCAAGACTCTTCCATACCATTTTTGGAACGTTGTTCGTTCTTGGAAACATTTTGAATAGCCTTGTAATAATACTGAGCATCTTCGTCGTCCATAGTTTCAAAAATAACTTTAAAACCTGTTCGTTTTACATTCATTAAACCTCGTTTTTGTCGTTTTGGTTTACTAACTATTCCTGAAATTATTTGAATATTATGATCTAATTTTGTAATTTCATGTTTCGCAGTCTGTTGAAATTCTTTACATCCTTTAACAGATTCAATACAAATACTATCAGATGAATTTATCATGGTTCTCATCTTCAAGCTGGATTCTTCTAATACAGCTATACCTAAGTTAATTACTAATACTACGTTATTTAAAATTTCTTTTCCATTTCCTACATGGCTGAATTAGAGGCCTCTATGGTTTGTAGGCCTTTAATTTAGACATTCATTTCGGCGGTGATCCGTGTGGAGAACAAGATCCTGAAGCATATGGTTTGACGTTAGAATTATTGAACTTTTACTGTTTATTATTCATATGTAATACTAAGTTATGTTCATTTTTTTTTTCAACTATTTTAAATGGACCTTTATATTGACTTCGCAACTTTCCCTTTCTTTCATTTCTAACTAAAACTTCTTGACCAACTTTATACTCTATAGTTTTGCCTAATTTGTTTTTATCATATTTTACCTTTGATTAGATTTGCTTTGAGTTCATGGATATAATCGAACACTAATTGTTCGCTATAAGAATCAACTCTGCTGGGTCTGTTGACGTCAAAACCGAATATAAGTTCGTAAGGAGTATAACCGGTTGTGTTATATCTTGTGCTATTGTAACAAAACCCTGCATAGGCATACGTTTGTGCCAATCTTTAAGTTGATTGAGTTCTTGTCCCGTTGATTTTAAATACTCTAATAGTCTGCAATGAGCTCTTTCCACACTGCCATTGGCTTGTGGATAAGCTACACTTGTGGTGGTATGTTTTATGTCCACAATTTTACAAAATTCTTCAAAAAGACTATTGTAGGACTCCAATCCATTGTCGGATAAAATTATTTTTGGTATACCGAAATTTATAATCCATTCTTCCATAACAGCTTTTGTAACAGTTTGCATATCTTTGAATTTGAGTGATATAAACTTGATGAAATTTGATGTTTGAGTGAGGTCTGGAGTGTTCTTCAGACCGAATGGCACTCGAGTATATTCAAAGTGGCCATATGGTCGTTTTCTCCATGTCTTCTTTTTCCATAGGGATCTGATAAAATCCGGACGTTAAGCCAAGGGTCCGGTAATCAATTACCATGCGCCATTTCCTTTTTCCACTTGCGTTAGCTTTTTTAGGGACTTTCCATAAATGTGAACTCCAAGGAGAACTACTATTACGGATAATTCCATTGTTTTTTTAATTTTGTTACCTGTCTACGTCGTGAACCTTAGGATATCTATAAGTTTTTGTAAAAACTGGTTTAGAGAAATCTGTCGTCCTTCATCACTGAAGTACACAAAAGTCTTTCATTGTCGATACTAAAAATGTCGCTGAACTCTTTTACTATTTCTAGCAAGCTTTCTTGTTCTCTCATTCAAATGTTCAGTGCGAACATTTTCCAAAACTTTTTGATGACGTTCTTCACATACTTCAAAGTCACTAAAATTAGATCCGAGTAATCTAGCATTTGTTAAATCTACATGTTTGTCCGTTGTATTTACAACTGAAACTAGGCATCTGACATTTTTGTTGGACGTAACGCGACTTGGGACTATTACTCCTGCGCTAAATTCTTATAAACTTTGTTTTTATTTTACGTTCTCTTACTTAATGCTAATGATTCTGAAACTAAATGATATTGTTCTGACACACAGTTCAACTCCAACTTCCACTTCAAAACGTGTAAGAGCAGCTGGATATATTCAAAAACAAGGAAATTGGATTCCACATGAACTCAAGCCGAGAGACGTCGAAAGGCGGTTTTGCATGTCCGAAATGCTGCTGGAACGCCACAAAAGGAAGTCATTTTTGCATCGGATTGTTACTGGTGATGAAAAATTGATCCATTACGACAACCCCAAGCGCAAAAATCATATGTGAAACCCGGCCAACCAGCCAAATCAACGGCAAAGCCGAAGGTAATGCTCTGTTTTTGGTGGGATCAGATGGGTGTGCTGTATTATGAGCTGATAAAACCGGGTGAAACAATCAATGGACAACGCTACCGAACACAATTAATCCGCTTGAAGAGAGCAGTAGCCGAAAAACGCCCGGAATATGCGACCAGACACGAGGCAATATCTGGTCGCATATCATGACAACGCTCGGCCCCACGTTGCTATTCCGGTTAAGAACTATTTGGAAAACAGTGGATGGGAAGTCTTACTCAACCCGCTTTATAGCCCAGACCTTGCCCCTTCTGACTACCATTTGTTCCGGTCGATGCAGAACGCCCTCACTGAAATACGGTTCACATCAGAGCAGTATATCAAAAATTGGTTTGATTCATTCTTCGCTGCCAAGCCGGCGCAGTCATAGCTTCAGATGGGAAATACTTTGAATAATACTATTGTACATGTTTTTCTTAAATAAACGTTAAGATTTTGAAAAAAAAAAAAAATGCTTTTAATTCAATCATTTTTAAGATTTCTGAGTAATTCTCTACACTAGGTTCTATTGCAAATAATTTAGTATCCTTGAGTTCTCGGATTTCGTTAAGTAAGTCCAGTGGTTCTATTATTCTTGGGTGCAGGATACTTGCTAGTATGAATAAGAGGCTGTCTATAACTTGCTCTATCTCTAATTCTAAATGCATAAATTTATGATCGATTTTGTCTTTAATATCCTCAAAGTATATAATGATAAGAAGTGTTCGATTAAAACCTTCTTGGTTGGTTATCTCTAACTTTATTAATTTTATTTATGACTTCATTAATTTTATTAGCTGTCACTTGGTTATTTCTAACACTGTCTAGAACTTGTTTATTTAACTGACTCAAGACTCTTCCATACCATTTTTGGAACGTTGTTCGTTCTTGGAAACATTTTGAATAGCCTTGTAATAATACTGAGCATCTTCGTTGTCCATAGTTTCAAAAAGAACTTTAAAACTTGTTCGTTTTACATTCATTAAACCTCGTTTTTGTCGTTTTGGTTTACTAACTATTCCTGAAATTATTTGAATCCTATGATCTAATTTTGTAATTTCATGTTTCGCAGTCTGTTGAAATTCTTTACATCCTTTAACAGATTCAATACAAATACTATCAGTTGAATTTATCATGGTTCTCATCTTCAAGCTAGATTCTTTTAATACAGCTATATCTAAGTTAATTACTAATACTACGTTATTTAAAATTTCTTTTCCATTTCCTACATGGCTGAAGTAGAGGCCTCTATGGTTTGTAGGCCTTTAATTTAGACATTCATTTCGGCGGTGATCCGTGTGGAGAACAAGATCCTGAAGCATATGGTTTGACGTTAGACTTATTGAACTTTTACTGTTTATTATTCATTTGTAATACTAAGTTATGTTCATTTTTTTTCAACTATTTTAAATAGACCTTTATATTGACTTCGCAACTTTCCCTTTCTTTCATTTCTAACTAAAACTTCTTGACCAACTTTATACTCTATAGTTTTGAGCTCTTTCCACACTGCCATTGGCTTGTGGATAAGCTACACTTGTGGTGATATGTTTTATGTCCACAATTTTACAAAATTCTTCAAAAAGACTATTGTAGGACTCCAATCCATTGTCGGATAAAATTATTTTTGGTATACCGAAATTTATAATCCATTCTTCCATAACAGCTTTTGCAACAGTTTGCATATCTTTGAATTTGAGTGATATAAACTTGATGAAATTTGATGTTTGAGTGAGGTCTGGAGTGTTCTTCAGACCGAATGGCACTCGAGTATATTCAAAGTGGCCATATGGTCGTTTTCTCCATGTCTTCTTTTTCCATAGGGATCTGATAAAATCCGGACGTTAAGCCAAGGGTCCGGTAATCAATTACCATGCGCCATTTCATTTTTCCACTTGCGTTAGCTTTTTTAGGGACTTTTCATAAATGTGAACTCCAAGGAGAACTACTATTACGGATAATTCCATTGTTTTTTTAATTTTGTTACCTGTCTACGTCGTGAACCTTAGGATATCTATAAGTTTTTGTAAAAACTGGTTTAGAGAAATCTGTCGTCCTTCATCACTGAAGTACACAAAAGTCTTTCATTGTCGATACTAAAAATGTCGCTGAACTCTTTTACTATTTCTAGCAAGCTTTCTTGTTCTCTCATTCAAATGTTCAGTGCGAACATTTTCCAAAACTTTTTGATGACGTTCTTCACATACTTCAAAGTCACTAAAATTAGATCCGAGTAATCTAGCATTTGTTAAATCTACATGTTTGTCCGTTGTATTTACAACTGAAACTAGGCATCTGACATTTTTGTTGGACGTAACGCGACTTGGGACTATTACTCGTGCGCTAAATTCTTATAAACTTTGTTTTTATTTTACGTTCTCTTACTTAATGCTAATGATTCTGAAACTAAATGATATTGTTCTGACACACAGTTCAACTCCAACTTCCACATTTGTTGCGAGTTAACCTGTATTAATAATTTTGTATTGAGTTAGTTGTTTGCGAGAAACGATTCTCATGGTGACGTAGCGTCTGGGTAGCTGCATAACACCTCCCCCTTTAGAACACATCTATGGATATTTTAGAATTAGATTGGATTTTGTTGTCTGTAATTCAAAGACTTCCATTGAGATGCTGGCTTTAGGTATCGCTAGTGTTATTTCCGGATTAACTCGGTGCTTTCTATTAAATCATTTATTAAAAATTGCGAAAGTTGTTCTTACTGAATTGTATTTCCAGATAGAGTAGGCAATACCGAATAGGCTAATGACTCCAAATAAGGACTGCGAGCGTTCTGGAATATTGTCTAATGCTTTCGACCAAAAGTTTCGTTGATTTTGAATATCTGCAGATAAGTTCTGCAATTCATGCATGTCTTTGGCAGACATTTTTGCTATTGGTTCTTGGTGTATTCTTACATTTCTTAGGTTAGTATTCCAAGTCTCTGTAGGAATATTTGTCATGAATTGAAATTTTGGCATCAATTTCGGTTGCTCTTAGTGTTGTATCATAGGTTTCTAACTTACAACTACTTTTATTGTAAAAATAACTAAACCCGATCCAACAAGTTTTCCTTCTTCTGTTTTGTTATTACATTTAAATTTATAATTTGTCTCTTCTGTTATGGTAAATAACAATGTGTTTTTATTAATTTTATGAAAAATTTCAGATTGAGAATTTATCATTTTCGACTTACAATTTTCTGCCCTGTTTCTCATAAAAATGTATATTTCACAATTAAAATCATTTAAAGTACTCCTTTATAACTGTGATTTACAAACGTGAACATTATTAACTATCTTACAATCATTTACAATAAGTTATCTTTTAAGACATATTCTTCTTTACTTTTATTTATTATTAAAAATTTATCTCTTATTTCTACTATTACAAATCCATTTTTTATAATTTTTGGGATAGTAATTACTTCATAGACGTCAAATAACTCTCTTGTTACTGTCGGAATAGAAATAAGGATTATAATCTTTTGATCTTTTATAAATGCTTTTAATTCAATCATTTTTAAGATTTCTGAGTAATTCTCTACACTAGGTTCTATTGCAAATAATTTAGTATCCTTGAGTTCTCGGATTTCGTTAAATAAGTCCAGTGGTTCTATTATTCTTGGGTGCAGGATACTTGCTAGTATGAATAAGAGGCTGTCTATAACTTGCTCTATTTCTAATTCTAAATGCATACATTTATGATCGATTTTGTCTTTAATATCCTCAAAGTATATAATGATAAGAAGTGTTCGATTAAAATCTTCTTGGTTATCTCTAACTTTATTAATTTCATTTATGACTTCATTAATTTTATTAGCTGTCACCTGGTTATTTCTAACACTGTCTAGAACTTGCTTATTTAACTGACTCAAGACTCTTCCATACCATTTTTGGAACGTTGTTCGTTCTTGGAAACATTTTGAATAGCCTTGTAATAATACTGAGCATCTTCGTCGTCCATAGTTTCAAAAATAACTTTAAAACCTGTTCGTTTTACATTCATTAAACCTCGTTTTTGTCGTTTTGGTTTACTAACTATTCCTGAAATTATTTGAATATTATGATCTAATTTTGTAATTTCATGTTTCGCAGTCTGTTGAAATTCTTTACATCCTTTAACAGATTCAATACAAATACTATCAGATGAATTTATCATGGTTCTCATCTTCAAGCTGGATTCTTCTAATACAGCTATACCTAAGTTAATTACTAATACTACGTTATTTAAAATTTCTTTTCCATTTCCTACATGGCTGAAGTAGAGGCCTCTATGGTTTGTAGGCCTTTAATTTAGACATTCATTTCGGCGGTGATCCGTGTGGAGAACAAGATCCTGAAGCATATGGTTTGACGTTAGACTTATTGAACTTTTACTGTTTATTATTCATTTGTAATACTAAGTTATGTTCATTTTTTTTTTCAACTATTTTAAATGGACCTTTATATTGACTTCGCAACTTTCCCTTTCTTTCATTTCTAACTAAAACTTCTTGACCAACTTTATACTCTATAGTTTTGAGCTCTTTCCACACTGCCATTGGCTTGTGGATAAGCTACACTTGTGGTGATATGTTTTATGTCCACAATTTTACAAAATTCTTCAAAAAGACTATTGCAGGACTCCAATCCATTGTCGGATAAAATTATTTTTGGTATACCGAAATTTATAATCCATTCTTCCATAACAGCTTTTGCAACAGTTTGCATATCTTTGAATTTGAGTGATATAAACTTGATGAAATTTGATGTTTGAGTGAGGTCTGGAGTGTTCTTCAGACCGAATGGCACTCGAGTATATTCAAAATGACCATATGGTCGTTTTCTCCATGTCTTCTTTTTCCATAGGGATCTGATAAAATCCGGACGTTAAGCCAAGGGTCCGGTAATCAATTACCATGCGCCATTTCATTTTTCCACTTGCGTTAGCTTTTTTAGTGACTTTCCATAATTGTGAACTCCAAGGAGAACTACTATTACGGATAATTCCATTGTTTTTTTAATTTTGTTACCTGTCTACGTCGTGAACCTTAGGATATCTATAAGTTTTTGTAAAAACTGGTTTAGAGAAATCTGTCGTCTTTCATCACTGAAGTACACAAAAGTCTTTCATTGTCGATACTAAAAATGTCGCTGAACTCTTTTACTATTTCTAGCAAGCTTTCTTGTTCTCTCATTCAAATGTTCAGTGCGAACATTTTCCAAAACTTTTTGATGACGTTCTTCACATACTTCAAAGTCACTAAAATTAGATCCGAGTAATCTAGCATTTGTTAAATCTACATGTTTGTCCGTTGTATTTACAACTGAAACTAGGCATCTGACATTTTTGTTGGACGTAACGCGACTTGGGACTATTACTCGTGTGCTAAATTCTTATAAACTTTGTTTTTATTTTACGTTCTCTTACTTAATGCTAATGATTCTGAAACTAAATGATATTGTTCTGACACACAGTTCAACTCCAACTTCCACATTTGTTGCGAGTTTACCTGTATTAATAATTTTGTATTGAGTTAGTTGTTTGCGAGAAACGATTCTCATGGTGACGTAGCGTCTGGGTAGCTGCATAACACCTCCCCCTTTAGAACACATCTATGGATATTTTAGAATTAGATTGGATTTTGTTGTCTGTAATTCAAAGACTTCCATTGAGATGCTGGCTTTAGGTATCGCTAGTGTTATTTCCGGATTAACTCGGTGCTTTCTATTAAATCATTTATTAAAAATTGCGAAAGTTGTTCTTCCAGAATTGTATTTCCAGATAGAGTAGGCAATACCGAATAGGCTAATGACTCCAAATAAGGACTGCGAGCGTTCTGGAATATTGTCTAATGCTTTCGACCAAAAGTTTCGTTGATTTTGAATATCTGCAGATAAGTTCTGCAATTCATGCATGTCTTTGGCAGACATTTTTGCTATTGGTTCTTGGTGTATTCTTACATTTCTTAGGTTAGTATTCCAAGTCTCTGTAGGAATATTTGTCATGAATTGAAATTTTGGCATCAATTTCGGTTGCTCTTAGTGTTGTATCATAGGTTTCTAACTTACAACTACTTTTATTGTAAAAATAACTAAACCCGATCCAACAAGTTTTCCTTCTTCTGTTTTGTTATTACATTTAAATTTATAATTTGTCTCTTCTGTTATGGTAAATAACAATGTGTTTTTATTAATTTTATGAAAAATTTCAGATTGGGAATTTATCATTTTCGGCTTACAATATATATTTCACAATTAAAATCATTTAAAGTACTCCTTAATAACTGTGAAACTATTAAAAACGTGAACTTATTAACTATCTCACAATCATTTACAATAAGTTATCTTTGGAGACATATTCTTCTTTATTTTTAGTTATTATTAAAAATTTATCTCTTATTTCTAATATTACAAATCCATTTTTTATAATTTTTGGGATAGTAATTGCTTCATAGACGTCAAATAACTCTCTTGTTACTGTCGGAATAGAAATAAGGATTATTGGGTCTATAACTAAATTCGTGCGGTTTGCTAAGAGATGGCGTAACTTGTATTATTCTATTGTTATTATTCCATTGGAACATGCGTTGGAAAGCTACTGTCATTGTACGGCATTTCAGTATGTCATTCATTTGAAGCGTAAACAACAATCTTTTTTTTCACTCAAATATGTCGGACTTTGTGCCTGAAAAAGTGTTTTTGCGTGGAGTTCTTCTTCATTACTGAGAACTGCTCCCGAAAGTCATCGTATTTTGGTGGAAGTTTATGGTGAACATGCGCTAGCTAAGCAAACGTGTCAAAAGTGATTTGCACGATTTAAAAGTGGTGATTTTGGCTTGGAAGACGATGAACGTCCTGGTCAGCCAAAAAGTTTGAAGATGAAGAACTGGAAGCATTACTCTATGAAGATTGTTACCAAACACAAGAAGAGATCGCAGCATCTTTGGGTGTCACTCAAGCAGCCATTTCAAAACGTTTAAGAGCAGCTGGATATATTCAAAAACAAGGAAATTGGATTCCACATGAACTCAAGCCGAGAGACGTCGAAAGGCGGTTTTGCATGTCCGAAATGCTGCTGGAACGCCACAAAAGGAAGTCATTTTTGCATCGGATTGTTACTGGTGATGAAAAATTGATCCATTACGACAACCCCAAGCGCAAAAATCATATGTGAAACCCGGCCAACCAGTCAAATCAACGGCAAAGCCGAATATCCATAGCGCGAAGGTAATGCTCTGTATTTTGTGGGATCAGATGGGTGTGCTGTATTATGAGCTGATAAAACCGGGTGAAACCATCAATGGACAACGCTACCGAACACAATTAATCCGCTTGAAGAGAGCAGTAGCCGAAAAACGCCCGGAATATGCGACCAGACACGAGGCAATGTCTGGTCGCATATCATGACAACGCTCGGCCCCACGTTGCTATTCCGGTTAAGAACTATTTGGAAAACAGTGGATGGGAAGTCTTACTCCACCCGCTTTATAGCCCAGACCTTGCTCCTTCTGACTACCATTTGTTCCGGTCGATGCAGAACGCCCTCACTGAAATACGGTTCACATCAGAGCAGTATATCAAAAATTGGCTTGATTCATTCTTCGCTGCTAAGCCGGCGCAGTCATAGCTTCAGATGGGAAATACTTTGAATAATACTATTGTACATGTTTTTCTTAAATAAACGTTAAGATTTTGAAAAAAAAAACCGCGCGAATTAAATTACATACCCAATATAATCTTTTGATCTTTTATAAATGCTTTTAATTCAATCATTTTTAAGATTTCTGAGTAATTCTCTACACTAGGTTCTATTGCAAATAATTTAGTATCCTTGAGTTCTCGGATTTCGTTAAGTCCAGTGGCTCTATTATTCTTGGGTGCAGGATACTTGCTTGTATGAATAAGAGGCTATCTATAACTTGCTCTATTTCTAATTCTAAATGCATAAATTTTTGATCGATTTTGTCTTTAATATCCTCAAAGTATATAATGATAAGAAGTGTTCGATTAAAAACTTCTTGGTTATCCCTAACTTTATTAATTTCATTTATGATTTCATTAATTTTATTAGCTGTCACCTGGTTATTTCTAACACTGTCTAGAACTTGCTTATTTAACTGACTCAAAACTCTTCCATACCATTTTGGGAACGTTGTTCGTTCTTGGAAACATTTTGAATAGCCTTGTAATAATAATGAGCATCTTCGTTGTCCATAGTTTCAAAAAGAACTTTAAAACCTGTTCGTTTTACATTCATTAAACCTCGTTTTTGTCGTTTTGGTTTACTAACTATTCCTGAAATTATTTGAATCCTATGATCTAATTTTGTAATTTCATGTTTCGCAGTCTGTTGAAATTCTTAACATCCTTTAACAGATTCAATACAAATACTATCAGTTGAATTTATCATGGTTCTCATCTTCAAGCTAGATTCTTCTAATACAGCTATATCTAAGTTAATTACTAATACTACGTTATTTAAAATTTCTTTTCCATTTCCTACATGGCTGAAGTAGAGGCCTTTATGGTTTGTAGGCCTTTAATTTAGACATTCATTTCGGCGGTGATCCGTGTGGAGAACAAGATCCTGAAGCATATGGTTTGACGTTAGACTTATTGAACTTTTACTGTTTATTATTCATTTGTAATACTAAGTTATGTTCATTTTTTTTTCAACTATTTTAAATGGACCTTTATATTGACTTCGCAACTTTCCCTTTCTTTCATTTCTAACTAAAACTTCTTGACCAACTTTATACTCTATAGTTTTGACTAATTTTTTATCATATCTTACCTTTGATTAGATTTGCTTTGAGTTCATGGATATAATCGAACACTAATTGTTCGCTATAAGAATCAACTCTGCTGGGTCTGTTGACGTCAAAACCGAATATAAGTTCGTAAGGAGTATAACCGGTTGTGTTATATCTTGTGCTATTGTAACAAAACCCTACGTAGGCATACGTTTGTGCCAATCTTTAAGTTGATTGAGTTCTTGTCCCGTTGATTTTAAATACTCTAATAGTCTGCAATGAACTCTTTCCACACTGCCATTGGCTTGTGAATAAGCTACACTTGTGATATGTTTTATGACCACAATTTTACAAAATTCTTCAAAAAGACTATTGTAGGACTCCAATCCATTGTCGGATAAAATTATTTTTGGTATACCGAAATTTATAATCCATTCTTCCATAACAGCTTTTGCAACAGTTTGCATATCTTTAAATTTGAGTGATATAAACTTGATGAAATTTGATGTTTCAGTGAGGTCTGGAGTGTTCTTCAGACCGAATGGCATTCGAGTATATTCAAAGTGGCCATATGGTCGTTTTCTCCATGTCTTCTTTTTCCATAGGGATCTGATAAAATCCGGACGTTAAGCCAAGGGTCCGGTAATCAATTACCATGCGCCATTTCCTTTTTCCACTTGCATTAGCTTTTTTAGGGACTTTCCATAAATGTGAACTCCAAGGAGAACTACTATTACGGATAATTCCATCGTTTTTTTAATTTTGTTACCTGTTCACGGACTTCTACGTCGTGAACTTTAGGATATCTATAAGTTTTTGTAAAAACTGGTTTAGAGAAATCCGTCGTTTTTATCCTGTGTTTCATCACTGAAGTACACAAAAGTTTTTCATTGTCGATACTAAAAATTTCGCTGAACTATTTTACTATTTCTAGCAAGCTTTCTTGCTCTCTCATTCAAATGTTCAGTGCGAACATTTTCCAAAACTTTTTGATGATGTTTTTCACATACTTCAAAGTCACTAAAATTAGATCCGAGTAATCTAGCATTTGTTAAATCTACATGTTTGTCCGTTGTATTAACAACTGAAACTAGGCATCTGACATTTTTGTTGGACGTAACGCGACTTGGGACTATTACTCCTGCGCTAAATTCTTATAAACTTTGTTTTTATTTTACGTTCTCTTACTTAATGCTAATGATTCTGAAACTAAATGATATTGTTCTGACACACAGTTCAACTCCAACTTCCACATTTGTTGCGAGTTTACCTGTATTAATAATTTTGTATTGAGTTAGTTGTTTGCGAGAAACGATTCTCATGGTGACGTAGCGTCTGGGTAGCTGCATAACACCTCCCCCTTTAGAACACATCTATGGATATTTTAGAATTAGATTGGATTTTGTTGTCTGTAATTCAAAGACTTCCATTGAGATGCTGGCTTTAGGTATCGCTAGTGTTATTTCCGGATTAACTCGGTGCTTTCTATTAAATCATTTATTAAAAATTGCGAAAGTTGTTCTTCCAGAATTGTATTTCCAGATAGAGTAGGCAATACCGAATAGGCTAATGACTCCAAATAAGGACTGCGAGCGTTCTGGAATATTGTCTAATGCTTTCGACCAAAAGTTTCGTTGATTTTGAATATCTGCAGATAAGTTCTGCAATTCATGCATGTCTTTGGCAGACATTTTTGCTATTGGTTCTTGGTGTATTCTTACATTTCTTAGGTTAGTATTCCAAGCCTCTGTAGGAATATTTGTCATGAATTGAAATTTTGGCATCAATTTCGGTTGCTCTTAGTGTTGTATCATAGGTTTCTAACTTACAACTACTTTTATTGTAAAAATAACTAAACCCGATCCAACAAGTTTTCCTTCTTCTGTTTTGTTATTACATTTAAATTTATAATTTGTCTCTTCTGTTATGGTAAATAACAATGTGTTTTTATTAATTTTATGAAAAATTTCAGATTGGGAATTTATCATTTTCGGCTTACAATTTTCTGCCCTGTTTCTCATAAAAATGTATATTTCACAATTAAAATCATTTAAAGTACTCCTTGTTGTAACTCCTTGTAACTCTCTTGTTACTGTCGGAATAGAAATAAGGATTATAATCTTTTGATCTTTTATAAATGCTTTTAATTCAATCATTTTTAAGATTTCTGAGTAATTCTCTACACTAGGTTCTATTGCAAATAATTTAGTATCCTTGAGTTCTCGGATTTCGTTAAGTAAGGCCAGTGGTTCTATTATTCTTGGGTGCAGGATACTTGCTAGTATGAATAAGAGGCTGTCTATAACTTGCTCTATTTCTAATTCTAAATGCATACATTTATGATCGATTTTGTCTTTAATATCCTCAAAGTATATAATGATAAGAAGTGTTCGATTAAAACCTTCTTGGTTATCTCTAACTTTATTAATTTCATTTATGACTTCATTAATTTTATTAGCTGTCACCTGGTTATTTCTAACACTGTCTAGAACTTGCTTATTTAACTGACTCAAGACTCTTCCATACCATTTTTGGAACGTTGTTCGTTCTTGGAAACATTTTGAATAGCCTTGTAATAATACTGAGCATCTTCGTCGTCCATAGTTTCAAAAAGAACTTTAAAACCTGTTCGTTTTACATTCATTAAACCTCGTTTTTGTCGTTTTGGTTTACTAACTATTCCTGAAATTATTTGAATCCTATGATCTAATTTTGTAATTTCATGTTTCGCAGTCTGTTGAAATTCTTTACATCCTTTAACAGATTCAATACAAATACTATCAGTTGAATTTATCATGGTTCTCATCTTCAAGCTGGATTCTTCTAATACAGCTATACCTAAGTTAATTACTAATACTACGTTATTTAAAATTTCTTTTCCATTTCCTACATGGCTGAAGTAGAGGCCTCTATGGTTTGTAGGCCTTTAATTTAGACATTCATTTCGGCGGTGATCCGTGTGGAGAACAAGATCCTGAAGCATATGGTTTGACGTTAGACTTATTGAACTTTTACTGTTTATTATTCATTTGTAATACTAAGTTATGTTCATTTTTTTTTTCAACTATTTTAAATGGACCTTTATATTGACTTCGCAACTTTCCCTTTCTTTCATTTCTAACTAAAACTTCTTGACCAACTTTATACTCTATAGTTTTGAGCTCTTTCCACACTGCCATTGGCTTGTGGATAAGCTACACTTGTGGTGATATGTTTTATGTCCACAATTTTACAAAATTCTTCAAAAAGACTACTGTAGGACTCCAATCCATTGTCGGATAAAATTATTTTTGGTATACCGAAATTCATAATCCATTCTTCCATAACAGCTTTTGCAACAGTTTGCATATCTTTGAATTTGAGTGATACAAACTTGATGAAATTTGAAAAATTATCTTGGATGGTTAGTGAAATTTTGAATCCTTCTGCTGTTACTTCAAGAGGGCCTATTTGGTTTGAAACAAGGACAATTTTTCATCCTTTCCAGAATTTTTTTTTTTTTTTTTTTTTTTTATCTTCGCATATTTTTTGTCACGTGTGTCCGCCTAGTAAACCATTATGATATTCTTTTATTATAGCTTCTCTTTTATTCATGTATTTTACGATTTGTGAACTCCAAGGAGAACTACTATTACGGATAATTCCATCGTTTTTTTAATTTTGTTACCTGTTCACGGACTTCTACGTCGTGAACTTTAGGATATCTATAAGTTTTGTAAAAACTGGTTTAGAGAAATCTGTCGTCCCTATCCTGTGTTTCATCACTGAAGTACACAAAAGTTTTTCATTGTCGATACTAAAAATGTCGCTGAACTCTTACTATTTCTAGCAAGCTTTCTTGCTCTCTTTTATTCAAATGTTCAATGCGAACATCGTCCAAAACTTTTTGATGACGTTCTTCACATACTTCAAAGTCACTGAAATTAGATCCGAGTAATCTAGCATTTGTTAAATCTACATGTTTGTCCGTTGTATTTACAACTAAAACTAGGCATCTGCCATTTTTGTTGCACGTAACGCGACTTGGGACTATTACTCCTGCGCTAATTTTTTATTTGAGAGTGACAATTTCTCTGTTTATCGTGTCATTAACTTTTACTATTCTGAAAGCCACTGAACTTTCCTTAATTATATTTTCTTCATATTGAAATCTTAATGGAGTTTTCCTATCATCAGCATTTAGGGTATTATTTTCATAGTTGATATTAAAACCACCTTCTCTAAAGAATATTGTTTCCTATTAGTCCATCATACGCGCTTATTAAATTATTTTTAATAACTTGAAAACTTATTTTATATAACTTAACTTTGTTTGAACAAGACCAAAATCTGAGTTCAACCTGTGTCTCACCCATTGTTTCACGCATTTTTCCATTTATTCCACTAATTATTTATTTTTACTTTTGAATTAACCTCGTCCTCATACACGCAGTTAGCTTTGATTAAGGAGATCTCGGCTCCTGTATCTATAAGTAACTTTTTTACCTCATTATTAATTATTACTAAAACTATAAACTGCATAGTTGCCTCGGACACCATACAGCTTACGGAAAATCCTTCTTTTTGAACTGTTTTTCTTTTTGCTCGGTCTCAGACTGATTTTCTTCTTATTTTGCTGTATTTTTAGAAAACTGTTTTTTGACATTTTTCGATGCCCTTTAATTCCTTGCAAGATGTCCTACTTTTCCGCAATTATAGCATTTTATTTCCTGCAAATTTATCTTAGCAAAATTCCTAGAGGTGTAATATCTCTGGGTATTTGTTTTAAAGACGCTTATACGTTGTTCCTCTTCATACGTAAACTTATTAGCCTCGGATAGTGTTTTGGGACGCTGCGTAATCACATACGTTGACAATCTCTCTTTTCACCCGTTTATGAAAACTGTTAAGGTCTCATCTTGTATGTATTTCAACTGCCTTGCCTTATCTTCGCTTTTAACATTTGAAAGTTTGCTTTGTAAAAGACGCCTTTGCAGGTTCTCGACGCGCTGTCGCTGTGAGTGGACAACAGACTCTTCTTTATTCTGTCTTATCGAGATTAATTCCCTATGTAATTGAAGAGAACTATGAGTCAACTCCTTTTTAAGGGAATCCCAGTTTTCTATTTCTCTGTTCATTAAAATAGTTGTGGCATTGCCACGAATCTTGGTTTTTATGAACTTAAATAGAACAACCTTTTGTGCTGCTGATGCCAATTCGATGGCATCATTGCATGAGTCGATGAATGTGAAAACTTCATCACTCGTGTCATTAAACGTTGGAATGAAGGAGATTAACACGCTTATTGGTATCTCTGCCATAGTTAATTCTGATACTCTGTAACTAATATCACTACTTACATGAATATTATTAACACTGTCCATGTAAATGTGTTGCCATTGTTACCTGTTCACGGACTTCTACGTCGTGAACCTTAGGATGTCTATAAGTTTTTGTAAAAACTGGTTTAGAGAAATCTGTCGTCCTTCATCACTGAAGTACACAAAAGTCTTTCATTGTCGATACTAAAAATGTCGCTGAACTCTTTTACTATTTCTAGCAAGCTTTCTTGCTCTCTCATTCAAATGTTCAGTGCGAACATTTTCCAAAACTTTTTGATGACGTTCTTCACATACTTCAAAGTCACTAAAATTAGATCCGAGTAGTCTAGCATTTGTTAAATCTACATGCTTGTCCGTTGTATTTACAACTGGAACTAGGCATCTGCCGTTTTTGTTGGACGTAACGCGACTTGGGACTATTACTCCTGCGCTAAATTTTTATAAACTTTGTTTTTATTTTACGTTCTCTTACTAATTGCTAATGATTCTGAAACTAAATGATATTGTTCTGACACACAGTTCAACTCCAACTTCCACATTTGTTGCGAGTTTCCCTGTTTTAATAATTTTGTATTGAGTTAGTTGCTTGCGAGAAACGATTCTCATGGTGACGTAGCGTCTGGGTAGCTGCATAACACCTCCCCCTTAAGAACACATATATGGATATTTTAGAATTAGATTGGATTTTGTTGTCTGTAATTCCAAGGCTTCCATTGAGATGCTGGCTTCAGGTATCGCTAGTGTTATTTCCGGATTAACTCGGTGCTTTCTATTAAATCATTTATTAAAAATTGCGAAAGTTATTCTTCCAGAATTGGATTTCCAGATAGAGTAGGCAATACCGAATAGGCTAATGACTCCAAATAAGGCTGCGAGCGTTCTGGAATATTGTCTAATGCTTTCGACCAAAAGTTTCGTTGATTTTGAATATCTGCAGATAAGTTCTGCAATTCATGCATGTCTTTGGCAGACATTTTTGCTATTGGTTCTTGGTGTATTCTTACATTTCTTAGCTTAGTATTTATGCAGCAGTCTTCCAAGTCTCTGTAGGAATATTTGTCATGAATTGAAATTTTGGCATCAATTTCGGTTGCTCTTAGTGTTGTATCATAGGTTTCTAACTTACAACTACTTTTATTGTAAAAATAACTAAACCCGATCCAACAAGTTTTCCTTCTTCTGTTTTGTTATTACATTTAAATTTATAATTTGTCTCTTCTGTTATGGTAAATAACAATGTGTTTTTATTAATTTTATGAAAAATTTCAGATTGAGAATTTATCATTTTCGACTTACAATTTTCTGCCCTGTTTCTCATAAAAATGTATATTTCACAATTAAAATCATTTAAAGTACTCCTTGTTGTAACTCCTTGTAACTCTCTTGTTACTGTCGGAATAGAAATAAGGATTATAATCTTTTGATCTTTTATAAATGCTTTTAATTCAATCATTTTTAAGATTTCTGAGTAATTCTCTACACTAGGTTCTATTGCAAATAATTTAGTATCCTTGAGTTCTCGGATTTCGTTAAGTAAGGCCAGTGGTTCTATTATTCTTGGGTGCAGGATACTTGCTAGTATGAATAAGAGGCTGTCTATAACTTGCTCTATTTCTAATTCTAAATGCATACATTTATGATCGATTTTGTCTTTAATATCCTCAAAGTATATAATGATAAGAAGTGTTCGATTAAAACCTTCTTGGTTATCTCTAACTTTATTAATTTCATTTATGACTTCATTAATTTTATTAGCTGTCACCTGGTTATTTCTAACACTGTCTAGAACTTGCTTATTTAACTGACTCAAGACTCTTCCATACCATTTTTGGAACGTTGTTCGTTCTTGGAAACATTTTGAATAGCCTTGTAATAATACTGAGCATCTTCGTCGTCCATAGTTTCAAAAAGAACTTTAAAACCTGTTCGTTTTACATTCATTAAACCTCGTTTTTGTCGTTTTGGTTTACTAACTATTCCTGAAATTATTTGAATCCTATGATCTAATTTTGTAATTTCATGTTTCGCAGTCTGTTGAAATTCTTTACATCCTTTAACAGATTCAATACAAATACTATCAGTTGAATTTATCATGGTTCTCATCTTCAAGCTGGATTCTTCTAATACAGCTATACCTAAGTTAATTACTAATACTACGTTATTTAAAATTTCTTTTCCATTTCCTACATGGCTGAAGTAGAGGCCTCTATGGTTTGTAGGCCTTTAATTTAGACATTCATTTCGGCGGTGATCCGTGTGGAGAACAAGATCCTGAAGCATATGGTTTGACGTTAGACTTATTGAACTTTTACTGTTTATTATTCATTTGTAATACTAAGTTATGTTCATTTTTTTTTTCAACTATTTTAAATGGACCTTTATATTGACTTCGCAACTTTCCCTTTCTTTCATTTCTAACTAAAACTTCTTGACCAACTTTATACTCTATAGTTTTGAGCTCTTTCCACACTGCCATTGGCTTGTGGATAAGCTACACTTGTGGTGATATGTTTTATGTCCACAATTTTACAAAATTCTTCAAAAAGACTATTGTAGGACTCCAATCCATTGTCGGATAAAATTATTTTTGGTATACCGAAATTCATAATCCATTCTTCCATAACAGCTTTTGCAACAGTTTGCATATCTTTGAATTTGAGTGATACAAACTTGATGAAATTTGAAAAATTATCTTGGATGGTTAGTGAAATTTTGAATCCTTCTGCTGTTACTTCAAGAGGGCCTATTTGGTTTGAAACAAGGACAATTTTTCATCCTTTCCAGAATTTTTTTTTTTTTTTTTTTTTTTTTTTTTTTTATCTTCGCATATTTTTTGTCACGTGTGTCCGCCTAGTAAACCATTATGATATTCTTTTATTATAGCTTCTCTTTTATTCATGTATTTTACGATTTGTGAACTCCAAGGAGAACTACTATTACGGATAATTCCATCGTTTTTTTAATTTTGTTACCTGTTCACGGACTTCTACGTCGTGAACTTTAGGATATCTATAAGTTTTGTAAAAACTGGTTTAGAGAAATCTGTCGTCCCTATCCTGTGTTTCATCACTGAAGTACACAAAAGTTTTTCATTGTCGATACTAAAAATGTCGCTGAACTCTTTTACTATTTCTAGCAAGCTTTCTTGCTCTCTTTTATTCAAATGTTCAATGCGAACATCGTCCAAAACTTTTTGATGACGTTCTTCACATACTTCAAAGTCACTGAAATTAGATCCGAGTAATCTAGCATTTGTTAAATCTACATGTTTGTCCGTTGTATTTACAACTAAAACTAGGCATCTGCCATTTTTGTTGCACGTAACGCGACTTGGGACTATTACTCCTGCGCTAATTTTTTATTTGAGAGTGACAATTTCTCTGTTTATCGTGTCATTAACTTTTACTATTCTGAAAGCCACTGAACTTTCCTTAATTATATTTTCTTCATATTGAAATCTTAATGGAGTTTTCCTATCATCAGCATTTAGGGTATTATTTTCATAGTTGATATTAAAACCACCTTCTCTAAAGAATATTGTTTCCTATTAGTCCATCATACGCGCTTATTAAATTATTTTTAATAACTTGAAAACTTATTTTATATAACTTAACTTTGTTTGAACAAGACCAAAATCTGAGTTCAACCTGTGTCTCACCCATTGTTTCACGCATTTTTCCATTTATTCCACTAATTATTTATTTTTACTTTTGAATTAACCTCGTCCTCATACACGCAGTTAGCTTTGATTAAGGAGATCTCGGCTCCTGTATCTATAAGTAACTTTTTTACCTCATTATTAATTATTACTAAAACTATAAACTGCATAGTTGCCTCGGACACCATACAGCTTACGGAAAATCCTTCTTTTTGAACTGTTTTTCTTTTTGCTCGGTCTCAGACTGATTTTCTTCTTATTTTGCTGTATTTTTAGAAAACTGTTTTTTGACATTTTTCGATGCCCTTTAATTCCTTGCAAGATGTCCTACTTTTCCGCAATTATAGCATTTTATTTCCTGCAAATTTATCTTAGCAAAATTCCTAGAGGTGTAATATCTCTGGGTATTTGTTTTAAAGACGCTTATACGTTGTTCCTCTTCATACGTAAACTTATTAGCCTCGGATAGTGTTTTGGGACGCTGCGTAATCACATACGTTGACAATCTCTCTTTTCACCCGTTTATGAAAACTGTTAAGGTCTCATCTTGTATGTATTTCAACTGCCTTGCCTTATCTTCGCTTTTAACATTTGAAAGTTTGCTTTGTAAAAGACGCCTTTGCAGGTTCTCGACGCGCTGTCGCTGTGAGTGGACAACAGACTCTTCTTTATTCTGTCTTATCGAGATTAATTCCCTATGTAATTGAAGAGAACTATGAGTCAACTCCTTTTTAAGGGAATCCCAGTTTTCTATTTCTCTGTTCATTAAAATAGTTGTGGCATTGCCACGAATCTTGGTTTTTATGAACTTAAATAGAACAACCTTTTGTGCTGCTGATGCCAATTCGATGGCATCATTGCATGAGTCGATGAATGTGAAAACTTCATCACTCGTGTCATTAAACGTTGGAATGAAGGAGATTAACACGCTTATTGGTATCTCTGCCATAGTTAATTCTGATACTCTGTAACTAATATCACTACTTACATGAATATTATTAACACTGTCCATGTAAATGTTTTGCCATTGTTACCTGTTCACGGACTTCTACGTCGTGAACCTTAGGATGTCTATAAGTTTTTGTAAAAACTGGTTTAGAGAAATCTGTCGTCCTTCATCACTGAAGTACACAAAAGTCTTTCATTGTCGATACTAAAAATGTCGCTGAACTCTTTTACTATTTCTAGCAAGCTTTCTTGCTCTCTCATTCAAATGTTCAGTGCGAACATTTTCCAAAACTTTTTGATGACGTTCTTCACATACTTCAAAGTCACTAAAATTAGATCCGAGTAGTCTAGCATTTGTTAAATCTACATGCTTGTCCGTTGTATTTACAACTGGAACTAGGCATCTGCCATTTTTGTTGGACGTAACGCGACTTGGGACTATTACTCCTGCGCTAAATTTTTATAAACTTTGTTTTTATTTTACGTTCTCTTACTAATTGCTAATGATTCTGAAACTAAATGATATTGTTCTGACACACAGTTCAACTCCAACTTCCACATTTGTTGCGAGTTTCCCTGTTTTAATAATTTTGTATTGAGTTAGTTGTTTGCGAGAAACGATTCTCATGGTGACGTAGCGTCTGGGTAGCTGCATAACACCTCCCCCTTAAGAACACATATATGGATATTTTAGAATTAGATTGGATTTTGTTGTCTGTAATTCCAAGGCTTCCATTGAGATGCTGGCTTCAGGTATCGCTAGTGTTATTTCCGGATTAACTCGGTGCTTTCTATTAAATCATTTATTAAAAATTGCGAAAGTTATTCTTCCAGAATTGGATTTCCAGATAGAGTAGGCAATACCGAATAGGCTAATGACTCCAAATAAGGCTGCGAGCGTTCTGGAATATTGTCTAATGCTTTCGACCAAAAGTTTCGTTGATTTTGAATATCTGCAGATAAGTTCTGCAATTCATGCATGTCTTTGGCAGACATTTTTGCTATTGGTTCTTGGTGTATTCTTACATTTCTTAGCTTAGTATTTATGCAGCAGTCTTCCAAGTCTCTGTAGGAATATTTGTCATGAATTGAAATTTTGGCATCAATTTCGGTTGCTCTTAGTGTTGTATCATAGGTTTCTAACTTACAACTACTTTTATTGTAAAAATAACTAAACCCGATCCAACAAGTTTTCCTTCTTCTGTTTTGTTATTACATTTAAATTTATAATTTGTCTCTTCTGTTATGGTAAATAACAATGTGTTTTTATTAATTTTATGAAAAATTTCAGATTGAGAATTTATCATTTTCGGCTTACAAATTTTCTGCCCTGTTTCTTATAAAAATGTATATTTCACAATTAAAATCATTTAAAGTACTCCTTAATAACTGTGATTTACAAACGTGAACATTATTAACTATCTTACAATCATTTACAATAAGTTATCTTTTAAGACATATTCTTCTTTATTTTTATTTATTATTAAAAATTTATCTCTTATTTCTACTATTACAAATCCATTTTTTTATAATTTTTGGGATAGTAATTACTTCATAGACGTCAAATAACTCTCTTGTTACTGTCGGAATAGAAATAAGGATTATAATCTTTTGATCTTTTATAAATGCTTTTAATTCGATCATTTTTAAGATTTCTGAGTAATTCTCTACACTAGGTTCTATTGCAAATAATTTAGTATCCAAGAATTCTCGGATTTCGTTAAGTAAGTCCAGTGGTTCTATTATTCTTGGGTGCAGGATACTTGCTGGTATGAACAAGAGGCTGTCTATAACTTGCTCTATTTCTAACTCTAAATGCATAAATTTATGATCGATTTTGTCTTTAATATCCTCAAAGTATATAATGATAAGAAGTGTTCGATTAAAATCTTCTTGGTTATCTCTAACTTTATTAATTTCATTTATGACTTCATTAATTTTATTAGCTGTCACCTGGTTATTTCTAACACTGTCTAGAACTTGCTTATTTAACTGACTCAAGACTCTTCCATACCATTTTTGGAACGTTGTTCGTTCTTGGAAACATTTTGAATAGCCTTGTAATAATACTGAGCATCTTCGTCGTCCATAGTTTCAAAAATAACTTTAAAACCTGTTCGTTTTACATTCATTAAACCTCGTTTTTGTCGTTTTGGTTTACTAACTATTCCTGAAATTATTTGAATATTATGATCTAATTTTGTAATTTCATGTTTCGCAGTCTGTTGAAATTCTTTACATCCTTTAACAGATTCAATACAAATACTATCAGATGAATTTATCATGGTTCTCATCTTCAAGCTGGATTCTTCTAATACAGCTATACCTAAGTTAATTACTAATACTACGTTATTTAAAATTTCTTTTCCATTTCCTACATGGCTGAATTAGAGGCCTCTATGGTTTGTAGGCCTTTAATTTAGACATTCATTTCGGCGGTGATCCGTGTGGAGAACAAGATCCTGAAGCATATGGTTTGACGTTAGAATTATTGAACTTTTACTGTTTATTATTCATATGTAATACTAAGTTATGTTCATTTTTTTTTTCAACTATTTTAAATGGACCTTTATATTGACTTCGCAACTTTCCCTTTCTTTCATTTCTAACTAAAACTTCTTGACCAACTTTATACTCTATAGTTTTGCCTAATTTGTTTTTATCATATTTTACCTTTGATTAGATTTGCTTTGAGTTCATGGATATAATCGAACACTAATTGTTCGCTATAAGAATCAACTCTGCTGGGTCTGTTGACGTCAAAACCGAATATAAGTTCGTAAGGAGTATAACCGGTTGTGTTATATCTTGTGCTATTGTAACAAAACCCTGCATAGGCATACGTTTGTGCCAATCTTTAAGTTGATTGAGTTCTTGTCCCGTTGATTTTAAATACTCTAATAGTCTGCAATGAGCTCTTTCCACACTGCCATTGGCTTGTGGATAAGCTACACTTGTGGTGGTATGTTTTATGTCCACAATTTTACAAAATTCTTCAAAAAGACTATTGTAGGACTCCAATCCATTGTCGGATAAAATTATTTTTGGTATACCGAAATTTATAATCCATTCTTCCATAACAGCTTTTGTAACAGTTTGCATATCTTTGAATTTGAGTGATATAAACTTGATGAAATTTGATGTTTGAGTGAGGTCTGGAGTGTTCTTCAGACCGAATGGCACTCGAGTATATTCAAAGTGGCCATATGGTCGTTTTCTCCATGTCTTCTTTTTCCATAGGGATCTGATAAAATCCGGACGTTAAGCCAAGGGTCCGGTAATCAATTACCATGCGCCATTTCCTTTTTCCACTTGCGTTAGCTTTTTTAGGGACTTTCCATAAATGTGAACTCCAAGGAGAACTACTATTACGGATAATTCCATTGTTTTTTTAATTTTGTTACCTGTCTACGTCGTGAACCTTAGGATATCTATAAGTTTTTGTAAAAACTGGTTTAGAGAAATCTGTCGTCCTTCATCACTGAAGTACACAAAAGTCTTTCATTGTCGATACTAAAAATGTCGCTGAACTCTTTTACTATTTCTAGCAAGCTTTCTTGTTCTCTCATTCAAATGTTCAGTGCGAACATTTTCCAAAACTTTTTGATGACGTTCTTCACATACTTCAAAGTCACTAAAATTAGATCCGAGTAATCTAGCATTTGTTAAATCTACATGTTTGTCCGTTGTATTTACAACTGAAACTAGGCATCTGACATTTTTGTTGGACGTAACGCGACTTGGGACTATTACTCCTGCGCTAAATTCTTATAAACTTTGTTTTTATTTTACGTTCTCTTACTTAATGCTAATGATTCTGAAACTAAATGATATTGTTCTGACACACAGTTCAACTCCAACTTCCACTTCAAAACGTGTAAGAGCAGCTGGATATATTCAAAAACAAGGAAATTGGATTCCACATGAACTCAAGCCGAGAGACGTCGAAAGGCGGTTTTGCATGTCCGAAATGCTGCTGGAACGCCACAAAAGGAAGTCATTTTTGCATCGGATTGTTACTGGTGATGAAAAATTGATCCATTACGACAACCCCAAGCGCAAAAATCATATGTGAAACCCGGCCAACCAGCCAAATCAACGGCAAAGCCGAAGGTAATGCTCTGTTTTTGGTGGGATCAGATGGGTGTGCTGTATTATGAGCTGATAAAACCGGGTGAAACAATCAATGGACAACGCTACCGAACACAATTAATCCGCTTGAAGAGAGCAGTAGCCGAAAAACGCCCGGAATATGCGACCAGACACGAGGCAATATCTGGTCGCATATCATGACAACGCTCGGCCCCACGTTGCTATTCCGGTTAAGAACTATTTGGAAAACAGTGGATGGGAAGTCTTACTCAACCCGCTTTATAGCCCAGACCTTGCCCCTTCTGACTACCATTTGTTCCGGTCGATGCAGAACGCCCTCACTGAAATACGGTTCACATCAGAGCAGTATATCAAAAATTGGTTTGATTCATTCTTCGCTGCCAAGCCGGCGCAGTCATAGCTTCAGATGGGAAATACTTTGAATAATACTATTGTACATGTTTTTCTTAAATAAACGTTAAGATTTTGAAAAAAAAAAAAAATGCTTTTAATTCAATCATTTTTAAGATTTCTGAGTAATTCTCTACACTAGGTTCTATTGCAAATAATTTAGTATCCTTGAGTTCTCGGATTTCGTTAAGTAAGTCCAGTGGTTCTATTATTCTTGGGTGCAGGATACTTGCTAGTATGAATAAGAGGCTGTCTATAACTTGCTCTATCTCTAATTCTAAATGCATAAATTTATGATCGATTTTGTCTTTAATATCCTCAAAGTATATAATGATAAGAAGTGTTCGATTAAAACCTTCTTGGTTGGTTATCTCTAACTTTATTAATTTTATTTATGACTTCATTAATTTTATTAGCTGTCACTTGGTTATTTCTAACACTGTCTAGAACTTGTTTATTTAACTGACTCAAGACTCTTCCATACCATTTTTGGAACGTTGTTCGTTCTTGGAAACATTTTGAATAGCCTTGTAATAATACTGAGCATCTTCGTTGTCCATAGTTTCAAAAAGAACTTTAAAACTTGTTCGTTTTACATTCATTAAACCTCGTTTTTGTCGTTTTGGTTTACTAACTATTCCTGAAATTATTTGAATCCTATGATCTAATTTTGTAATTTCATGTTTCGCAGTCTGTTGAAATTCTTTACATCCTTTAACAGATTCAATACAAATACTATCAGTTGAATTTATCATGGTTCTCATCTTCAAGCTAGATTCTTTTAATACAGCTATATCTAAGTTAATTACTAATACTACGTTATTTAAAATTTCTTTTCCATTTCCTACATGGCTGAAGTAGAGGCCTCTATGGTTTGTAGGCCTTTAATTTAGACATTCATTTCGGCGGTGATCCGTGTGGAGAACAAGATCCTGAAGCATATGGTTTGACGTTAGACTTATTGAACTTTTACTGTTTATTATTCATTTGTAATACTAAGTTATGTTCATTTTTTTTCAACTATTTTAAATAGACCTTTATATTGACTTCGCAACTTTCCCTTTCTTTCATTTCTAACTAAAACTTCTTGACCAACTTTATACTCTATAGTTTTGAGCTCTTTCCACACTGCCATTGGCTTGTGGATAAGCTACACTTGTGGTGATATGTTTTATGTCCACAATTTTACAAAATTCTTCAAAAAGACTATTGTAGGACTCCAATCCATTGTCGGATAAAATTATTTTTGGTATACCGAAATTTATAATCCATTCTTCCATAACAGCTTTTGCAACAGTTTGCATATCTTTGAATTTGAGTGATATAAACTTGATGAAATTTGATGTTTGAGTGAGGTCTGGAGTGTTCTTCAGACCGAATGGCACTCGAGTATATTCAAAGTGGCCATATGGTCGTTTTCTCCATGTCTTCTTTTTCCATAGGGATCTGATAAAATCCGGACGTTAAGCCAAGGGTCCGGTAATCAATTACCATGCGCCATTTCATTTTTCCACTTGCGTTAGCTTTTTTAGGGACTTTTCATAAATGTGAACTCCAAGGAGAACTACTATTACGGATAATTCCATTGTTTTTTTAATTTTGTTACCTGTCTACGTCGTGAACCTTAGGATATCTATAAGTTTTTGTAAAAACTGGTTTAGAGAAATCTGTCGTCCTTCATCACTGAAGTACACAAAAGTCTTTCATTGTCGATACTAAAAATGTCGCTGAACTCTTTTACTATTTCTAGCAAGCTTTCTTGTTCTCTCATTCAAATGTTCAGTGCGAACATTTTCCAAAACTTTTTGATGACGTTCTTCACATACTTCAAAGTCACTAAAATTAGATCCGAGTAATCTAGCATTTGTTAAATCTACATGTTTGTCCGTTGTATTTACAACTGAAACTAGGCATCTGACATTTTTGTTGGACGTAACGCGACTTGGGACTATTACTCGTGCGCTAAATTCTTATAAACTTTGTTTTTATTTTACGTTCTCTTACTTAATGCTAATGATTCTGAAACTAAATGATATTGTTCTGACACACAGTTCAACTCCAACTTCCACATTTGTTGCGAGTTAACCTGTATTAATAATTTTGTATTGAGTTAGTTGTTTGCGAGAAACGATTCTCATGGTGACGTAGCGTCTGGGTAGCTGCATAACACCTCCCCCTTTAGAACACATCTATGGATATTTTAGAATTAGATTGGATTTTGTTGTCTGTAATTCAAAGACTTCCATTGAGATGCTGGCTTTAGGTATCGCTAGTGTTATTTCCGGATTAACTCGGTGCTTTCTATTAAATCATTTATTAAAAATTGCGAAAGTTGTTCTTACTGAATTGTATTTCCAGATAGAGTAGGCAATACCGAATAGGCTAATGACTCCAAATAAGGACTGCGAGCGTTCTGGAATATTGTCTAATGCTTTCGACCAAAAGTTTCGTTGATTTTGAATATCTGCAGATAAGTTCTGCAATTCATGCATGTCTTTGGCAGACATTTTTGCTATTGGTTCTTGGTGTATTCTTACATTTCTTAGGTTAGTATTCCAAGTCTCTGTAGGAATATTTGTCATGAATTGAAATTTTGGCATCAATTTCGGTTGCTCTTAGTGTTGTATCATAGGTTTCTAACTTACAACTACTTTTATTGTAAAAATAACTAAACCCGATCCAACAAGTTTTCCTTCTTCTGTTTTGTTATTACATTTAAATTTATAATTTGTCTCTTCTGTTATGGTAAATAACAATGTGTTTTTATTAATTTTATGAAAAATTTCAGATTGAGAATTTATCATTTTCGACTTACAATTTTCTGCCCTGTTTCTCATAAAAATGTATATTTCACAATTAAAATCATTTAAAGTACTCCTTTATAACTGTGATTTACAAACGTGAACATTATTAACTATCTTACAATCATTTACAATAAGTTATCTTTTAAGACATATTCTTCTTTACTTTTATTTATTATTAAAAATTTATCTCTTATTTCTACTATTACAAATCCATTTTTTATAATTTTTGGGATAGTAATTACTTCATAGACGTCAAATAACTCTCTTGTTACTGTCGGAATAGAAATAAGGATTATAATCTTTTGATCTTTTATAAATGCTTTTAATTCAATCATTTTTAAGATTTCTGAGTAATTCTCTACACTAGGTTCTATTGCAAATAATTTAGTATCCTTGAGTTCTCGGATTTCGTTAAATAAGTCCAGTGGTTCTATTATTCTTGGGTGCAGGATACTTGCTAGTATGAATAAGAGGCTGTCTATAACTTGCTCTATTTCTAATTCTAAATGCATACATTTATGATCGATTTTGTCTTTAATATCCTCAAAGTATATAATGATAAGAAGTGTTCGATTAAAATCTTCTTGGTTATCTCTAACTTTATTAATTTCATTTATGACTTCATTAATTTTATTAGCTGTCACCTGGTTATTTCTAACACTGTCTAGAACTTGCTTATTTAACTGACTCAAGACTCTTCCATACCATTTTTGGAACGTTGTTCGTTCTTGGAAACATTTTGAATAGCCTTGTAATAATACTGAGCATCTTCGTCGTCCATAGTTTCAAAAATAACTTTAAAACCTGTTCGTTTTACATTCATTAAACCTCGTTTTTGTCGTTTTGGTTTACTAACTATTCCTGAAATTATTTGAATATTATGATCTAATTTTGTAATTTCATGTTTCGCAGTCTGTTGAAATTCTTTACATCCTTTAACAGATTCAATACAAATACTATCAGATGAATTTATCATGGTTCTCATCTTCAAGCTGGATTCTTCTAATACAGCTATACCTAAGTTAATTACTAATACTACGTTATTTAAAATTTCTTTTCCATTTCCTACATGGCTGAAGTAGAGGCCTCTATGGTTTGTAGGCCTTTAATTTAGACATTCATTTCGGCGGTGATCCGTGTGGAGAACAAGATCCTGAAGCATATGGTTTGACGTTAGAATTATTGAACTTTTACTGTTTATTATTCATTTGTAATACTAAGTTATGTTCATTTTTTTTTCAACTATTTTAAATGGACCTTTATATTGACTTCGCAACTTTCCCTTTCTTTCATTTCTAACTAAAACTTCTTGACCAACTTTATACTCTATAGTTTTGAGCTCTTTCCACACTGCCATTGGCTTGTGGATAAGCTACACTTGTGGTGATATGTTTTATGTCCACAATTTTACAAAATTCTTCAAAAAGACTATTGCAGGACTCCAATCCATTGTCGGATAAAATTATTTTTGGTATACCGAAATTTATAATCCATTCTTCCATAACAGCTTTTGCAACAGTTTGCATATCTTTGAATTTGAGTGATATAAACTTGATGAAATTTGATGTTTGAGTGAGGTCTGGAGTGTTCTTCAGACCGAATGGCACTCGAGTATATTCAAAATGACCATATGGTCGTTTTCTCCATGTCTTCTTTTTCCATAGGGATCTGATAAAATCCGGACGTTAAGCCAAGGGTCCGGTAATCAATTACCATGCGCCATTTCATTTTTCCACTTGCGTTAGCTTTTTTAGGGACTTTCCATAAATGTGAACTCCAAGGAGAACTACTATTACGGATAATTCCATTGTTTTTTTAATTTTGTTACCTGTCTACGTCGTGAACCTTAGGATATCTATAAGTTTTTGTAAAAACTGGTTTAGAGAAATCTGTCGTCTTTCATCACTGAAGTACACAAAAGTCTTTCATTGTCGATACTAAAAATGTCGCTGAACTCTTTTACTATTTCTAGCAAGCTTTCTTGTTCTCTCATTAAAATGTTCAGTGCGAACATTTTCCAAAACTTTTTGATGACGTTCTTCACATACTTCAAAGTCACTAAAATTAGATCCGAGTAATCTAGCATTTGTTAAATCTACATGTTTGTCCGTTGTATTTACAACTGAAACTAGGCATCTGACATTTTTGTTGGACGTAACGCGACTTGGGACTATTACTCGTGCGCTAAATTCTTGTAAACTTTGTTTTTATTTTACGTTCTCTTACTTAATGCTAATGATTCTGAAACTAAATGATATTGTTCTGACACACAGTTCAACTCCAACTTCCACATTTGTTGCGAGTTTACCTGTATTAATAATTTTGTATTGAGTTAGTTGTTTGCGAGAAACGATTCTCATGGTGACGTAGCGTCTGGGTAGCTGCATAACACCTCCCCCTTTAGAACACATCTATGGATATTTTAGAATTAGATTGGATTTTGTTGTCTGTAATTCAAAGACTTCCATTGAGATGCTGGCTTTAGGTATCGCTAGTGTTATTTCCGGATTAACTCGGTGCTTTCTATTAAATCATTTATTAAAAATTGCGAAAGTTGTTCTTACTGAATTGTATTTCCAGATAGAGTAGGCAATACCGAATAGGCTAATGACTCCAAATAAGGACTGCGAGCGTTCTGGAATATTGTCTAATGCTTTCGACCAAAAGTTTCGTTGATTTTGAATATCTGCAGATAAGTTTTGCAATTCATGCATGTCTTTGGCAGACATTTTTGCTATTGGTTCTTGGTGTATTCTTACATTTCTTAGGTTAGTATTCCAAGTCTCTGTAGGAATATTTGTCATGAATTGAAATTTTGGCATCAATTTCGGTTGCTCTTAGTGTTGTATCATAGGTTTCTAACTTACAACTACTTTTATTGTAAAAATAACTAAACCCGATCCAACAAGTTTTCCTTCTTCTGTTTTGTTATTACATTTAAATTTATAATTTGTCTCTTCTGTTATGGTAAATAACAATGTGTTTTTATTAATTTTATGAAAAATTTCAGATTGAGAATTTATCATTTTCGACTTACAATTTTCTGCCCTGTTTCTCATAAAAATGTATATTTCACAATTAAAATCATTTAAAGTACTCCTTGTTGTAACTCCTTGTAACTCTCTTGTTACTGTCGGAATAGAAATAAGGATTATAATCTTTTGATCTTTTATAAATGCTTTTAATTCAATCATTTTTAAGATTTCTGAGTAATTCTCTACACTAGGTTCTATTGCAAATAATTTAGTATCCTTAAGTTCTCGGATTTCGTTAAGTAAGTCCAGTGGTTCTATTATTCTTGGGTGCAGGATACTTGCTAGTATGAATAAGAGGCTGTCTATAACTTGCTCTATTTCTAATTCTAAATGCATACATTTATGATCGATTTTGTCTTTAATATCCTCAAAGTATATAATGATAAAAAGTGTTCGATTAAAATCTTCTTGGTTATCTCTCACTTTATTAATTTCATTTATGACTTCATTAATTTTATTAGCTGTCACCTGGTTATTTCTAACACTGTCTAGAACTTGCTTATTTAACTGACTCAAGACTCTTCCATACCATTTTTGGAACGTTGTTCGTTCTTGGAAACATTTTGAATAGCCTTGTAATAATACTGAGCATCTTCGTTGTCCATAGTTTCAAAAAGAACTTTAAAACCTGTTCGTTTTACATTCAATAAACCTCGTGTTTGTCGTTTTGGTTTACTAACTATTCCTGAAAATATTTGAATCCTATGATCTAATTTTGTAATTTCATGTTTCGCAGTCTGTTGAAATTCTTTACATCCTTTAACAGATTCAATACAAATACTATCAGTTGAATTTATCATGGTTCTCATCTTCAAGCTAGATTCTTTTAATACAGCTATATCTAAGTTAATTACTAATACTACGTTATTTAAAATTTCTTTTCCATTTCCTACATGGCTGAAGTAGAGGCCTCTATGGTTTGTAGGCCTTTAATTTAGACATTCATTTCGGCGGTGATCCGTGTGGAGAACAAGATCCTGATGCATATGGTTTGACGTTAGACTTATTGAACTTTTACTGTTTATTATTCATTTGTAATACTAAGTTATGTTCATTTTTTTTCAACTATTTTAAATGGACCTTTATATTGACTTCGCAACTTTCCCTTTCTTTCATTTCTAACTAAAACTTCTTGACCAACTTTATACTCTATAGTCTTGAGCTCTTTCCACACTGCCATTGGCTTGTGGATAAGCTACACTTGTGGTGATATGTTTTATGTCCACAATTTTACAAAATTCTTCAAAAAGACTATTGTAGGACTCCAATCCATTGTCGGATAAAATTATTTTTGGTATACCTAAATTTATAATCCATTCTTCCATAACAGCTTTTGCAACAGTTTGCATATCTTTGAATTTGAGTGATATAAACTTGATGAAATTTGATGTTTGAGTGAGGTCTGGAGTGTTCTTCAGACCGAATGGCACTCGAGTATATTCAAAGTGGCCATATGGTCGTTTTCTCCATGTCTTCTTTTTCCATAGGGATCTGATAAAATCCGGACGTTAAGCCAAGGGTCCGGTAATCAATTACCATGCGCCATTTCCTTTTTCCACTTGCGTTAGCTTTTTTAGGGACTTTCCATAAATGTGAACTCCAAGGAGAACTACTATTACGGATAATTCCATTGTTTTTTTAATTTTGTTACCTGTCTACGTCGTGAACCTTAGGATATCTATAAGTTTTTTGTAAAAACTGGTTTAGAGAAATCTGTCGTCCTTCATCACTGAAGTACACAAAAGTCTTTCATTGTCGATACTAAAAATGTCGCTGAACTCTTTTACTATTTCTAGCAAGCTTTCTTGCTCTCTCATTCAAATGTTCAGTGCGAACATTTTCCAAAACTTTTTGATGACGTTCTTCACATACTTCAAAGTCACTAAAATTAGATCCGAGTAATCTAGCATTTGTTAAATCTACATGTTTGTCCGTTGTATTTACAACTGAAACTAGGCATCTGACATTTTTGTTGGACGTAACGCGACTTGGGACTATTACTCGTGCGCTAAATTCTTATAAACTTTGTTTTTATTTTACGTTCTCTTACTTAATGCTAATGATTCTGAAACTAAATGATATTGTTCTGACACACAGTTCAACTCCAACTTCCACATTTGTTGCGAGTTTACCTGTATTAATAATTTTGTATTGAGTTAGTTGTTTGCGAGAAACGATTCTCATGGTGACGTAGCGTCTGGGTAGCTGCATAACACCTCCACCTTTAGAACACATCTATGGATATTTTAGAATTAGATTGGATTTTGTTGTCTGTAATTCAAAGACTTCCATTGAGATGCTGGCTTTAGGTATCGCTAGTGTTATTTCCGGATTAACTCGGTGCTTTCTATTAAATCATTTATTAAAAATTGCGAAAGTTGTTCTTACTGAATTGTATTTCCAGATAGAGTAGGCAATACCGAATAGGCTAATGACTCCAAATAAGGACTGCGAGCGTTCTGGAATATTGTCTAATGCTCTCGACCAAAAGTTTCGTTGATTTTGAATATCTGCAGATAAGTTCTGCAATTCATGCATGTCTTTGGCAGACATTTTTGCTATTGGTTCTTGGTGTATTCTTACATTTCTTAGGTTAGTATTCCAAGTCTCTGTAGGAATATTTGTCATGAATTGAAATTTTGGCATCAATTTCGGTTGCTCTTAGTGTTGTGTCATAGGTTTCTAACTTACAACTACTTTTATTGTAAAAATAACTAAACCCGATCCAACAAGTTTTCCTTCTTCTGTTTTGTTATTACATTTAAATTTATAATTTGTCTCTTCTGTTATGGTAAATAACAATGTGTTTTTATTAATTTTATGAAAAATTTCAGATTGAGAATTTATCATTTTCGACTTACAATTTTCTGCCCTGTTTCTCATAAAAATGTATATTTCACAATTAAAATCATTTAAAGTACTCCTTGTTGTAACTCCTTGTAACTCTCTTGTTACTGTCGGAATAGAAATAAGGATTATAATCTTTTGATCTTTTATAAATGCTTTTAATTCAATCATTTTTAAGATTTCTGAGTAATTCTCTACACTAGGTTCTATTGCAAATAATTTAGTATCCTTAAGTTCTCGGATTTCGTTAAGTAAGTCCAGTGGTTCTATTATTCTTGGGTGCAGGATACTTGCTAGTATGAATAAGAGGCTGTCTATAACTTGCTCTATTTCTAATTCTAAATGCATACATTTATGATCGATTTTGTCTTTAATATCCTCAAAGTATATAATGATAAAAAGTGTTCGATTAAAATCTTCTTGGTTATCTCTCACTTTATTAATTTCATTTATGACTTCATTAATTTTATTAGCTGTCACCTGGTTATTTCTAACACTGTCTAGAACTTGCTTATTTAACTGACTCAAGACTCTTCCATACCATTTTTGGAACGTTGTTCGTTCTTGGAAACATTTTGAATAGCCTTGTAATAATACTGAGCATCTTCGTTGTCCATAGTTTCAAAAAGAACTTTAAAACCTGTTCGTTTTACATTCAATAAACCTCGTGTTTGTCGTTTTGGTTTACTAACTATTCCTGAAAATATTTGAATCCTATGATCTAATTTTGTAATTTCATGTTTCGCAGTCTGTTGAAATTCTTTACATCCTTTAACAGATTCAATACAAATACTATCAGTTGAATTTATCATGGTTCTCATCTTCAAGCTAGATTCTTTTAATACAGCTATATCTAAGTTAATTACTAATACTACGTTATTTAAAATTTCTTTTCCATTTCCTACATGGCTGAAGTAGAGGCCTCTATGGTTTGTAGGCCTTTAATTTAGACATTCATTTCGGCGGTGATCCGTGTGGAGAACAAGATCCTGATGCATATGGTTTGACGTTAGACTTATTGAACTTTTACTGTTTATTATTCATTTGTAATACTAAGTTATGTTCATTTTTTTTCAACTATTTTAAATGGACCTTTATATTGACTTCGCAACTTTCCCTTTCTTTCATTTCTAACTAAAACTTCTTGACCAACTTTATACTCTATAGTCTTGAGCTCTTTCCACACTGCCATTGGCTTGTGGATAAGCTACACTTGTGGTGATATGTTTTATGTCCACAATTTTACAAAATTCTTCAAAAAGACTATTGTAGGACTCCAATCCATTGTCGGATAAAATTATTTTTGGTATACCTAAATTTATAATCCATTCTTCCATAACAGCTTTTGCAACAGTTTGCATATCTTTGAATTTGAGTGATATAAACTTGATGAAATTTGATGTTTGAGTGAGGTCTGGAGTGTTCTTCAGACCGAATGGCACTCGAGTATATTCAAAGTGGCCATATGGTCGTTTTCTCCATGTCTTCTTTTTCCATAGGGATCTGATAAAATCCGGACGTTAAGCCAAGGGTCCGGTAATCAATTACCATGCGCCATTTCCTTTTTCCACTTGCGTTAGCTTTTTTAGGGACTTTCCATAAATGTGAACTCCAAGGAGAACTACTATTACGGATAATTCCATTGTTTTTTTAATTTTGTTACCTGTCTACGTCGTGAACCTTAGGATATCTATAAGTTTTTTGTAAAAACTGGTTTAGAGAAATCTGTCGTCCTTCATCACTGAAGTACACAAAAGTCTTTCATTGTCGATACTAAAAATGTCGCTGAACTCTTTTACTATTTCTAGCAAGCTTTCTTGCTCTCTCATTCAAATGTTCAGTGCGAACATTTTCCAAAACTTTTTGATGACGTTCTTCACATACTTCAAAGTCACTAAAATTAGATCCGAGTAATCTAGCATTTGTTAAATCTACATGTTTGTCCGTTGTATTTACAACTGAAACTAGGCATCTGACATTTTTGTTGGACGTAACGCGACTTGGGACTATTACTCGTGCGCTAAATTCTTATAAACTTTGTTTTTATTTTACGTTCTCTTACTTAATGCTAATGATTCTGAAACTAAATGATATTGTTCTGACACACAGTTCAACTCCAACTTCCACATTTGTTGCGAGTTTACCTGTATTAATAATTTTGTATTGAGTTAGTTGTTTGCGAGAAACGATTCTCATGGTGACGTAGCGTCTGGGTAGCTGCATAACACCTCCACCTTTAGAACACATCTATGGATATTTTAGAATTAGATTGGATTTTGTTGTCTGTAATTCAAAGACTTCCATTGAGATGCTGGCTTTAGGTATCGCTAGTGTTATTTCCGGATTAACTCGGTGCTTTCTATTAAATCATTTATTAAAAATTGCGAAAGTTGTTCTTACTGAATTGTATTTCCAGATAGAGTAGGCAATACCGAATAGGCTAATGACTCCAAATAAGGACTGCGAGCGTTCTGGAATATTGTCTAATGCTTTCGACCAAAAGTTTCGTTGATTTTGAATATCTGCAGATAAGTTCTGCAATTCATGCATGTCTTTGGCAGACATTTTTGCTATTGGTTCTTGGTGTATTCTTACATTTCTTAGGTTAGTATTCCAAGTCTCTGTAGGAATATTTGTCATGAATTGAAATTTTGGCATCAATTTCGGTTGCTCTTAGTGTTGTATCATAGGTTTCTAACTTACAACTACTTTTATTGTAAAAATAACTAAACCCGATCCAACAAGTTTTCCTTCTTCTGTTTTGTTATTACATTTAAATTTATAATTTGTCTCTTCTGTTATGGTAAATAACAATGTGTTTTTATTAATTTTATGAAAAATTTCAGATTGAGAATTTATCATTTTCGACTTACAATTTTCTGCCCTGTTTCTCATAAAAATGTATATTTCACAATTAAAATCATTTAAAGTACTCCTTTATAACTGTGATTTACAAACGTGAACATTATTAACTATCTTACAATCATTTACAATAAGTTATCTTTTAAGACATATTCTTCTTTACTTTTATTTATTATTAAAAATTTATCTCTTATTTCTACTATTACAAATCCATTTTTTATAATTTTTGGGATAGTAATTACTTCATAGACGTCAAATAACTCTCTTGTTACTGTCGGAATAGAAATAAGGATTATAATCTTTTTATCTTTTATAAATGCTTTTAATTTAATCATTTTTAAGATTTCTGAGTAATTCTCTACACTAGGTTCTATTGCAAATAATTTAGTATCCTTGAGTTCTCGGATTTCGTTAAGTAAGTCCAGTGGTTCTATTATTCTTGGGTGCAGGATACTTGCTAGTATGAATAAGAGGCTGTCTATAACTTGCTCTATTTCTAATTCTAAATGCATACATTTATGATCGATTTTGTCTTTAATATCCTCAAAGTATATAATGATAAGAAGTGTTCGATTAAAATCTTCTTGGTTATCTCTAACTTTATTAATTTCATTTATGACTTCATTAATTTTATTAGCTGTCACCTGGTTATTTCTAACACTGTCTAGAACTTGCTTATTTAACTGACTCAAGACTCTTCCATACCATTTTTGGAACGTTGTTCGTTCTTGGAAACATTTTGAATAGCCTTGTAATAATACTGAGCATCTTCGTCGTCCATAGTTTCAAAAATAACTTTAAAACCTGTTCGTTTTACATTCATTAAACCTCGTTTTTGTCGTTTTGGTTTACTAACTATTCCTGAAATTATTTGAATATTATGATCTAATTTTGTAATTTCATGTTTCGCAGTCTGTTGAAATTCTTTACATCCTTTAACAGATTCAATACAAATACTATCAGATGAATTTATCATGGTTCTCATCTTCAAGCTGGATTCTTCTAATACAGCTATACCTAAGTTAATTACTAATACTACGTTATTTAAAATTTCTTTTCCATTTCCTACATGGCTGAAGTAGAGGCCTCTATGGTTTGTAGGCCTTTAATTTAGACATTCATTTCGGCGGTGATCCGTGTGGAGAACAAGATCCTGAAGCATATGGTTTGACGTTAGAATTATTGAACTTTTACTGTTTATTATTCATTTGTAATACTAAGTTATGTTCATTTTTTTTTCAACTATTTTAAATGGACCTTTATATTGACTTCGCAACTTTCCCTTTCTTTCATTTCTAACTAAAACTTCTTGACCAACTTTATACTCTATAGTTTTGCCTAATTTTTTTTATCATATCTTACCTTTGATTAGATTTGCTTTGAGTTCATGGATATAATCGAACACTAATTGTTCGCTATAAGAATCAACTCTGCTGGGTCTGTTGACGTCAAAACCGAATATAAGTTCGTAAGGAGTATAACCGGTTGTGTTATATCTTGTGCTATTGTAACAAAACCCTGCATAGGCATACGTTTGTGCCAATCTTTAAGTTGATTGAGTTCTTGTCCCGTTGATTTTAAATACTCTAATAGTCTGCAATGAGCTCTTTCCACACTGCCATTGGCTTGTGGATAAGCTACACTTGTGGTGGTATGTTTTATGTCCACAATTTTACAAAATTCTTCAAAAAGACTATTGTAGGACTCCAATCCATTGTCGGATAAAATTATTTTTGGTATACCGAAATTTATAATCCATTCTTCCATAACAGCTTGTGCAACAGTTTGCATATCTTTGAATTTGAGTGATATAAACTTGATGAAATTTGATGTTTGAGTGAGGTCTGGAGTGTTCTTCAGACCGAATGGCACTCGAGTATATTCAAAGTGGCCATATGGTCGTTTTCTCCATGTCTTCTTTTTCCATAGGGATCTGATAAAATCCGGACGTTAAGCCAAGGGTCCGGTAATCAATTACCATGCGCCATTTCCTTTTTCCACTTGCGTTAGCTTTTTTAGGGACTTTCCATAAATGTGAACTCCAAGGAGAACTACTATTACGGATAATTCCATTGTTTTTTTAATTTTGTTACCTGTCTACGTCGTGAACCTTAGGATATCTATAAGTTTTTGTAAAAACTGGTTTAGAGAAATCTGTCGTCCTTCATCACTGAAGTACACAAAAGTCTTTCATTGTCGATACTAAAAATGTCGCTGAACTCTTTTACTATTTCTAGCAAGCTTTCTTGTTCTCTCATTCAAATGTTCAGTGCGAACATTTTCCAAAACTTTTTGATGACGTTCTTCACATACTTCAAAGTCACTAAAATTAGATCCGAGTAATCTAGCATTTGTTAAATCTACATGTTTGTCCGTTGTATTTACAACTGAAACTAGGCATCTGACATTTTTGTTGGACGTAACGCGACTTGGGACTATTACTCCTGCGCTAAATTCTTATAAACTTTGTTTTTATTTTACGTTCTCTTACTTAATGCTAATGATTCTGAAACTAAATGATATTGTTCTGACACACAGTTCAACTCCAACTTCCACTTCAAAACGTTTAAGAGCAGCTGGATATATTCAAAAACAAGGAAATTGGATTCCACATGAACTCAAGCCGAGAGACGTCGAAAGGCGGTTTTGCATGTCCGAAATGCTGCTGGAACGCCACAAAAGGAAGTCATTTTTGCATCGGATTGTTACTGGTGATGGAAAATTGATCCATTACGACAACCCCAAGCGCAAAAATCATATGTGAAACCCGGCCAACCAGCCAAATCAACGGCAAAGCCGAAGGTAATGCTCTGTATTTGGTGGGATCAGATGGGTGTGCTGTATTATGAGCTGATAAAACCGGGTGAAACCATCAATGGACAACGCTACCGAACACAATTAATCCGCTTGAAGAGAGCAGTAGCCGAAAAACGCCCGGAATATGCGACCAGACATTGCCTCGTTGCTATTCCGGTTAAGAACTATTTGGAAAACAGTGGATGGGAAGTCTTACTCAACCCGCTTTATAGCCCAGACCTTGCCCCTTCTGACTACCATTTGTTCCGGTCGATGCAGAACGCCCTCACTGAAATACGCTTCACATCAGAGCAGTATATCAAAAATTGGTTTGATTCATTCTTCGCTGCCAAGCCGGCGCAGTCATAGCTTCAGATGGGAAATACTTTGAATAATACTATTGTACATGTTTTTCTTAAATAAACGTTAAGATTTTGAAAAAAAAAAAAAAATGCTTTTAATTCAATCATTTTTAAGATTTCTGAGTAATTCTCTACACTAGGTTCTATTGCAAATAATTTAGTATCCTTGAGTTCTCGGATTTCGTTAAGTAAGTCCAGTGGTTCTATTATTCTTGGGTGCAGGATACTTGCTAGTATGAATAAGAGGCTGTCTATAACTTGCTCTATTTCTAATTCTAAATGCATAAATTTATGATCGATTTTGTCTTTAATATCCTCAAAGTATATAATGATAAGAAGTGTTCGATTAAAACCTTCTTGGTTGGTTATCTCTAACTTTATTAATTTTATTTATGAATTCATTAATTTTATTAGCTGTCACTTGGTTATTTCTAACACTGTCTAGAACTTGTTTATTTAACTGACTCAAGACTCTTCCATACCATTTTTGGAACGTTGTTCGTTCTTGGAAACATTTTGAATAGCCTTGTAATAATACTGAGCATCTTCGTTGTCCATAGTTTCAAAAAGAACTTTAAAACTTGTTCGTTTTACATTCATTAAACCTCGTTTTTGTCGTTTTGGTTTACTAACTATTCCTGAAATTATTTGAATCCTTTGATCTAATTTTGTAATTTCATGTTTCGCAGTCTGTTGAAATTCTTTACATCCTTTAACAGATTCAATACAAATACTATCAGTTGAATTTATCATGGTTCTCATCTTCAAGCTAGATTCTTTTAATACAGCTATATCTAAGTTAATTACTAATACTAAGTTATTTAAAATTTCTTTTCCATTTCCTACATGGCTGAAGTAGAGGCCTCTATGGTTTGTAGGCCTTTAATTTAGACATTCATTTCGGCGGTGATCCGTGTGGAGAACAAGATCCTGAAGCATATGGTTTGACGTTAGACTTATTGAACTTTTACTGTTTATTATTCATTTGTAATACTAAGTTATGTTCATTTTTTTTCAACTATTTTAAATAGACCTTTATATTGACTTCGCAACTTTCCCTTTCTTTCATTTCTAACTAAAACTTCTTGACCAACTTTATACTCTATAGTTTTGAGCTCTTTCCACACTGCCATTGGCTTGTGGATAAGCTGCACTTGTGGTGATATGTTTTATGTCCACAATTTTACAAAATTCTTCAAAAAGACTATTGCAGGACTCCAATCCATTGTCGGATAAAATTATTTTTGGTATACCGAAATTTATAATCCATTCTTCCATAACAGCTTTTGCAACAGTTTGCATATCTTTGAATTTGAGTGATATAAACTTGATGAAATTTGATGTTTGAGTGAGGTCTGGAGTGTTCTTCAGACCGAATGGCACTCGAGTATATTCAAAGTGGCCATATGGTCGTTTTCTCCATGTCTTCTTTTTCCATAGGGATCTGATAAAATCCGGACGTTAAGCCAAGGGTCCGGTAATCAATTACCATGCGCCATTTCATTTTTCCACTTGCGTTAGCTTTTTTAGTGACTTTCCATAATTGTGAACTCCAAGGAGAACTACTATTACGGATAATTCCATTGTTTTTTTAATTTTGTTACCTGTCTACGTCGTGAACCTTAGGATATCTATAAGTTTTTGTAAAAACTGGTTTAGAGAAATCTGTCGTCTTTCATCACTGAAGTACACAAAAGTCTTTCATTGTCGATACTAAAAATGTCGCTGAACTCTTTTACTATTTCTAGCAAGCTTTCTTGTTCTCTCATTCAAATGTTCAGTGCGAACATTTTCCAAAACTTTTTGATGACGTTCTTCACATACTTCAAAGTCACTAAAATTAGATCCGAGTAATCTAGCATTTGTTAAATCTACATGTTTGTCCGTTGTATTTACAACTGAAACTAGGCATCTGACATTTTTGTTGGACGTAACGCGACTTGGGACTATTACTCGTGTGCTAAATTCTTATAAACTTTGTTTTTATTTTACGTTCTCTTACTTAATGCTAATGATTCTGAAACTAAATGATATTGTTCTGACACACAGTTCAACTCCAACTTCCACATTTGTTGCGAGTTTACCTGTATTAATAATTTTGTATTGAGTTAGTTGTTTGCGAGAAACGATTCTCATGGTGACGTAGCGTCTGGGTAGCTGCATAACACCTCCCCCTTTAGAACACATCTATGGATATTTTAGAATTAGATTGGATTTTGTTGTCTGTAATTCAAAGACTTCCATTGAGATGCTGGCTTTAGGTATCGCTAGTGTTATTTCCGGATTAACTCGGTGCTTTCTATTAAATCATTTATTAAAAATTGCGAAAGTTGTTCTTCCAGAATTGTATTTCCAGATAGAGTAGGCAATACCGAATAGGCTAATGACTCCAAATAAGGACTGCGAGCGTTCTGGAATATTGTCTAATGCTTTCGACCAAAAGTTTCGTTGATTTTGAATATCTGCAGATAAGTTCTGCAATTCATGCATGTCTTTGGCAGACATTTTTGCTATTGGTTCTTGGTGTATTCTTACATTTCTTAGGTTAGTATTCCAAGTCTCTGTAGGAATATTTGTCATGAATTGAAATTTTGGCATCAATTTCGGTTGCTCTTAGTGTTGTATCATAGGTTTCTAACTTACAACTACTTTTATTGTAAAAATAACTAAACCCGATCCAACAAGTTTTCCTTCTTCTGTTTTGTTATTACATTTAAATTTATAATTTGTCTCTTCTGTTATGGTAAATAACAATGTGTTTTTATTAATTTTATGAAAAATTTCAGATTGAGAATTTATCATTTTCGACTTACAATTTTCTGCCCTGTTTCTCATAAAAATTTATATTTCACAATTAAAATCATTTAAAGTACTCCTTTATAACTGTGATTTACAAACGTGAACATTATTAACTATCTTACAATCATTTACAATAAGTTATCTTTTAAGACATATTCTTCTTTACTTTTATTTATTATTAAAAATTTATCTCTTATTTCTACTATTACAAATCCATTTTTTATAATTTTTGGGATAGTAATTACTTCATAGACGTCAAATAACTCTCTTGTTACTGTCGGAATAGAAATAAGGATTATAATCTTTTGATCTTTTATAAATGCTTTTAATTCAATCATTTTTAAGATTTCTGAGTAATTCTCTACACTAGGTTCTATTGCAAATAATTTAGTATCCTTGAGTTCTCGGATTTCGTTAAGTAAGTCCAGTGGTTCTATTATTCTTGGGTGCAGGATACTTGCTAGTATGAATAAGAGGCTGTCTATAACTTGCTCTATTTCTAATTCTAAATGCATACATTTATGATCGATTTTGTCTTTAATATCCTCAAAGTATATAATGATAAGAAGTGTTCGATTAAAATCTTCTTGGTTATCTCTAACTTTATTAATTTCATTTATGACTTCATTAATTTTATTAGCTGTCACCTGGTTATTTCTAACACTGTCTAGAACTTGCTTATTTAACTGACTCAAGACTCTTCCATACCATTTTTGGAACGTTGTTCGTTCTTGGAAACATTTTGAATAGCCTTGTAATAATACTGAGCATCTTCGTCGTCCATAGTTTCAAAAATAACTTTAAAACCTGTTCGTTTTACATTCATTAAACCTCGTTTTTGTCGTTTTGGTTTACTAACTATTCCTGAAATTATTTGAATATTATGATCTAATTTTGTAATTTCATGTTTCGCAGTCTGTTGAAATTCTTTACATCCTTTAACAGATTCAATACAAATACTATCAGATGAATTTATCATGGTTCTCATCTTCAAGCTGGATTCTTCTAATACAGCTATACCTAAGTTAATTACTAATACTACGTTATTTAAAATTTCTTTTCCATTTCCTACATGGCTGAAGTAGAGGCCTCTATGGTTTGTAGGCCTTTAATTTAGACATTCATTTCGGCGGTGATCCGTGTGGAGAACAAGATCCTGAAGCATATGGTTTGACGTTAGAATTATTGAACTTTTACTGTTTATTATTCATTTGTAATACTAAGTTATGTTCATTTTTTTTTCAACTATTTTAAATGGACCTTTATATTGACTTCGCAACTTTCCCTTTCTTTCATTTCTAACTAAAACTTCTTGACCAACTTTATACTCTATAGTTTTGCCTAATTTTTTTTATCATATCTTACCTTTGATTAGATTTGCTTTGAGTTCATGGATATAATCGAACACTAATTGTTCGCTATAAGAATCAACTCTGCTGGGTCTGTTGACGTCAAAACCGAATATAAGTTCGTAAGGAGTATAACCGGTTGTGTTATATCTTGTGCTATTGTAACAAAACCCTGCATAGGCATACGTTTGTGCCAATCTTTAAGTTGATTGAGTTCTTGTCCCGTTGATTTTAAATACTCTAATAGTCTGCAATGAGCTCTTTCCACACTGCCATTGGCTTGTGGATAAGCTACACTTGTGGTGGTATGTTTTATGTCCACAATTTTACAAAATTCTTCAAAAAGACTATTGTAGGACTCCAATCCATTGTCGGATAAAATTATTTTTGGTATACCGAAATTTATAATCCATTCTTCCATAACAGCTTGTGCAACAGTTTGCATATCTTTGAATTTGAGTGATATAAACTTGATGAAATTTGATGTTTGAGTGAGGTCTGGAGTGTTCTTCAGACCGAATGGCACTCGAGTATATTCAAAGTGGCCATATGGTCGTTTTCTCCATGTCTTCTTTTTCCATAGGGATCTGATAAAATCCGGACGTTAAGCCAAGGGTCCGGTAATCAATTACCATGCGCCATTTCCTTTTTCCACTTGCGTTAGCTTTTTTAGGGACTTTCCATAAATGTGAACTCCAAGGAGAACTACTATTACGGATAATTCCATTGTTTTTTTAATTTTGTTACCTGTCTACGTCGTGAACCTTAGGATATCTATAAGTTTTTTGTAAAAACTGGTTTAGAGAAATCTGTCGTCCTTCATCACTGAAGTACACAAAAGTCTTTCATTGTCGATACTAAAAATGTCGCTGAACTCTTTTACTATTTCTAGCAAGCTTTCTTGCTCTCTCATTCAAATGTTCAGTGCGAACATTTTCCAAAACTTTTTGATGACGTTCTTCACATACTTCAAAGTCACTAAAATTAGATCCGAGTAATCTAGCATTTGTTAAATCTACATGTTTGTCCGTTGTATTTACAACTGAAACTAGGCATCTGACATTTTTGTTGGACGTAACGCGACTTGGGACTATTACTCGTGCGCTAAATTCTTATAAACTTTGTTTTTATTTTACGTTCTCTTACTTAATGCTAATGATTCTGAAACTAAATGATATTGTTCTGACACACAGTTCAACTCCAACTTCCACATTTGTTGCGAGTTTACCTGTATTAATAATTTTGTATTGAGTTAGTTGTTTGCGAGAAACGATTCTCATGGTGACGTAGCGTCTGGGTAGCTGCATAACACCTCCACCTTTAGAACACATCTATGGATATTTTAGAATTAGATTGGATTTTGTTGTCTGTAATTCAAAGACTTCCATTGAGATGCTGGCTTTAGGTATCGCTAGTGTTATTTCCGGATTAACTCGGTGCTTTCTATTAAATCATTTATTAAAAATTGCGAAAGTTGTTCTTACTGAATTGTATTTCCAGATAGAGTAGGCAATACCGAATAGGCTAATGACTCCAAATAAGGACTGCGAGCGTTCTGGAATATTGTCTAATGCTCTCGACCAAAAGTTTCGTTGATTTTGAATATCTGCAGATAAGTTCTGCAATTCATGCATGTCTTTGGCAGACATTTTTGCTATTGGTTCTTGGTGTATTCTTACATTTCTTAGGTTAGTATTCCAAGTCTCTGTAGGAATATTTGTCATGAATTGAAATTTTGGCATCAATTTCGGTTGCTCTTAGTGTTGTGTCATAGGTTTCTAACTTACAACTACTTTTATTGTAAAAATAACTAAACCCGATCCAACAAGTTTTCCTTCTTCTGTTTTGTTATTACATTTAAATTTATAATTTGTCTCTTCTGTTATGGTAAATAACAATGTGTTTTTATTAATTTTATGAAAAATTTCAGATTGAGAATTTATCATTTTCGACTTACAATTTTCTGCCCTGTTTCTCATAAAAATGTATATTTCACAATTAAAATCATTTAAAGTACTCCTTGTTGTAACTCCTTGTAACTCTCTTGTTACTGTCGGAATAGAAATAAGGATTATAATCTTTTGATCTTTTATAAATGCTTTTAATTCAATCATTTTTAAGATTTCTGAGTAATTCTCTACACTAGGTTCTATTGCAAATAATTTAGTATCCTTAAGTTCTCGGATTTCGTTAAGTAAGTCCAGTGGTTCTATTATTCTTGGGTGCAGGATACTTGCTAGTATGAATAAGAGGCTGTCTATAACTTGCTCTATTTCTAATTCTAAATGCATACATTTATGATCGATTTTGTCTTTAATATCCTCAAAGTATATAATGATAAAAAGTGTTCGATTAAAATCTTCTTGGTTATCTCTCACTTTATTAATTTCATTTATGACTTCATTAATTTTATTAGCTGTCACCTGGTTATTTCTAACACTGTCTAGAACTTGCTTATTTAACTGACTCAAGACTCTTCCATACCATTTTTGGAACGTTGTTCGTTCTTGGAAACATTTTGAATAGCCTTGTAATAATACTGAGCATCTTCGTTGTCCATAGTTTCAAAAAGAACTTTAAAACCTGTTCGTTTTACATTCAATAAACCTCGTGTTTGTCGTTTTGGTTTACTAACTATTCCTGAAAATATTTGAATCCTATGATCTAATTTTGTAATTTCATGTTTCGCAGTCTGTTGAAATTCTTTACATCCTTTAACAGATTCAATACAAATACTATCAGTTGAATTTATCATGGTTCTCATCTTCAAGCTAGATTCTTTTAATACAGCTATATCTAAGTTAATTACTAATACTACGTTATTTAAAATTTCTTTTCCATTTCCTACATGGCTGAAGTAGAGGCCTCTATGGTTTGTAGGCCTTTAATTTAGACATTCATTTCGGCGGTGATCCGTGTGGAGAACAAGATCCTGATGCATATGGTTTGACGTTAGACTTATTGAACTTTTACTGTTTATTATTCATTTGTAATACTAAGTTATGTTCATTTTTTTTCAACTATTTTAAATGGACCTTTATATTGACTTCGCAACTTTCCCTTTCTTTCATTTCTAACTAAAACTTCTTGACCAACTTTATACTCTATAGTCTTGAGCTCTTTCCACACTGCCATTGGCTTGTGGATAAGCTACACTTGTGGTGATATGTTTTATGTCCACAATTTTACAAAATTCTTCAAAAAGACTATTGTAGGACTCCAATCCATTGTCGGATAAAATTATTTTTGGTATACCTAAATTTATAATCCATTCTTCCATAACAGCTTTTGCAACAGTTTGCATATCTTTGAATTTGAGTGATATAAACTTGATGAAATTTGATGTTTGAGTGAGGTCTGGAGTGTTCTTCAGACCGAATGGCACTCGAGTATATTCAAAGTGGCCATATGGTCGTTTTCTCCATGTCTTCTTTTTCCATAGGGATCTGATAAAATCCGGACGTTAAGCCAAGGGTCCGGTAATCAATTACCATGCGCCATTTCCTTTTTCCACTTGCGTTAGCTTTTTTAGGGACTTTCCATAAATGTGAACTCCAAGGAGAACTACTATTACGGATAATTCCATTGTTTTTTTAATTTTGTTACCTGTCTACGTCGTGAACCTTAGGATATCTATAAGTTTTTTGTAAAAACTGGTTTAGAGAAATCTGTCGTCCTTCATCACTGAAGTACACAAAAGTCTTTCATTGTCGATACTAAAAATGTCGCTGAACTCTTTTACTATTTCTAGCAAGCTTTCTTGCTCTCTCATTCAAATGTTCAGTGCGAACATTTTCCAAAACTTTTTGATGACGTTCTTCACATACTTCAAAGTCACTAAAATTAGATCCGAGTAATCTAGCATTTGTTAAATCTACATGTTTGTCCGTTGTATTTACAACTGAAACTAGGCATCTGACATTTTTGTTGGACGTAACGCGACTTGGGACTATTACTCGTGCGCTAAATTCTTATAAACTTTGTTTTTATTTTACGTTCTCTTACTTAATGCTAATGATTCTGAAACTAAATGATATTGTTCTGACACACAGTTCAACTCCAACTTCCACATTTGTTGCGAGTTTACCTGTATTAATAATTTTGTATTGAGTTAGTTGTTTGCGAGAAACGATTCTCATGGTGACGTAGCGTCTGGGTAGCTGCATAACACCTCCACCTTTAGAACACATCTATGGATATTTTAGAATTAGATTGGATTTTGTTGTCTGTAATTCAAAGACTTCCATTGAGATGCTGGCTTTAGGTATCGCTAGTGTTATTTCCGGATTAACTCGGTGCTTTCTATTAAATCATTTATTAAAAATTGCGAAAGTTGTTCTTACTGAATTGTATTTCCAGATAGAGTAGGCAATACCGAATAGGCTAATGACTCCAAATAAGGACTGCGAGCGTTCTGGAATATTGTCTAATGCTCTCGACCAAAAGTTTCGTTGATTTTGAATATCTGCAGATAAGTTCTGCAATTCATGCATGTCTTTGGCAGACATTTTTGCTATTGGTTCTTGGTGTATTCTTACATTTCTTAGGTTAGTATTCCAAGTCTCTGTAGGAATATTTGTCATGAATTGAAATTTTGGCATCAATTTCGGTTGCTCTTAGTGTTGTGTCATAGGTTTCTAACTTACAACTACTTTTATTGTAAAAATAACTAAACCCGATCCAACAAGTTTTCCTTCTTCTGTTTTGTTATTACATTTAAATTTATAATTTGTCTCTTCTGTTATGGTAAATAACAATGTGTTTTTATTAATTTTATGAAAAATTTCAGATTGAGAATTTATCATTTTCGACTTACAATTTTCTGCCCTGTTTCTCATAAAAATGTATATTTCACAATTAAAATCATTTAAAGTACTCCTTGTTGTAACTCCTTGTAACTCTCTTGTTACTGTCGGAATAGAAATAAGGATTATAATCTTTTGATCTTTTATAAATGCTTTTAATTCAATCATTTTTAAGATTTCTGAGTAATTCTCTACACTAGGTTCTATTGCAAATAATTTAGTATCCTTAAGTTCTCGGATTTCGTTAAGTAAGTCCAGTGGTTCTATTATTCTTGGGTGCAGGATACTTGCTAGTATGAATAAGAGGCTGTCTATAACTTGCTCTATTTCTAATTCTAAATGCATACATTTATGATCGATTTTGTCTTTAATATCCTCAAAGTATATAATGATAAAAAGTGTTCGATTAAAATCTTCTTGGTTATCTCTCACTTTATTAATTTCATTTATGACTTCATTAATTTTATTAGCTGTCACCTGGTTATTTCTAACACTGTCTAGAACTTGCTTATTTAACTGACTCAAGACTCTTCCATACCATTTTTGGAACGTTGTTCGTTCTTGGAAACATTTTGAATAGCCTTGTAATAATACTGAGCATCTTCGTTGTCCATAGTTTCAAAAAGAACTTTAAAACCTGTTCGTTTTACATTCAATAAACCTCGTGTTTGTCGTTTTGGTTTACTAACTATTCCTGAAAATATTTGAATCCTATGATCTAATTTTGTAATTTCATGTTTCGCAGTCTGTTGAAATTCTTTACATCCTTTAACAGATTCAATACAAATACTATCAGTTGAATTTATCATGGTTCTCATCTTCAAGCTAGATTCTTTTAATACAGCTATATCTAAGTTAATTACTAATACTACGTTATTTAAAATTTCTTTTCCATTTCCTACATGGCTGAAGTAGAGGCCTCTATGGTTTGTAGGCCTTTAATTTAGACATTCATTTCGGCGGTGATCCGTGTGGAGAACAAGATCCTGATGCATATGGTTTGACGTTAGACTTATTGAACTTTTACTGTTTATTATTCATTTGTAATACTAAGTTATGTTCATTTTTTTTCAACTATTTTAAATGGACCTTTATATTGACTTCGCAACTTTCCCTTTCTTTCATTTCTAACTAAAACTTCTTGACCAACTTTATACTCTATAGTCTTGAGCTCTTTCCACACTGCCATTGGCTTGTGGATAAGCTACACTTGTGGTGATATGTTTTATGTCCACAATTTTACAAAATTCTTCAAAAAGACTATTGTAGGACTCCAATCCATTGTCGGATAAAATTATTTTTGGTATACCTAAATTTATAATCCATTCTTCCATAACAGCTTTTGCAACAGTTTGCATATCTTTGAATTTGAGTGATATAAACTTGATGAAATTTGATGTTTGAGTGAGGTCTGGAGTGTTCTTCAGACCGAATGGCACTCGAGTATATTCAAAGTGGCCATATGGTCGTTTTCTCCATGTCTTCTTTTTCCATAGGGATCTGATAAAATCCGGACGTTAAGCCAAGGGTCCGGTAATCAATTACCATGCGCCATTTCCTTTTTCCACTTGCGTTAGCTTTTTTAGGGACTTTCCATAAATGTGAACTCCAAGGAGAACTACTATTACGGATAATTCCATTGTTTTTTTAATTTTGTTACCTGTCTACGTCGTGAACCTTAGGATATCTATAAGTTTTTTGTAAAAACTGGTTTAGAGAAATCTGTCGTCCTTCATCACTGAAGTACACAAAAGTCTTTCATTGTCGATACTAAAAATGTCGCTGAACTCTTTTACTATTTCTAGCAAGCTTTCTTGCTCTCTCATTCAAATGTTCAGTGCGAACATTTTCCAAAACTTTTTGATGACGTTCTTCACATACTTCAAAGTCACTAAAATTAGATCCGAGTAATCTAGCATTTGTTAAATCTACATGTTTGTCCGTTGTATTTACAACTGAAACTAGGCATCTGACATTTTTGTTGGACGTAACGCGACTTGGGACTATTACTCGTGCGCTAAATTCTTATAAACTTTGTTTTTATTTTACGTTCTCTTACTTAATGCTAATGATTCTGAAACTAAATGATATTGTTCTGACACACAGTTCAACTCCAACTTCCACATTTGTTGCGAGTTTACCTGTATTAATAATTTTGTATTGAGTTAGTTGTTTGCGAGAAACGATTCTCATGGTGACGTAGCGTCTGGGTAGCTGCATAACACCTCCACCTTTAGAACACATCTATGGATATTTTAGAATTAGATTGGATTTTGTTGTCTGTAATTCAAAGACTTCCATTGAGATGCTGGCTTTAGGTATCGCTAGTGTTATTTCCGGATTAACTCGGTGCTTTCTATTAAATCATTTATTAAAAATTGCGAAAGTTGTTCTTACTGAATTGTATTTCCAGATAGAGTAGGCAATACCGAATAGGCTAATGACTCCAAATAAGGACTGCGAGCGTTCTGGAATATTGTCTAATGCTCTCGACCAAAAGTTTCGTTGATTTTGAATATCTGCAGATAAGTTCTGCAATTCATGCATGTCTTTGGCAGACATTTTTGCTATTGGTTCTTGGTGTATTCTTACATTTCTTAGGTTAGTATTCCAAGTCTCTGTAGGAATATTTGTCATGAATTGAAATTTTGGCATCAATTTCGGTTGCTCTTAGTGTTGTGTCATAGGTTTCTAACTTACAACTACTTTTATTGTAAAAATAACTAAACCCGATCCAACAAGTTTTCCTTCTTCTGTTTTGTTATTACATTTAAATTTATAATTTGTCTCTTCTGTTATGGTAAATAACAATGTGTTTTTATTAATTTTATGAAAAATTTCAGATTGAGAATTTATCATTTTCGACTTACAATTTTCTGCCCTGTTTCTCATAAAAATGTATATTTCACAATTAAAATCATTTAAAGTACTCCTTGTTGTAACTCCTTGTAACTCTCTTGTTACTGTCGGAATAGAAATAAGGATTATAATCTTTTGATCTTTTATAAATGCTTTTAATTCAATCATTTTTAAGATTTCTGAGTAATTCTCTACACTAGGTTCTATTGCAAATAATTTAGTATCCTTAAGTTCTCGGATTTCGTTAAGTAAGTCCAGTGGTTCTATTATTCTTGGGTGCAGGATACTTGCTAGTATGAATAAGAGGCTGTCTATAACTTGCTCTATTTCTAATTCTAAATGCATACATTTATGATCGATTTTGTCTTTAATATCCTCAAAGTATATAATGATAAAAAGTGTTCGATTAAAATCTTCTTGGTTATCTCTCACTTTATTAATTTCATTTATGACTTCATTAATTTTATTAGCTGTCACCTGGTTATTTCTAACACTGTCTAGAACTTGCTTATTTAACTGACTCAAGACTCTTCCATACCATTTTTGGAACGTTGTTCGTTCTTGGAAACATTTTGAATAGCCTTGTAATAATACTGAGCATCTTCGTTGTCCATAGTTTCAAAAAGAACTTTAAAACCTGTTCGTTTTACATTCAATAAACCTCGTGTTTGTCGTTTTGGTTTACTAACTATTCCTGAAAATATTTGAATCCTATGATCTAATTTTGTAATTTCATGTTTCGCAGTCTGTTGAAATTCTTTACATCCTTTAACAGATTCAATACAAATACTATCAGTTGAATTTATCATGGTTCTCATCTTCAAGCTAGATTCTTTTAATACAGCTATATCTAAGTTAATTACTAATACTACGTTATTTAAAATTTCTTTTCCATTTCCTACATGGCTGAAGTAGAGGCCTCTATGGTTTGTAGGCCTTTAATTTAGACATTCATTTCGGCGGTGATCCGTGTGGAGAACAAGATCCTGATGCATATGGTTTGACGTTAGACTTATTGAACTTTTACTGTTTATTATTCATTTGTAATACTAAGTTATGTTCATTTTTTTTCAACTATTTTAAATGGACCTTTATATTGACTTCGCAACTTTCCCTTTCTTTCATTTCTAACTAAAACTTCTTGACCAACTTTATACTCTATAGTCTTGAGCTCTTTCCACACTGCCATTGGCTTGTGGATAAGCTACACTTGTGGTGATATGTTTTATGTCCACAATTTTACAAAATTCTTCAAAAAGACTATTGTAGGACTCCAATCCATTGTCGGATAAAATTATTTTTGGTATACCTAAATTTATAATCCATTCTTCCATAACAGCTTTTGCAACAGTTTGCATATCTTTGAATTTGAGTGATATAAACTTGATGAAATTTGATGTTTGAGTGAGGTCTGGAGTGTTCTTCAGACCGAATGGCACTCGAGTATATTCAAAGTGGCCATATGGTCGTTTTCTCCATGTCTTCTTTTTCCATAGGGATCTGATAAAATCCGGACGTTAAGCCAAGGGTCCGGTAATCAATTACCATGCGCCATTTCCTTTTTCCACTTGCGTTAGCTTTTTTAGGGACTTTCCATAAATGTGAACTCCAAGGAGAACTACTATTACGGATAATTCCATTGTTTTTTTAATTTTGTTACCTGTCTACGTCGTGAACCTTAGGATATCTATAAGTTTTTTGTAAAAACTGGTTTAGAGAAATCTGTCGTCCTTCATCACTGAAGTACACAAAAGTCTTTCATTGTCGATACTAAAAATGTCGCTGAACTCTTTTACTATTTCTAGCAAGCTTTCTTGCTCTCTCATTCAAATGTTCAGTGCGAACATTTTCCAAAACTTTTTGATGACGTTCTTCACATACTTCAAAGTCACTAAAATTAGATCCGAGTAATCTAGCATTTGTTAAATCTACATGTTTGTCCGTTGTATTTACAACTGAAACTAGGCATCTGACATTTTTGTTGGACGTAACGCGACTTGGGACTATTACTCGTGCGCTAAATTCTTATAAACTTTGTTTTTATTTTACGTTCTCTTACTTAATGCTAATGATTCTGAAACTAAATGATATTGTTCTGACACACAGTTCAACTCCAACTTCCACATTTGTTGCGAGTTTACCTGTATTAATAATTTTGTATTGAGTTAGTTGTTTGCGAGAAACGATTCTCATGGTGACGTAGCGTCTGGGTAGCTGCATAACACCTCCACCTTTAGAACACATCTATGGATATTTTAGAATTAGATTGGATTTTGTTGTCTGTAATTCAAAGACTTCCATTGAGATGCTGGCTTTAGGTATCGCTAGTGTTATTTCCGGATTAACTCGGTGCTTTCTATTAAATCATTTATTAAAAATTGCGAAAGTTGTTCTTACTGAATTGTATTTCCAGATAGAGTAGGCAATACCGAATAGGCTAATGACTCCAAATAAGGACTGCGAGCGTTCTGGAATATTGTCTAATGCTCTCGACCAAAAGTTTCGTTGATTTTGAATATCTGCAGATAAGTTCTGCAATTCATGCATGTCTTTGGCAGACATTTTTGCTATTGGTTCTTGGTGTATTCTTACATTTCTTAGGTTAGTATTCCAAGTCTCTGTAGGAATATTTGTCATGAATTGAAATTTTGGCATCAATTTCGGTTGCTCTTAGTGTTGTGTCATAGGTTTCTAACTTACAACTACTTTTATTGTAAAAATAACTAAACCCGATCCAACAAGTTTTCCTTCTTCTGTTTTGTTATTACATTTAAATTTATAATTTGTCTCTTCTGTTATGGTAAATAACAATGTGTTTTTATTAATTTTATGAAAAATTTCAGATTGAGAATTTATCATTTTCGACTTACAATTTTCTGCCCTGTTTCTCATAAAAATGTATATTTCACAATTAAAATCATTTAAAGTACTCCTTGTTGTAACTCCTTGTAACTCTCTTGTTACTGTCGGAATAGAAATAAGGATTATAATCTTTTGATCTTTTATAAATGCTTTTAATTCAATCATTTTTAAGATTTCTGAGTAATTCTCTACACTAGGTTCTATTGCAAATAATTTAGTATCCTTAAGTTCTCGGATTTCGTTAAGTAAGTCCAGTGGTTCTATTATTCTTGGGTGCAGGATACTTGCTAGTATGAATAAGAGGCTGTCTATAACTTGCTCTATTTCTAATTCTAAATGCATACATTTATGATCGATTTTGTCTTTAATATCCTCAAAGTATATAATGATAAAAAGTGTTCGATTAAAATCTTCTTGGTTATCTCTCACTTTATTAATTTCATTTATGACTTCATTAATTTTATTAGCTGTCACCTGGTTATTTCTAACACTGTCTAGAACTTGCTTATTTAACTGACTCAAGACTCTTCCATACCATTTTTGGAACGTTGTTCGTTCTTGGAAACATTTTGAATAGCCTTGTAATAATACTGAGCATCTTCGTTGTCCATAGTTTCAAAAAGAACTTTAAAACCTGTTCGTTTTACATTCAATAAACCTCGTGTTTGTCGTTTTGGTTTACTAACTATTCCTGAAAATATTTGAATCCTATGATCTAATTTTGTAATTTCATGTTTCGCAGTCTGTTGAAATTCTTTACATCCTTTAACAGATTCAATACAAATACTATCAGTTGAATTTATCATGGTTCTCATCTTCAAGCTAGATTCTTTTAATACAGCTATATCTAAGTTAATTACTAATACTACGTTATTTAAAATTTCTTTTCCATTTCCTACATGGCTGAAGTAGAGGCCTCTATGGTTTGTAGGCCTTTAATTTAGACATTCATTTCGGCGGTGATCCGTGTGGAGAACAAGATCCTGATGCATATGGTTTGACGTTAGACTTATTGAACTTTTACTGTTTATTATTCATTTGTAATACTAAGTTATGTTCATTTTTTTTCAACTATTTTAAATGGACCTTTATATTGACTTCGCAACTTTCCCTTTCTTTCATTTCTAACTAAAACTTCTTGACCAACTTTATACTCTATAGTCTTGAGCTCTTTCCACACTGCCATTGGCTTGTGGATAAGCTACACTTGTGGTGATATGTTTTATGTCCACAATTTTACAAAATTCTTCAAAAAGACTATTGTAGGACTCCAATCCATTGTCGGATAAAATTATTTTTGGTATACCTAAATTTATAATCCATTCTTCCATAACAGCTTTTGCAACAGTTTGCATATCTTTGAATTTGAGTGATATAAACTTGATGAAATTTGATGTTTGAGTGAGGTCTGGAGTGTTCTTCAGACCGAATGGCACTCGAGTATATTCAAAGTGGCCATATGGTCGTTTTCTCCATGTCTTCTTTTTCCATAGGGATCTGATAAAATCCGGACGTTAAGCCAAGGGTCCGGTAATCAATTACCATGCGCCATTTCCTTTTTCCACTTGCGTTAGCTTTTTTAGGGACTTTCCATAAATGTGAACTCCAAGGAGAACTACTATTACGGATAATTCCATTGTTTTTTTAATTTTGTTACCTGTCTACGTCGTGAACCTTAGGATATCTATAAGTTTTTTGTAAAAACTGGTTTAGAGAAATCTGTCGTCCTTCATCACTGAAGTACACAAAAGTCTTTCATTGTCGATACTAAAAATGTCGCTGAACTCTTTTACTATTTCTAGCAAGCTTTCTTGCTCTCTCATTCAAATGTTCAGTGCGAACATTTTCCAAAACTTTTTGATGACGTTCTTCACATACTTCAAAGTCACTAAAATTAGATCCGAGTAATCTAGCATTTGTTAAATCTACATGTTTGTCCGTTGTATTTACAACTGAAACTAGGCATCTGACATTTTTGTTGGACGTAACGCGACTTGGGACTATTACTCGTGCGCTAAATTCTTATAAACTTTGTTTTTATTTTACGTTCTCTTACTTAATGCTAATGATTCTGAAACTAAATGATATTGTTCTGACACACAGTTCAACTCCAACTTCCACATTTGTTGCGAGTTTACCTGTATTAATAATTTTGTATTGAGTTAGTTGTTTGCGAGAAACGATTCTCATGGTGACGTAGCGTCTGGGTAGCTGCATAACACCTCCACCTTTAGAACACATCTATGGATATTTTAGAATTAGATTGGATTTTGTTGTCTGTAATTCAAAGACTTCCATTGAGATGCTGGCTTTAGGTATCGCTAGTGTTATTTCCGGATTAACTCGGTGCTTTCTATTAAATCATTTATTAAAAATTGCGAAAGTTGTTCTTACTGAATTGTATTTCCAGATAGAGTAGGCAATACCGAATAGGCTAATGACTCCAAATAAGGACTGCGAGCGTTCTGGAATATTGTCTAATGCTTTCGACCAAAAGTTTCGTTGATTTTGAATATCTGCAGATAAGTTCTGCAATTCATGCATGTCTTTGGCAGACATTTTTGCTATTGGTTCTTGGTGTATTCTTACATTTCTTAGGTTAGTATTCCAAGTCTCTGTAGGAATATTTGTCATGAATTGAAATTTTGGCATCAATTTCGGTTGCTCTTAGTGTTGTATCATAGGTTTCTAACTTACAACTACTTTTATTGTAAAAATAACTAAACCCGATCCAACAAGTTTTCCTTCTTCTGTTTTGTTATTACATTTAAATTTATAATTTGTCTCTTCTGTTATGGTAAATAACAATGTGTTTTTATTAATTTTATGAAAAATTTCAGATTGAGAATTTATCATTTTCGACTTACAATTTTCTGCCCTGTTTCTCATAAAAATGTATATTTCACAATTAAAATCATTTAAAGTACTCCTTTATAACTGTGATTTACAAACGTGAACATTATTAACTATCTTACAATCATTTACAATAAGTTATCTTTTAAGACATATTCTTCTTTACTTTTATTTATTATTAAAAATTTATCTCTTATTTCTACTATTACAAATCCATTTTTTATAATTTTTGGGATAGTAATTACTTCATAGACGTCAAATAACTCTCTTGTTACTGTCGGAATAGAAATAAGGATTATAATCTTTTTATCTTTTATAAATGCTTTTAATTTAATCATTTTTAAGATTTCTGAGTAATTCTCTACACTAGGTTCTATTGCAAATAATTTAGTATCCTTGAGTTCTCGGATTTCGTTAAGTAAGTCCAGTGGTTCTATTATTCTTGGGTGCAGGATACTTGCTAGTATGAATAAGAGGCTGTCTATAACTTGCTCTATTTCTAATTCTAAATGCATACATTTATGATCGATTTTGTCTTTAATATCCTCAAAGTATATAATGATAAGAAGTGTTCGATTAAAATCTTCTTGGTTATCTCTAACTTTATTAATTTCATTTATGACTTCATTAATTTTATTAGCTGTCACCTGGTTATTTCTAACACTGTCTAGAACTTGCTTATTTAACTGACTCAAGACTCTTCCATACCATTTTTGGAACGTTGTTCGTTCTTGGAAACATTTTGAATAGCCTTGTAATAATACTGAGCATCTTCGTCGTCCATAGTTTCAAAAATAACTTTAAAACCTGTTCGTTTTACATTCATTAAACCTCGTTTTTGTCGTTTTGGTTTACTAACTATTCCTGAAATTATTTGAATATTATGATCTAATTTTGTAATTTCATGTTTCGCAGTCTGTTGAAATTCTTTGCATCCTTTAACAGATTCAATACAAATACTATCAGATGAATTTATCATGGTTCTCATCTTCAAGCTGGATTCTTCTAATACAGCTATACCTAAGTTAATTACTAATACTACGTTATTTAAAATTTCTTTTCCATTTCCTACATGGCTGAAGTAGAGGCCTCTATGGTTTGTAGGCCTTTAATTTAGACATTCATTTCGGCGGTGATCCGTGTGGAGAACAAGATCCTGAAGCATATGGTTTGACGTTAGAATTATTGAACTTTTACTGTTTATTATTCATTTGTAATACTAAGTTATGTTCATTTTTTTTTCAACTATTTTAAATGGACCTTTATATTGACTTCGCAACTTTCCCTTTCTTTCATTTCTAACTAAAACTTCTTGACCAACTTTATACTCTATAGTTTTGCCTAATTTTTTTTATCATATCTTACCTTTGATTAGATTTGCTTTGAGTTCATGGATATAATCGAACACTAATTGTTCGCTATAAGAATCAACTCTGCTGGGTCTGTTGACGTCAAAACCGAATATAAGTTCGTAAGGAGTATAACCGGTTGTGTTATATCTTGTGCTATTGTAACAAAACCCTGCATAGGCATACGTTTGTGCCAATCTTTAAGTTGATTGAGTTCTTGTCCCGTTGATTTTAAATACTCTAATAGTCTGCAATGAGCTCTTTCCACACTGCCATTGGCTTGTGGATAAGCTACACTTGTGGTGGTATGTTTTATGTCCACAATTTTACAAAATTCTTCAAAAAGACTATTGTAGGACTCCAATCCATTGTCGGATAAAATTATTTTTGGTATACCGAAATTTATAATCCATTCTTCCATAACAGCTTGTGCAACAGTTTGCATATCTTTGAATTTGAGTGATATAAACTTGATGAAATTTGATGTTTGAGTGAGGTCTGGAGTGTTCTTCAGACCGAATGGCACTCGAGTATATTCAAAGTGGCCATATGGTCGTTTTCTCCATGTCTTCTTTTTCCATAGGGATCTGATAAAATCCGGACGTTAAGCCAAGGGTCCGGTAATCAATTACCATGCGCCATTTCCTTTTTCCACTTGCGTTAGCTTTTTTAGGGACTTTCCATAAATGTGAACTCCAAGGAGAACTACTATTACGGATAATTCCATTGTTTTTTTAATTTTGTTACCTGTCTACGTCGTGAACCTTAGGATATCTATAAGTTTTTGTAAAAACTGGTTTAGAGAAATCTGTCGTCCTTCATCACTGAAGTACACAAAAGTCTTTCATTGTCGATACTAAAAATGTCGCTGAACTCTTTTACTATTTCTAGCAAGCTTTCTTGTTCTCTCATTCAAATGTTCAGTGCGAACATTTTCCAAAACTTTTTGATGACGTTCTTCACATACTTCAAAGTCACTAAAATTAGATCCGAGTAATCTAGCATTTGTTAAATCTACATGTTTGTCCGTTGTATTTACAACTGAAACTAGGCATCTGACATTTTTGTTGGACGTAACGCGACTTGGGACTATTACTCCTGCGCTAAATTCTTATAAACTTTGTTTTTATTTTACGTTCTCTTACTTAATGCTAATGATTCTGAAACTAAATGATATTGTTCTGACACACAGTTCAACTCCAACTTCCACTTCAAAACGTTTAAGAGCAGCTGGATATATTCAAAAACAAGGAAATTGGATTCCACATGAACTCAAGCCGAGAGACGTCGAAAGGCGGTTTTGCATGTCCGAAATGCTGCTGGAACGCCACAAAAGGAAGTCATTTTTGCATCGGATTGTTACTGGTGATGGAAAATTGATCCATTACGACAACCCCAAGCGCAAAAATCATATGTGAAACCCGGCCAACCAGCCAAATCAACGGCAAAGCCGAAGGTAATGCTCTGTATTTGGTGGGATCAGATGGGTGTGCTGTATTATGAGCTGATAAAACCGGGTGAAACCATCAATGGACAACGCTACCGAACACAATTAATCCGCTTGAAGAGAGCAGTAGCCGAAAAACGCCCGGAATATGCGACCAGACACGAGGCAATGTCTGGTCGCATATCATGACAACGCTCGGCCCCACGTTGCTATTCCGGTTAAGAACTATTTGGAAAACAGTGGATGGGAAGTCTTACTCAACCCGCTTTATAGCCCAGACCTTGCCCCTTCTGACTACCATTTGTTCCGGTCGATGCAGAACGCCCTCACTGAAATACGCTTCACATCAGAGCAGTATATCAAAAATTGGTTTGATTCATTCTTCGCTGCCAAGCCGGCGCAGTCATAGCTTCAGATGGGAAATACTTTGAATAATACTATTGTACATGTTTTTCTTAAATAAACGTTAAGATTTTGAAAAAAAAAAAAAAAATGCTTTTAATTCAATCATTTTTAAGATTTCTGAGTAATTCTCTACACTAGGTTCTATTGCAAATAATTTAGTATCCTTGAGTTCTCGGATTTCGTTAAGTAAGTCCAGTGGTTCTATTATTCTTGGGTGCAGGATACTTGCTAGTATGAATAAGAGGCTGTCTATAACTTGCTCTATTTCTAATTCTAAATGCATAAATTTATGATCGATTTTGTCTTTAATATCCTCAAAGTATATAATGATAAGAAGTGTTCGATTAAAACCTTCTTGGTTGGTTATCTCTAACTTTATTAATTTTATTTATGAATTCATTAATTTTATTAGCTGTCACTTGGTTATTTCTAACACTGTCTAGAACTTGTTTATTTAACTGACTCAAGACTCTTCCATACCATTTTTGGAACGTTGTTCGTTCTTGGAAACATTTTGAATAGCCTTGTAATAATACTGAGCATCTTCGTTGTCCATAGTTTCAAAAAGAACTTTAAAACTTGTTCGTTTTACATTCATTAAACCTCGTTTTTGTCGTTTTGGTTTACTAACTATTCCTGAAATTATTTGAATCCTTTGATCTAATTTTGTAATTTCATGTTTCGCAGTCTGTTGAAATTCTTTACATCCTTTAACAGATTCAATACAAATACTATCAGTTGAATTTATCATGGTTCTCATCTTCAAGCTAGATTCTTTTAATACAGCTATATCTAAGTTAATTACTAATACTAAGTTATTTAAAATTTCTTTTCCATTTCCTACATGGCTGAAGTAGAGGCCTCTATGGTTTGTAGGCCTTTAATTTAGACATTCATTTCGGCGGTGATCCGTGTGGAGAACAAGATCCTGAAGCATATGGTTTGACGTTAGACTTATTGAACTTTTACTGTTTATTATTCATTTGTAATACTAAGTTATGTTCATTTTTTTTTTCAACTATTTTAAATGGACCTTTATATTGACTTCGCAACTTTCCCTTTCTTTCATTTCTAACTAAAACTTCTTGACCAACTTTATACTCTATAGTTTTGACTAATTTTTTATCATATCTTACCTTTGATAAGATTTGCTTTGAGTTCATGGATATAATCGAACACTAATTGTTCGCTATAAGAATCAACTCTGCTGGGTCTGTTGACGTCAAAACCAAATATAAGTTTGTAAGGAGTATAACCGGTTGTGTTATATCTTGTGCTATTGTAACAAAACCCTGCGTAGGCATACGTTTGTGCCAATCTTTAAGTTGATTGAGTTCTTGTCCCGTTGATTTTAAATACTCTAATAGTCTGCAATGAACTCTTTCCACACTGCCATTGGCTTGTGAATAAGCTACACTTGTGGTGATATGTGTTATGTCCACAATTTTACAAAATTCTTCAAAAAGACTATTGTAGGACTCCAATCCATTGTCGGATAAAATTATTTTTGGTATACCGAAATTTATAATCCATTCTTCCATAACAGCTTTTGCAACAGTTTGCATATCTTTAAATTTGAGTGATATAAACTTGATGAAATTTGATGTTTGAGTGAGGTCTGGAGTGTTCTTCAGACCGAATGGCATTCGAGTATATTCAAAGTGGTCATATGGTCGTTTTCTCCATGTCTTCTTTTTCCATAGGGATCTGATAAAATCCGGACGTTAAGCCAAGGGTCCGGTAATCAATTACCATGCGCCATTTCCTTTTTCCACTTGCATTAGCTTTTTTAGGGACTTTCCATAAATGTGAACTCCAAGCAGAACTACTATTACGGATAATTCCATCGTTTTTTTAATTTTGTTACCTGTTCACGGACTTCTACGTCGTGAACTTTAGGATATCTATAAGTTTTTGTAAAAACTGGTTTAGAGAAATCTGTCGTTTTTATCCTGTGTTTCATCACTGAAGTACACAAAAGTTTTTCATTGTCGATACTAAAAATTTCGCTGAACTATTTTACTATTTCTAGCAAGCTTTCTTGCTCTCTCATTCAAATGTTCAGTGCGAACATTTTCCAAAACTTTTTGATGATGTTTTTCACATACTTCAAAGTCACTAAAATTAGATCCGAGTAATCTAGCATTTGTTAAATCTACATGTTTGTCCGTTGTATTAACAACTGAAACTAGGCATCTGACATTTTTGTTGGACGTAACGCGACTTGGGACTATTACTCCTGCGCTAAATTCTTATAAACTTTGTTTTTATTTTACGTTCTCTTACTTAATGCTAATGATTCTGAAACTAAATGATATTGTTCTGACACACAGTTCAACTCCAACTTCCACATTTGTTGCGAGTTTACCTGTATTAATAATTTTGTATTGAATTAGTTGTTTGCGAGAAACGATTCTCATGGTGACGTAGCGTCTGGGTAGCTGCATAACACCTCCCCCTTTAGAACACATCTATGGATATTTTAGAATTAGATTGGATTTTGTTGTCTGTAATTCAAAGGCTTCCATTGAGATGCTGGCTTTAGGTATCGCTAGTGTTATTTCCGGATTAACTCGGTGCTTTCTATTAAATCATTTATTAAAAATTGTGAAAGTTGTTCTTCCAGAATTGTATTTTCAGATAGAGTAGCAATACCGAAAAGGCTAATGACTCCAAATAAGGACTGCGAGCGTTCTGGAATATTGTCTAATGCTTTCGACCAAAAGTTTCGTTGATTTTGAATATCTGCAGATAAGTTCTGCAATTCATGCATGTCATTGGCAGACATTTTTGCTATTGGTTCTTGGTGTATTCTTACATTTCTTAGCTTAGTATTTATGCAGCAGTTTTCCAAGTCTCTGTAGGAATATTTGTCATGAATTGAAATTTTGGCATCAATTTCGGTTGTTCTTAGTGTTGTATCATAGGTTTCTAACTTACAACTACTTTTATTGTAAAAATAACTAAACCCGATCCAACAAGTTTTCCTTCTTCTGTTTTGTTATTACATTTAAATTTATAATTTGTCTCTTCTGTTATGGTAAATAACAATGTGTTTTTATTAATTTTATGAAAAATTTCAGATTGGGAATTTATCATTTTCGGCTTACAATTTTCTGCCCTGTTTCTCATAAAAATGTATATTTCACAATTAAAATCATTTAAAGTACTCCTTAATAACTGTGAAACTATTAAAAACGTGAACTTATTAACTATCTCACAATCATTTACAATAAGTTATCTTTGGAGACATATTCTTCTTTATTTTTAGTTATTATTAAAAATTTATCTCTTATTTCTAATATTACAAATCCATTTTTTATAATTTTTGGGATAGTAATTGCTTCATAGACGTCAAATAACTCTCTTGTTACTGTCGGAATAGAAATAAGGATTATTGGGTCTATAACTAAATTCGTGCGGTTTGCTAAGAGATGGCGTAACTTGTATTATTCTATTGTTATTATTCCATTGGAACATGCGTTGGAAAGCTACTGTCATTGTACGGCATTTCAGTATGTCATTCATTTGAAGCGTAAACAACAATCTTTTTTTTCACTCAAATATGTCGGACTTTGTGCCTGAAAAAGTGTTTTTGCGTGGAGTTCTTCTTCATTACTGAGAACTGCTCCCGAAAGTCATCGTATTTTGGTGGAAGTTTATGGTGAACATGCGCTAGCTAAGCAAACGTGTCAAAAGTGATTTGCACGATTTAAAAGTGGTGATTTTGGCTTGGAAGACGATGAACGTCCTGGTCAGCCAAAAAGTTTGAAGATGAAGAACTGGAAGCATTACTCTATGAAGATTGTTACCAAACACAAGAAGGGATCGCAGCATCTTTGGGTGTCACTCAAGCAGCCATTTCAAAACGTTTAAGAGCAGCTGGATATATTCAAAAACAAGGAAATTGGATTCCACATGAACTCAAGCCGAGAGACGTCGAAAGGCGGTTTTGCATGTCCGAAATGCTGCTGGAACGCCACAAAAGGAAGTCATTTTTGCATCGGATTGTTACTGGTGATGAAAAATTGATCCATTACGACAACCCCAAGCGCAAAAATCATATGTGAAACCCGGCCAACCAGTCAAATCAACGGCAAAGCCGAATATCCATAGCGCGAAGGTAATGCTCTGTATTTTGTGGGATCAGATGGGTGTGCTGTATTATGAGCTGATAAAACCGGGTGAAACCATCAATGGACAACGCTACCGAACACAATTAATCCGCTTGAAGAGAGCAGTAGCCGAAAAACGCCCGGAATATGCGACCAGACACGAGGCAATGTCTGGTCGCATATCATGACAACGCTCGGCCCCACGTTGCTATTCCGGTTAAGAACTATTTGGAAAACAGTGGATGGGAAGTCTTACTCCACCCGCTTTATAGCCCAGACCTTGCCCCTTCTGACTACCATTTGTTCCGGTCGATGCAGAACGCCCTCACTGAAATACGGTTCACATCAGAGCAGTATATCAAAAATTGGCTTGATTCATTCTTCGCTGCTAAGCCGGCGCAGTCATAGCTTCAGATGGGAAATACTTTGAATAATACTATTGTACATGTTTTTCTTAAATAAACGTTAAGATTTTGAAAAAAAAACCGCGCGAATTAAATTACATACCCAATATAATCTTTTGATCTTTTATAAATGCTTTTAATTCAATTATTTTTAAGATTTCTGAGTAATTCTCTACACTAGGTTCTATTGCAAATAATTTAGTATCCTTGAGTTCTCGGATTTCGTTAAGTCCAGTGGCTCTATTATTCTTGGGTGCAGGATACTTGCTTGTATGAATAAGAGGCTATCTATAACTTTCTCTATTTCTAATTCTAAATGCATAAATTTTTGATCGATTTTGTCTTTAATATCCTCAAAGTATATAATGATAAGAAGTGTTCGATTAAAAACTTCTTGGTTATCCCTAACTTTATTAATTTCATTTATGACTTCATTAATTTTATTAGCTGTCACCTGGTTATTTCTAACACTGTCTAGAACTTGCTTATTTAACTGACTCAAGACTCTTCCATACCATTTTTGGAACGTTGTTCGTTCTTGGAAACATTTTGAATAGCCTTGTAATAATAATGAGCATCTTCGTTGTCCATAGTTTCAAAAAGAACTTTAAAACCTGTTCGTTTTACATTCATTAAACCTCGTTTTTGTCGTTTTGGTTTACTAACTATTCCTGAAATTATTTGAATCCTATGATCTAATTTTGTAATTTCATGTTTCGCAGTCTGTTGAAATTCTTAACATCCTTTAACAGATTCAATACAAATACTATCAGTTGAATTTATCATGGTTCTCATCTTCAAGCTAGATTCTTCTAATACAGCTATATCTAAGTTAATTACTAATACTACGTTATTTAAAATTTCTTTTCCATTTCCTACATGGCTGAAGTAGAGGCCTTTATGGTTTGTAGGCCTTTAATTTAGACATTCATTTCGGCGGTGATCCGTGTGGAGAACAAGATCCTGAAGCATATGGTTTGACGTTAGACTTATTGAACTTTTACTGTTTATTATTCATTTGTAATACTAAGTTATGTTCATTTTTTTTCAACTATTTTAAATGGACCTTTATATTGACTTCGCAACTTTCCCTTTCTTTCATTTCTAACTAAAACTTCTTGACCAACTTTATACTCTATAGTTTTGACTAATTTTTTATCATATCTTACCTTTGATTAGATTTGCTTTGAGTTCATGGATATAATCGAACACTAATTGTTCGCTATAAGAATCAACTCTGCTGGGTCTGTTGACGTCAAAACCGAATATAAGTTCGTAAGGAGTATAACCGGTTGTGTTATATCTTGTGCTATTGTAACAAAACCCTACGTAGGCATACGTTTGTGCCAATCTTTAAGTTGATTGAGTTCTTGTCCCGTTGATTTTAAATACTCTAATAGTCTGCAATGAACTCTTTCCACACTGCCATTGGCTTGTGAATAAGCTACACTTGTGGTGATATGTGTTATGTCCACAATTTTACAAAATTCTTCAAAAAGACTATTGTAGGACTCCAATCCATTGTCGGATAAAATTATTTTTGGTATACCGAAATTTATAATCCATTCTTCCATAACAGCTTTTGCAACAGTTTGCATATCTTTAAATTTGAGTGATATAAACTTGATGAAATTTGATGTTTCAGTGAGGTCTGGAGTGTTCTTCAGACCGAATGGCATTCGAGTATATTCAAAGTGGCCATATGGTCGTTTTCTCCATGTCTTCTTTTTCCATAGGGATCTGATAAAATCCGGACGTTAAGCCAAGGGTCCGGTAATCAATTACCATGCGCCATTTCCTTTTTCCACTTGCATTAGCTTTTTTAGGGACTTTCCATAAATGTGAACTCCAAGCAGAACTACTATTACGGATAATTCCATCGTTTTTTTAATTTTGTTACCTGTTCACGGACTTCTACGTCGTGAACTTTAGGATATCTATAAGTTTTTGTAAAAACTGGTTTAGAGAAATCTGTCGTTTTTATCCTGTGTTTCATCACTGAAGTAAACAAAAGTTTTTCATTGTCGATACTAAAAATTTCGCTGAACTATTTTACTATTTCTAGCAAGCTTTCTTGCTCTCTCATTCAAATGTTCAGTGCGAACATTTTCCAAAACTTTTTGATGATGTTTTTCACATACTTCAAAGTCACTAAAATTAGATCCGAGTAATCTAGCATTTGTTAAATCTACATGTTTGTCCGTTGTATTAACAACTGAAACTAGGCATCTGACATTTTTGTTGGACGTAACGCGACTTGGGACTATTACTCCTGCGCTAAATTCTTATAAACTTTGTTTTTATTTTACGTTCTCTTACTTAATGCTAATGATTCTGAAACTAAATGATATTGTTCTGACACACAGTTCAACTCCAACTTCCACATTTGTTGCGAGTTTACCTGTATTAATAATTTTGTATTGAGTTAATTGTTTGCGAGAAACGATTCTCATGGTGACGTAGCGTCTGGGTAGCTGCATAACACCTCCCCCTTTAGAACACATCTATGGATATTTTAGAATTAGATTGGATTTTGTTGTCTGTAATTCAAAGACTTCCATTGAGATGCTGGCTTTAGGTATCGCTAGTGTTATTTCCGGATTAACTCGGTGCTTTCTATTAAATCATTTATTAAAAATTGTGAAAGTTGTTCTTCCAGAATTGTATTTCCAGATAGAGTAGGCAATACCGAATAGGCTAATGACTCCAAATAAGGACTGCGAGCGTTCTGGAATATTGTCTAATGCTTTCGACCAAAAGTTTCGTTGATTTTGAATATCTGCAGATAAGTTCTGCAATTCATGCATGTCTTTGGCAGACATTTTTGCTATTGGTTCTTGGTGTATTCTTACATTTCTTAGGTTAGTATTCCAAGCCTCTGTAGGAATATTTGTCATGAATTGAAATTTTGGCATCAATTTCGGTTGCTCTTAGTGTTGTATCATAGGTTTCTAACTTACAACTACTTTTATTGTAAAAATAACTAAACCCGATCCAAGTTTTCCTTCTTCTGTTTTGTTATTACATTTAAATTTATAATTTGTCTCTTCTGTTATGGTAAATAACAATGTGTTTTTATTAATTTTATGAAAAATTTCAGATTGGGAATTTATCATTTTCGGCTTACAATATATATTTCACAATTAAAATCATTTAAAGTACTCCTTAATAACTGTGAAACTATTAAAAACGTGAACTTATTAACTATCTCACAATCATTTACAATAAGTTATCTTTGGAGACATATTCTTCTTTATTTTTAGTTATTATTAAAAATTTATCTCTTATTTCTAATATTACAAATCCATTTTTTATAATTTTTGGGATAGTAATTGCTTCATAGACGTCAAATAACTCTCTTGTTACTGTCGGAATAGAAATAAGGATTATTGGGTCTATAACTAAATTCGTGCGGTTTGCTAAGAGATGGCGTAACTTGTATTATTCTATTGTTATTATTCCATTGGAACATGCGTTGGAAAGCTACTGTCATTGTACGGCATTTCAGTATGTCATTCATTTGAAGCGTAAACAACAATCTTTTTTTTCACTCAAATATGTCGGACTTTGTGCCTGAAAAAGTGTTTTTGCGTGGAGTTCTTCTTCATTACTGAGAACTGCTCCCGAAAGTCATCGTATTTTGGTGGAAGTTTATGGTGAACATGCGCTAGCTAAGCAAACGTGTCAAAAGTGATTTGCACGATTTAAAAGTGGTGATTTTGGCTTGGAAGACGATGAACGTCCTGGTCAGCCAAAAAGTTTGAAGATGAAGAACTGGAAGCATTACTCTATGAAGATTGTTACCAAACACAAGAAGAGATCGCAGCATCTTTGGGTGTCACTCAAGCAGCCATTTCAAAACGTTTAAGAGCAGCTGGATATATTCAAAAACAAGGAAATTGGATTCCACATGAACTCAAGCCGAGAGACGTCGAAAGGCGGTTTTGCATGTCCGAAATGCTGCTGGAACGCCACAAAAGGAAGTCATTTTTGCATCGGATTGTTACTGGTGATGAAAAATTGATCCATTACGACAACCCCAAGCGCAAAAATCATATGTGAAACCCGGCCAACCAGTCAAATCAACGGCAAAGCCGAATATCCATAGCGCGAAGGTAATGCTCTGTATTTTGTGGGATCAGATGGGTGTGCTGTATTATGAGCTGATAAAACCGGGTGAAACCATCAATGGACAACGCTACCGAACACAATTAATCCGCTTGAAGAGAGCAGTAGCCGAAAAACGCCCGGAATATGCGACCAGACACGAGGCAATGTCTGGTCGCATATCATGACAACGCTCGGCCCCACGTTGCTATTCCGGTTAAGAACTATTTGGAAAACAGTGGATGGGAAGTCTTACTCCACCCGCTTTATAGCCCAGACCTTGCTCCTTCTGACTACCATTTGTTCCGGTCGATGCAGAACGCCCTCACTGAAATTCGGTTCACATCAGAGCAGTATATCAAAAATTGGCTTGATTCATTCTTCGCTGCTAAGCCGGCGCAGTCATAGCTTCAGATGGGAAATACTTTGAATAATACTATTGTACATGTTTTTCTTAAATAAACGTTAAGATTTTGAAAAAAAAAACCGCGCGAATTAAATTACATACCCAATATAATCTTTTGATCTTTTATAAATGCTTTTAATTCAATCATTTTTAAGATTTCTGAGTAATTCTCTACACTAGGTTCTATTGCAAATAATTTAGTATCCTTGAGTTCTCGGATTTCGTTAAGTCCAGTGGCTCTATTATTCTTGGGTGCAGGATACTTGCTTGTATGAATAAGAGGCTATCTATAACTTGCTCTATTTCTAATTCTAAATGCATAAATTTTTGATCGATTTTGTCTTTAATATCCTCAAAGTATATAATGATAAGAAGTGTTCGATTAAAAACTTCTTGGTTATCCCTAACTTTATTAATTTCATTTATGATTTCATTAATTTTATTAGCTGTCACCTGGTTATTTCTAACACTGTCTAGAACTTGCTTATTTAACTGACTCAAAACTCTTCCATACCATTTTGGGAACGTTGTTCGTTCTTGGAAACATTTTGAATAGCCTTGTAATAATAATGAGCATCTTCGTTGTCCATAGTTTCAAAAAGAACTTTAAAACCTGTTCGTTTTACATTCATTAAACCTCGTTTTTGTCGTTTTGGTTTACTAACTATTCCTGAAATTATTTGAATCCTATGATCTAATTTTGTAATTTCATGTTTCGCAGTCTGTTGAAATTCTTAACATCCTTTAACAGATTCAATACAAATACTATCAGTTGAATTTATCATGGTTCTCATCTTCAAGCTAGATTCTTCTAATACAGCTATATCTAAGTTAATTACTAATACTACGTTATTTAAAATTTCTTTTCCATTTCCTACATGGCTGAAGTAGAGGCCTTTATGGTTTGTAGGCCTTTAATTTAGACATTCATTTCGGCGGTGATCCGTGTGGAGAACAAGATCCTGAAGCATATGGTTTGACGTTAGACTTATTGAACTTTTACTGTTTATTATTCATTTGTAATACTAAGTTATGTTCATTTTTTTTTCAACTATTTTAAATGGACCTTTATATTGACTTCGCAACTTTCCCTTTCTTTCATTTCTAACTAAAACTTCTTGACCAACTTTATACTCTATAGTTTTGACTAATTTTTTATCATATCTTACCTTTGATTAGATTTGCTTTGAGTTCATGGATATAATCGAACACTAATTGTTCGCTATAAGAATCAACTCTGCTGGGTCTGTTGACGTCAAAACCGAATATAAGTTCGTAAGGAGTATAACCGGTTGTGTTATATCTTGTGCTATTGTAACAAAACCCTACGTAGGCATACGTTTGTGCCAATCTTTAAGTTGATTGAGTTCTTGTCCCGTTGATTTTAAATACTCTAATAGTCTGCAATGAACTCTTTCCACACTGCCATTGGCTTGTGAATAAGCTACACTTGTGATATGTTTTATGACCACAATTTTACAAAATTCTTCAAAAAGACTATTGTAGGACTCCAATCCATTGTCGGATAAAATTATTTTTGGTATACCGAAATTTATAATCCATTCTTCCATAACAGCTTTTGCAACAGTTTGCATATCTTTAAATTTGAGTGATATAAACTTGATGAAATTTGATGTTTCAGTGAGGTCTGGAGTGTTCTTCAGACCGAATGGCATTCGAGTATATTCAAAGTGGCCATATGGTCGTTTTCTCCATGTCTTCTTTTTCCATAGGGATCTGATAAAATCCGGACGTTAAGCCAAGGGTCCGGTAATCAATTACCATGCGCCATTTCCTTTTTCCACTTGCATTAGCTTTTTTAGGGACTTTCCATAAATGTGAACTCCAAGGAGAACTACTATTACGGATAATTCCATCGTTTTTTTAATTTTGTTACCTGTTCACGGACTTCTACGTCGTGAACTTTAGGATATCTATAAGTTTTTGTAAAAACTGGTTTAGAGAAATCCGTCGTTTTTATCCTGTGTTTCATCACTGAAGTACACAAAAGTTTTTCATTGTCGATACTAAAAATTTCGCTGAACTATTTTACTATTTCTAGCAAGCTTTCTTGCTCTCTCATTCAAATGTTCAGTGCGAACATTTTCCAAAACTTTTTGATGATGTTTTTCACATACTTCAAAGTCACTAAAATTAGATCCGAGTAATCTAGCATTTGTTAAATCTACATGTTTGTCCGTTGTATTAACAACTGAAACTAGGCATCTGACATTTTTGTTGGACGTAACGCGACTTGGGACTATTACTCCTGCGCTAAATTCTTATAAACTTTGTTTTTATTTTACGTTCTCTTACTTAATGCTAATGATTCTGAAACTAAATGATATTGTTCTGACACACAGTTCAACTCCAACTTCCACATTTGTTGCGAGTTTACCTGTATTAATAATTTTGTATTGAGTTAGTTGTTTGCGAGAAACGATTCTCATGGTGACGTAGCGTCTGGGTAGCTGCATAACACCTCCCCCTTTAGAACACATCTATGGATATTTTAGAATTAGATTGGATTTTGTTGTCTGTAATTCAAAGACTTCCATTGAGATGCTGGCTTTAGGTATCGCTAGTGTTATTTCCGGATTAACTCGGTGCTTTCTATTAAATCATTTATTAAAAATTGCGAAAGTTGTTCTTCCAGAATTGTATTTCCAGATAGAGTAGGCAATACCGAATAGGCTAATGACTCCAAATAAGGACTGCGAGCGTTCTGGAATATTGTCTAATGCTTTCGACCAAAAGTTTCGTTGATTTTGAATATCTGCAGATAAGTTCTGCAATTCATGCATGTCTTTGGCAGACATTTTTGCTATTGGTTCTTGGTGTATTCTTACATTTCTTAGGTTAGTATTCCAAGCCTCTGTAGGAATATTTGTCATGAATTGAAATTTTGGCATCAATTTCGGTTGCTCTTAGTGTTGTATCATAGGTTTCTAACTTACAACTACTTTTATTGTAAAAATAACTAAACCCGATCCAACAAGTTTTCCTTCTTCTGTTTTGTTATTACATTTAAATTTATAATTTGTCTCTTCTGTTATGGTAAATAACAATGTGTTTTTATTAATTTTATGAAAAATTTCAGATTGGGAATTTATCATTTTCGGCTTACAATTTTCTGCCCTGTTTCTCATAAAAATGTATATTTCACAATTAAAATCATTTAAAGTACTCCTTGTTGTAACTCCTTGTAACTCTCTTGTTACTGTCGGAATAGAAATAAGGATTATAATCTTTTGATCTTTTATAAATGCTTTTAATTCAATCATTTTTAAGATTTCTGAGTAATTCTCTACACTAGGTTCTATTGCAAATAATTTAGTATCCTTGAGTTCTCGGATTTCGTTAAGTAAGGCCAGTGGTTCTATTATTCTTGGGTGCAGGATACTTGCTAGTATGAATAAGAGGCTGTCTATAACTTGCTCTATTTCTAATTCTAAATGCATACATTTATGATCGATTTTGTCTTTAATATCCTCAAAGTATATAATGATAAGAAGTGTTCGATTAAAACCTTCTTGGTTATCTCTAACTTTATTAATTTCATTTATGACTTCATTAATTTTATTAGCTGTCACCTGGTTATTTCTAACACTGTCTAGAACTTGCTTATTTAACTGACTCAAGACTCTTCCATACCATTTTTGGAACGTTGTTCGTTCTTGGAAACATTTTGAATAGCCTTGTAATAATACTGAGCATCTTCGTCGTCCATAGTTTCAAAAAGAACTTTAAAACCTGTTCGTTTTACATTCATTAAACCTCGTTTTTGTCGTTTTGGTTTACTAACTATTCCTGAAATTATTTGAATCCTATGATCTAATTTTGTAATTTCATGTTTCGCAGTCTGTTGAAATTCTTTACATCCTTTAACAGATTCAATACAAATACTATCAGTTGAATTTATCATGGTTCTCATCTTCAAGCTGGATTCTTCTAATACAGCTATACCTAAGTTAATTACTAATACTACGTTATTTAAAATTTCTTTTCCATTTCCTACATGGCTGAAGTAGAGGCCTCTATGGTTTGTAGGCCTTTAATTTAGACATTCATTTCGGCGGTGATCCGTGTGGAGAACAAGATCCTGAAGCATATGGTTTGACGTTAGACTTATTGAACTTTTACTGTTTATTATTCATTTGTAATACTAAGTTATGTTCATTTTTTTTTTCAACTATTTTAAATGGACCTTTATATTGACTTCGCAACTTTCCCTTTCTTTCATTTCTAACTAAAACTTCTTGACCAACTTTATACTCTATAGTTTTGAGCTCTTTCCACACTGCCATTGGCTTGTGGATAAGCTACACTTGTGGTGATATGTTTTATGTCCACAATTTTACAAAATTCTTCAAAAAGACTACTGTAGGACTCCAATCCATTGTCGGATAAAATTATTTTTGGTATACCGAAATTCATAATCCATTCTTCCATAACAGCTTTTGCAACAGTTTGCATATCTTTGAATTTGAGTGATACAAACTTGATGAAATTTGAAAAATTATCTTGGATGGTTAGTGAAATTTTGAATCCTTCTGCTGTTACTTCAAGAGGGCCTATTTGGTTTGAAACAAGGACAATTTTTCATCCTTTCCAGAATTTTTTTTTTTTTTTTTTTTTTTTTTATCTTCGCATATTTTTTGTCACGTGTGTCCGCCTAGTAAACCATTATGATATTCTTTTATTATAGCTTCTCTTTTATTCATGTATTTTACGATTTGTGAACTCCAAGGAGAACTACTATTACGGATAATTCCATCGTTTTTTTAATTTTGTTACCTGTTCACGGACTTCTACGTCGTGAACTTTAGGATATCTATAAGTTTTGTAAAAACTGGTTTAGAGAAATCTGTCGTCCCTATCCTGTGTTTCATCACTGAAGTACACAAAAGTTTTTCATTGTCGATACTAAAAATGTCGCTGAACTCTTACTATTTCTAGCAAGCTTTCTTGCTCTCTTTTATTCAAATGTTCAATGCGAACATCGTCCAAAACTTTTTGATGACGTTCTTCACATACTTCAAAGTCACTGAAATTAGATCCGAGTAATCTAGCATTTGTTAAATCTACATGTTTGTCCGTTGTATTTACAACTAAAACTAGGCATCTGCCATTTTTGTTGCACGTAACGCGACTTGGGACTATTACTCCTGCGCTAATTTTTTATTTGAGAGTGACAATTTCTCTGTTTATCGTGTCATTAACTTTTACTATTCTGAAAGCCACTGAACTTTCCTTAATTATATTTTCTTCATATTGAAATCTTAATGGAGTTTTCCTATCATCAGCATTTAGGGTATTATTTTCATAGTTGATATTAAAACCACCTTCTCTAAAGAATATTGTTTCCTATTAGTCCATCATACGCGCTTATTAAATTATTTTTAATAACTTGAAAACTTATTTTATATAACTTAACTTTGTTTGAACAAGACCAAAATCTGAGTTCAACCTGTGTCTCACCCATTGTTTCACGCATTTTTCCATTTATTCCACTAATTATTTATTTTTACTTTTGAATTAACCTCGTCCTCATACACGCAGTTAGCTTTGATTAAGGAGATCTCGGCTCCTGTATCTATAAGTAACTTTTTTACCTCATTATTAATTATTACTAAAACTATAAACTGCATAGTTGCCTCGGACACCATACAGCTTACGGAAAATCCTTCTTTTTGAACTGTTTTTCTTTTTGCTCGGTCTCAGACTGATTTTCTTCTTATTTTGCTGTATTTTTAGAAAACTGTTTTTTGACATTTTTCGATGCCCTTTAATTCCTTGCAAGATGTCCTACTTTTCCGCAATTATAGCATTTTATTTCCTGCAAATTTATCTTAGCAAAATTCCTAGAGGTGTAATATCTCTGGGTATTTGTTTTAAAGACGCTTATACGTTGTTCCTCTTCATACGTAAACTTATTAGCCTCGGATAGTGTTTTGGGACGCTGCGTAATCACATACGTTGACAATCTCTCTTTTCACCCGTTTATGAAAACTGTTAAGGTCTCATCTTGTATGTATTTCAACTGCCTTGCCTTATCTTCGCTTTTAACATTTGAAAGTTTGCTTTGTAAAAGACGCCTTTGCAGGTTCTCGACGCGCTGTCGCTGTGAGTGGACAACAGACTCTTCTTTATTCTGTCTTATCGAGATTAATTCCCTATGTAATTGAAGAGAACTATGAGTCAACTCCTTTTTAAGGGAATCCCAGTTTTCTATTTCTCTGTTCATTAAAATAGTTGTGGCATTGCCACGAATCTTGGTTTTTATGAACTTAAATAGAACAACCTTTTGTGCTGCTGATGCCAATTCGATGGCATCATTGCATGAGTCGATGAATGTGAAAACTTCATCACTCGTGTCATTAAACGTTGGAATGAAGGAGATTAACACGCTTATTGGTATCTCTGCCATAGTTAATTCTGATACTCTGTAACTAATATCACTACTTACATGAATATTATTAACACTGTCCATGTAAATGTGTTGCCATTGTTACCTGTTCACGGACTTCTACGTCGTGAACCTTAGGATGTCTATAAGTTTTTGTAAAAACTGGTTTAGAGAAATCTGTCGTCCTTCATCACTGAAGTACACAAAAGTCTTTCATTGTCGATACTAAAAATGTCGCTGAACTCTTTTACTATTTCTAGCAAGCTTTCTTGCTCTCTCATTCAAATGTTCAGTGCGAACATTTTCCAAAACTTTTTGATGACGTTCTTCACATACTTCAAAGTCACTAAAATTAGATCCGAGTAGTCTAGCATTTGTTAAATCTACATGCTTGTCCGTTGTATTTACAACTGGAACTAGGCATCTGCCATTTTTGTTGGACGTAACGCGACTTGGGACTATTACTCCTGCGCTAAATTTTTATAAACTTTGTTTTTATTTTACGTTCTCTTACTAATTGCTAATGATTCTGAAACTAAATGATATTGTTCTGACACACAGTTCAACTCCAACTTCCACATTTGTTGCGAGTTTCCCTGTTTTAATAATTTTGTATTGAGTTAGTTGCTTGCGAGAAACGATTCTCATGGTGACGTAGCGTCTGGGTAGCTGCATAACACCTCCCCCTTAAGAACACATATATGGATATTTTAGAATTAGATTGGATTTTGTTGTCTGTAATTCCAAGGCTTCCATTGAGATGCTGGCTTCAGGTATCGCTAGTGTTATTTCCGGATTAACTCGGTGCTTTCTATTAAATCATTTATTAAAAATTGCGAAAGTTATTCTTCCAGAATTGGATTTCCAGATAGAGTAGGCAATACCGAATAGGCTAATGACTCCAAATAAGGCTGCGAGCGTTCTGGAATATTGTCTAATGCTTTCGACCAAAAGTTTCGTTGATTTTGAATATCTGCAGATAAGTTCTGCAATTCATGCATGTCTTTGGCAGACATTTTTGCTATTGGTTCTTGGTGTATTCTTACATTTCTTAGCTTAGTATTTATGCAGCAGTCTTCCAAGTCTCTGTAGGAATATTTGTCATGAATTGAAATTTTGGCATCAATTTCGGTTGCTCTTAGTGTTGTATCATAGGTTTCTAACTTACAACTACTTTTATTGTAAAAATAACTAAACCCGATCCAACAAGTTTTCCTTCTTCTGTTTTGTTATTACATTTAAATTTATAATTTGTCTCTTCTGTTATGGTAAATAACAATGTGTTTTTATTAATTTTATGAAAAATTTCAGATTGAGAATTTATCATTTTCGACTTACAATTTTCTGCCCTGTTTCTCATAAAAATGTATATTTCACAATTAAAATCATTTAAAGTACTCCTTGTTGTAACTCCTTGTAACTCTCTTGTTACTGTCGGAATAGAAATAAGGATTATAATCTTTTGATCTTTTATAAATGCTTTTAATTCAATCATTTTTAAGATTTCTGAGTAATTCTCTACACTAGGTTCTATTGCAAATAATTTAGTATCCTTGAGTTCTCGGATTTCGTTAAGTAAGGCCAGTGGTTCTATTATTCTTGGGTGCAGGATACTTGCTAGTATGAATAAGAGGCTGTCTATAACTTGCTCTATTTCTAATTCTAAATGCATACATTTATGATCGATTTTGTCTTTAATATCCTCAAAGTATATAATGATAAGAAGTGTTCGATTAAAACCTTCTTGGTTATCTCTAACTTTATTAATTTCATTTATGACTTCATTAATTTTATTAGCTGTCACCTGGTTATTTCTAACACTGTCTAGAACTTGCTTATTTAACTGACTCAAGACTCTTCCATACCATTTTTGGAACGTTGTTCGTTCTTGGAAACATTTTGAATAGCCTTGTAATAATACTGAGCATCTTCGTCGTCCATAGTTTCAAAAAGAACTTTAAAACCTGTTCGTTTTACATTCATTAAACCTCGTTTTTGTCGTTTTGGTTTACTAACTATTCCTGAAATTATTTGAATCCTATGATCTAATTTTGTAATTTCATGTTTCGCAGTCTGTTGAAATTCTTTACATCCTTTAACAGATTCAATACAAATACTATCAGTTGAATTTATCATGGTTCTCATCTTCAAGCTGGATTCTTCTAATACAGCTATACCTAAGTTAATTACTAATACTACGTTATTTAAAATTTCTTTTCCATTTCCTACATGGCTGAAGTAGAGGCCTCTATGGTTTGTAGGCCTTTAATTTAGACATTCATTTCGGCGGTGATCCGTGTGGAGAACAAGATCCTGAAGCATATGGTTTGACGTTAGACTTATTGAACTTTTACTGTTTATTATTCATTTGTAATACTAAGTTATGTTCATTTTTTTTTTCAACTATTTTAAATGGACCTTTATATTGACTTCGCAACTTTCCCTTTCTTTCATTTCTAACTAAAACTTCTTGACCAACTTTATACTCTATAGTTTTGAGCTCTTTCCACACTGCCATTGGCTTGTGGATAAGCTACACTTGTGGTGATATGTTTTATGTCCACAATTTTACAAAATTCTTCAAAAAGACTATTGTAGGACTCCAATCCATTGTCGGATAAAATTATTTTTGGTATACCGAAATTCATAATCCATTCTTCCATAACAGCTTTTGCAACAGTTTGCATATCTTTGAATTTGAGTGATACAAACTTGATGAAATTTGAAAAATTATCTTGGATGGTTAGTGAAATTTTGAATCCTTCTGCTGTTACTTCAAGAGGGCCTATTTGGTTTGAAACAAGGACAATTTTTCATCCTTTCCAGAATTTTTTTTTTTTTTTTTTTTTTTTTTTTTTTTATCTTCGCATATTTTTTGTCACGTGTGTCCGCCTAGTAAACCATTATGATATTCTTTTATTATAGCTTCTCTTTTATTCATGTATTTTACGATTTGTGAACTCCAAGGAGAACTACTATTACGGATAATTCCATCGTTTTTTTAATTTTGTTACCTGTTCACGGACTTCTACGTCGTGAACTTTAGGATATCTATAAGTTTTGTAAAAACTGGTTTAGAGAAATCTGTCGTCCCTATCCTGTGTTTCATCACTGAAGTACACAAAAGTTTTTCATTGTCGATACTAAAAATGTCGCTGAACTCTTTTACTATTTCTAGCAAGCTTTCTTGCTCTCTTTTATTCAAATGTTCAATGCGAACATCGTCCAAAACTTTTTGATGACGTTCTTCACATACTTCAAAGTCACTGAAATTAGATCCGAGTAATCTAGCATTTGTTAAATCTACATGTTTGTCCGTTGTATTTACAACTAAAACTAGGCATCTGCCATTTTTGTTGCACGTAACGCGACTTGGGACTATTACTCCTGCGCTAATTTTTTATTTGAGAGTGACAATTTCTCTGTTTATCGTGTCATTAACTTTTACTATTCTGAAAGCCACTGAACTTTCCTTAATTATATTTTCTTCATATTGAAATCTTAATGGAGTTTTCCTATCATCAGCATTTAGGGTATTATTTTCATAGTTGATATTAAAACCACCTTCTCTAAAGAATATTGTTTCCTATTAGTCCATCATACGCGCTTATTAAATTATTTTTAATAACTTGAAAACTTATTTTATATAACTTAACTTTGTTTGAACAAGACCAAAATCTGAGTTCAACCTGTGTCTCACCCATTGTTTCACGCATTTTTCCATTTATTCCACTAATTATTTATTTTTACTTTTGAATTAACCTCGTCCTCATACACGCAGTTAGCTTTGATTAAGGAGATCTCGGCTCCTGTATCTATAAGTAACTTTTTTACCTCATTATTAATTATTACTAAAACTATAAACTGCATAGTTGCCTCGGACACCATACAGCTTACGGAAAATCCTTCTTTTTGAACTGTTTTTCTTTTTGCTCGGTCTCAGACTGATTTTCTTCTTATTTTGCTGTATTTTTAGAAAACTGTTTTTTGACATTTTTCGATGCCCTTTAATTCCTTGCAAGATGTCCTACTTTTCCGCAATTATAGCATTTTATTTCCTGCAAATTTATCTTAGCAAAATTCCTAGAGGTGTAATATCTCTGGGTATTTGTTTTAAAGACGCTTATACGTTGTTCCTCTTCATACGTAAACTTATTAGCCTCGGATAGTGTTTTGGGACGCTGCGTAATCACATACGTTGACAATCTCTCTTTTCACCCGTTTATGAAAACTGTTAAGGTCTCATCTTGTATGTATTTCAACTGCCTTGCCTTATCTTCGCTTTTAACATTTGAAAGTTTGCTTTGTAAAAGACGCCTTTGCAGGTTCTCGACGCGCTGTCGCTGTGAGTGGACAACAGACTCTTCTTTATTCTGTCTTATCGAGATTAATTCCCTATGTAATTGAAGAGAACTATGAGTCAACTCCTTTTTAAGGGAATCCCAGTTTTCTATTTCTCTGTTCATTAAAATAGTTGTGGCATTGCCACGAATCTTGGTTTTTATGAACTTAAATAGAACAACCTTTTGTGCTGCTGATGCCAATTCGATGGCATCATTGCATGAGTCGATGAATGTGAAAACTTCATCACTCGTGTCATTAAACGTTGGAATGAAGGAGATTAACACGCTTATTGGTATCTCTGCCATAGTTAATTCTGATACTCTGTAACTAATATCACTACTTACATGAATATTATTAACACTGTCCATGTAAATGTTTTGCCATTGTTACCTGTTCACGGACTTCTACGTCGTGAACCTTAGGATGTCTATAAGTTTTTGTAAAAACTGGTTTAGAGAAATCTGTCGTCCTTCATCACTGAAGTACACAAAAGTCTTTCATTGTCGATACTAAAAATGTCGCTGAACTCTTTTACTATTTCTAGCAAGCTTTCTTGCTCTCTCATTCAAATGTTCAGTGCGAACATTTTCCAAAACTTTTTGATGACGTTCTTCACATACTTCAAAGTCACTAAAATTAGATCCGAGTAGTCTAGCATTTGTTAAATCTACATGCTTGTCCGTTGTATTTACAACTGGAACTAGGCATCTGCCATTTTTGTTGGACGTAACGCGACTTGGGACTATTACTCCTGCGCTAAATTTTTATAAACTTTGTTTTTATTTTACGTTCTCTTACTAATTGCTAATGATTCTGAAACTAAATGATATTGTTCTGACACACAGTTCAACTCCAACTTCCACATTTGTTGCGAGTTTCCCTGTTTTAATAATTTTGTATTGAGTTAGTTGTTTGCGAGAAACGATTCTCATGGTGACGTAGCGTCTGGGTAGCTGCATAACACCTCCCCCTTAAGAACACATATATGGATATTTTAGAATTAGATTGGATTTTGTTGTCTGTAATTCCAAGGCTTCCATTGAGATGCTGGCTTCAGGTATCGCTAGTGTTATTTCCGGATTAACTCGGTGCTTTCTATTAAATCATTTATTAAAAATTGCGAAAGTTATTCTTCCAGAATTGGATTTCCAGATAGAGTAGGCAATACCGAATAGGCTAATGACTCCAAATAAGGCTGCGAGCGTTCTGGAATATTGTCTAATGCTTTCGACCAAAAGTTTCGTTGATTTTGAATATCTGCAGATAAGTTCTGCAATTCATGCATGTCTTTGGCAGACATTTTTGCTATTGGTTCTTGGTGTATTCTTACATTTCTTAGCTTAGTATTTATGCAGCAGTCTTCCAAGTCTCTGTAGGAATATTTGTCATGAATTGAAATTTTGGCATCAATTTCGGTTGCTCTTAGTGTTGTATCATAGGTTTCTAACTTACAACTACTTTTATTGTAAAAATAACTAAACCCGATCCAACAAGTTTTCCTTCTTCTGTTTTGTTATTACATTTAAATTTATAATTTGTCTCTTCTGTTATGGTAAATAACAATGTGTTTTTATTAATTTTATGAAAAATTTCAGATTGAGAATTTATCATTTTCGGCTTACAAATTTTCTGCCCTGTTTCTTATAAAAATGTATATTTCACAATTAAAATCATTTAAAGTACTCCTTAATAACTGTGATTTACAAACGTGAACATTATTAACTATCTTACAATCATTTACAATAAGTTATCTTTTAAGACATATTCTTCTTTATTTTTATTTATTATTAAAAATTTATCTCTTATTTCTACTATTACAAATCCATTTTTTTATAATTTTTGGGATAGTAATTACTTCATAGACGTCAAATAACTCTCTTGTTACTGTCGGAATAGAAATAAGGATTATAATCTTTTGATCTTTTATAAATGCTTTTAATTCGATCATTTTTAAGATTTCTGAGTAATTCTCTACACTAGGTTCTATTGCAAATAATTTAGTATCCAAGAATTCTCGGATTTCGTTAAGTAAGTCCAGTGGTTCTATTATTCTTGGGTGCAGGATACTTGCTGGTATGAACAAGAGGCTGTCTATAACTTGCTCTATTTCTAACTCTAAATGCATAAATTTATGATCGATTTTGTCTTTAATATCCTCAAAGTATATAATGATAAGAAGTGTTCGATTAAAATCTTCTTGGTTATCTCTAACTTTATTAATTTCATTTATGACTTCATTAATTTTATTAGCTGTCACCTGGTTATTTCTAACACTGTCTAGAACTTGCTTATTTAACTGACTCAAGACTCTTCCATACCATTTTTGGAACGTTGTTCGTTCTTGGAAACATTTTGAATAGCCTTGTAATAATACTGAGCATCTTCGTCGTCCATAGTTTCAAAAATAACTTTAAAACCTGTTCGTTTTACATTCATTAAACCTCGTTTTTGTCGTTTTGGTTTACTAACTATTCCTGAAATTATTTGAATATTATGATCTAATTTTGTAATTTCATGTTTCGCAGTCTGTTGAAATTCTTTACATCCTTTAACAGATTCAATACAAATACTATCAGATGAATTTATCATGGTTCTCATCTTCAAGCTGGATTCTTCTAATACAGCTATACCTAAGTTAATTACTAATACTACGTTATTTAAAATTTCTTTTCCATTTCCTACATGGCTGAATTAGAGGCCTCTATGGTTTGTAGGCCTTTAATTTAGACATTCATTTCGGCGGTGATCCGTGTGGAGAACAAGATCCTGAAGCATATGGTTTGACGTTAGAATTATTGAACTTTTACTGTTTATTATTCATATGTAATACTAAGTTATGTTCATTTTTTTTTTCAACTATTTTAAATGGACCTTTATATTGACTTCGCAACTTTCCCTTTCTTTCATTTCTAACTAAAACTTCTTGACCAACTTTATACTCTATAGTTTTGCCTAATTTGTTTTTATCATATTTTACCTTTGATTAGATTTGCTTTGAGTTCATGGATATAATCGAACACTAATTGTTCGCTATAAGAATCAACTCTGCTGGGTCTGTTGACGTCAAAACCGAATATAAGTTCGTAAGGAGTATAACCGGTTGTGTTATATCTTGTGCTATTGTAACAAAACCCTGCATAGGCATACGTTTGTGCCAATCTTTAAGTTGATTGAGTTCTTGTCCCGTTGATTTTAAATACTCTAATAGTCTGCAATGAGCTCTTTCCACACTGCCATTGGCTTGTGGATAAGCTACACTTGTGGTGGTATGTTTTATGTCCACAATTTTACAAAATTCTTCAAAAAGACTATTGTAGGACTCCAATCCATTGTCGGATAAAATTATTTTTGGTATACCGAAATTTATAATCCATTCTTCCATAACAGCTTTTGTAACAGTTTGCATATCTTTGAATTTGAGTGATATAAACTTGATGAAATTTGATGTTTGAGTGAGGTCTGGAGTGTTCTTCAGACCGAATGGCACTCGAGTATATTCAAAGTGGCCATATGGTCGTTTTCTCCATGTCTTCTTTTTCCATAGGGATCTGATAAAATCCGGACGTTAAGCCAAGGGTCCGGTAATCAATTACCATGCGCCATTTCCTTTTTCCACTTGCGTTAGCTTTTTTAGGGACTTTCCATAAATGTGAACTCCAAGGAGAACTACTATTACGGATAATTCCATTGTTTTTTTAATTTTGTTACCTGTCTACGTCGTGAACCTTAGGATATCTATAAGTTTTTGTAAAAACTGGTTTAGAGAAATCTGTCGTCCTTCATCACTGAAGTACACAAAAGTCTTTCATTGTCGATACTAAAAATGTCGCTGAACTCTTTTACTATTTCTAGCAAGCTTTCTTGTTCTCTCATTCAAATGTTCAGTGCGAACATTTTCCAAAACTTTTTGATGACGTTCTTCACATACTTCAAAGTCACTAAAATTAGATCCGAGTAATCTAGCATTTGTTAAATCTACATGTTTGTCCGTTGTATTTACAACTGAAACTAGGCATCTGACATTTTTGTTGGACGTAACGCGACTTGGGACTATTACTCCTGCGCTAAATTCTTATAAACTTTGTTTTTATTTTACGTTCTCTTACTTAATGCTAATGATTCTGAAACTAAATGATATTGTTCTGACACACAGTTCAACTCCAACTTCCACTTCAAAACGTGTAAGAGCAGCTGGATATATTCAAAAACAAGGAAATTGGATTCCACATGAACTCAAGCCGAGAGACGTCGAAAGGCGGTTTTGCATGTCCGAAATGCTGCTGGAACGCCACAAAAGGAAGTCATTTTTGCATCGGATTGTTACTGGTGATGAAAAATTGATCCATTACGACAACCCCAAGCGCAAAAATCATATGTGAAACCCGGCCAACCAGCCAAATCAACGGCAAAGCCGAAGGTAATGCTCTGTTTTTGGTGGGATCAGATGGGTGTGCTGTATTATGAGCTGATAAAACCGGGTGAAACAATCAATGGACAACGCTACCGAACACAATTAATCCGCTTGAAGAGAGCAGTAGCCGAAAAACGCCCGGAATATGCGACCAGACACGAGGCAATATCTGGTCGCATATCATGACAACGCTCGGCCCCACGTTGCTATTCCGGTTAAGAACTATTTGGAAAACAGTGGATGGGAAGTCTTACTCAACCCGCTTTATAGCCCAGACCTTGCCCCTTCTGACTACCATTTGTTCCGGTCGATGCAGAACGCCCTCACTGAAATACGGTTCACATCAGAGCAGTATATCAAAAATTGGTTTGATTCATTCTTCGCTGCCAAGCCGGCGCAGTCATAGCTTCAGATGGGAAATACTTTGAATAATACTATTGTACATGTTTTTCTTAAATAAACGTTAAGATTTTGAAAAAAAAAAAAAATGCTTTTAATTCAATCATTTTTAAGATTTCTGAGTAATTCTCTACACTAGGTTCTATTGCAAATAATTTAGTATCCTTGAGTTCTCGGATTTCGTTAAGTAAGTCCAGTGGTTCTATTATTCTTGGGTGCAGGATACTTGCTAGTATGAATAAGAGGCTGTCTATAACTTGCTCTATCTCTAATTCTAAATGCATAAATTTATGATCGATTTTGTCTTTAATATCCTCAAAGTATATAATGATAAGAAGTGTTCGATTAAAACCTTCTTGGTTGGTTATCTCTAACTTTATTAATTTTATTTATGACTTCATTAATTTTATTAGCTGTCACTTGGTTATTTCTAACACTGTCTAGAACTTGTTTATTTAACTGACTCAAGACTCTTCCATACCATTTTTGGAACGTTGTTCGTTCTTGGAAACATTTTGAATAGCCTTGTAATAATACTGAGCATCTTCGTTGTCCATAGTTTCAAAAAGAACTTTAAAACTTGTTCGTTTTACATTCATTAAACCTCGTTTTTGTCGTTTTGGTTTACTAACTATTCCTGAAATTATTTGAATCCTATGATCTAATTTTGTAATTTCATGTTTCGCAGTCTGTTGAAATTCTTTACATCCTTTAACAGATTCAATACAAATACTATCAGTTGAATTTATCATGGTTCTCATCTTCAAGCTAGATTCTTTTAATACAGCTATATCTAAGTTAATTACTAATACTACGTTATTTAAAATTTCTTTTCCATTTCCTACATGGCTGAAGTAGAGGCCTCTATGGTTTGTAGGCCTTTAATTTAGACATTCATTTCGGCGGTGATCCGTGTGGAGAACAAGATCCTGAAGCATATGGTTTGACGTTAGACTTATTGAACTTTTACTGTTTATTATTCATTTGTAATACTAAGTTATGTTCATTTTTTTTCAACTATTTTAAATAGACCTTTATATTGACTTCGCAACTTTCCCTTTCTTTCATTTCTAACTAAAACTTCTTGACCAACTTTATACTCTATAGTTTTGAGCTCTTTCCACACTGCCATTGGCTTGTGGATAAGCTACACTTGTGGTGATATGTTTTATGTCCACAATTTTACAAAATTCTTCAAAAAGACTATTGTAGGACTCCAATCCATTGTCGGATAAAATTATTTTTGGTATACCGAAATTTATAATCCATTCTTCCATAACAGCTTTTGCAACAGTTTGCATATCTTTGAATTTGAGTGATATAAACTTGATGAAATTTGATGTTTGAGTGAGGTCTGGAGTGTTCTTCAGACCGAATGGCACTCGAGTATATTCAAAGTGGCCATATGGTCGTTTTCTCCATGTCTTCTTTTTCCATAGGGATCTGATAAAATCCGGACGTTAAGCCAAGGGTCCGGTAATCAATTACCATGCGCCATTTCATTTTTCCACTTGCGTTAGCTTTTTTAGGGACTTTTCATAAATGTGAACTCCAAGGAGAACTACTATTACGGATAATTCCATTGTTTTTTTAATTTTGTTACCTGTCTACGTCGTGAACCTTAGGATATCTATAAGTTTTTGTAAAAACTGGTTTAGAGAAATCTGTCGTCCTTCATCACTGAAGTACACAAAAGTCTTTCATTGTCGATACTAAAAATGTCGCTGAACTCTTTTACTATTTCTAGCAAGCTTTCTTGTTCTCTCATTCAAATGTTCAGTGCGAACATTTTCCAAAACTTTTTGATGACGTTCTTCACATACTTCAAAGTCACTAAAATTAGATCCGAGTAATCTAGCATTTGTTAAATCTACATGTTTGTCCGTTGTATTTACAACTGAAACTAGGCATCTGACATTTTTGTTGGACGTAACGCGACTTGGGACTATTACTCGTGCGCTAAATTCTTATAAACTTTGTTTTTATTTTACGTTCTCTTACTTAATGCTAATGATTCTGAAACTAAATGATATTGTTCTGACACACAGTTCAACTCCAACTTCCACATTTGTTGCGAGTTAACCTGTATTAATAATTTTGTATTGAGTTAGTTGTTTGCGAGAAACGATTCTCATGGTGACGTAGCGTCTGGGTAGCTGCATAACACCTCCCCCTTTAGAACACATCTATGGATATTTTAGAATTAGATTGGATTTTGTTGTCTGTAATTCAAAGACTTCCATTGAGATGCTGGCTTTAGGTATCGCTAGTGTTATTTCCGGATTAACTCGGTGCTTTCTATTAAATCATTTATTAAAAATTGCGAAAGTTGTTCTTACTGAATTGTATTTCCAGATAGAGTAGGCAATACCGAATAGGCTAATGACTCCAAATAAGGACTGCGAGCGTTCTGGAATATTGTCTAATGCTTTCGACCAAAAGTTTCGTTGATTTTGAATATCTGCAGATAAGTTCTGCAATTCATGCATGTCTTTGGCAGACATTTTTGCTATTGGTTCTTGGTGTATTCTTACATTTCTTAGGTTAGTATTCCAAGTCTCTGTAGGAATATTTGTCATGAATTGAAATTTTGGCATCAATTTCGGTTGCTCTTAGTGTTGTATCATAGGTTTCTAACTTACAACTACTTTTATTGTAAAAATAACTAAACCCGATCCAACAAGTTTTCCTTCTTCTGTTTTGTTATTACATTTAAATTTATAATTTGTCTCTTCTGTTATGGTAAATAACAATGTGTTTTTATTAATTTTATGAAAAATTTCAGATTGAGAATTTATCATTTTCGACTTACAATTTTCTGCCCTGTTTCTCATAAAAATGTATATTTCACAATTAAAATCATTTAAAGTACTCCTTTATAACTGTGATTTACAAACGTGAACATTATTAACTATCTTACAATCATTTACAATAAGTTATCTTTTAAGACATATTCTTCTTTACTTTTATTTATTATTAAAAATTTATCTCTTATTTCTACTATTACAAATCCATTTTTTATAATTTTTGGGATAGTAATTACTTCATAGACGTCAAATAACTCTCTTGTTACTGTCGGAATAGAAATAAGGATTATAATCTTTTGATCTTTTATAAATGCTTTTAATTCAATCATTTTTAAGATTTCTGAGTAATTCTCTACACTAGGTTCTATTGCAAATAATTTAGTATCCTTGAGTTCTCGGATTTCGTTAAATAAGTCCAGTGGTTCTATTATTCTTGGGTGCAGGATACTTGCTAGTATGAATAAGAGGCTGTCTATAACTTGCTCTATTTCTAATTCTAAATGCATACATTTATGATCGATTTTGTCTTTAATATCCTCAAAGTATATAATGATAAGAAGTGTTCGATTAAAATCTTCTTGGTTATCTCTAACTTTATTAATTTCATTTATGACTTCATTAATTTTATTAGCTGTCACCTGGTTATTTCTAACACTGTCTAGAACTTGCTTATTTAACTGACTCAAGACTCTTCCATACCATTTTTGGAACGTTGTTCGTTCTTGGAAACATTTTGAATAGCCTTGTAATAATACTGAGCATCTTCGTCGTCCATAGTTTCAAAAATAACTTTAAAACCTGTTCGTTTTACATTCATTAAACCTCGTTTTTGTCGTTTTGGTTTACTAACTATTCCTGAAATTATTTGAATATTATGATCTAATTTTGTAATTTCATGTTTCGCAGTCTGTTGAAATTCTTTACATCCTTTAACAGATTCAATACAAATACTATCAGATGAATTTATCATGGTTCTCATCTTCAAGCTGGATTCTTCTAATACAGCTATACCTAAGTTAATTACTAATACTACGTTATTTAAAATTTCTTTTCCATTTCCTACATGGCTGAAGTAGAGGCCTCTATGGTTTGTAGGCCTTTAATTTAGACATTCATTTCGGCGGTGATCCGTGTGGAGAACAAGATCCTGAAGCATATGGTTTGACGTTAGAATTATTGAACTTTTACTGTTTATTATTCATTTGTAATACTAAGTTATGTTCATTTTTTTTTCAACTATTTTAAATGGACCTTTATATTGACTTCGCAACTTTCCCTTTCTTTCATTTCTAACTAAAACTTCTTGACCAACTTTATACTCTATAGTTTTGAGCTCTTTCCACACTGCCATTGGCTTGTGGATAAGCTACACTTGTGGTGATATGTTTTATGTCCACAATTTTACAAAATTCTTCAAAAAGACTATTGCAGGACTCCAATCCATTGTCGGATAAAATTATTTTTGGTATACCGAAATTTATAATCCATTCTTCCATAACAGCTTTTGCAACAGTTTGCATATCTTTGAATTTGAGTGATATAAACTTGATGAAATTTGATGTTTGAGTGAGGTCTGGAGTGTTCTTCAGACCGAATGGCACTCGAGTATATTCAAAATGACCATATGGTCGTTTTCTCCATGTCTTCTTTTTCCATAGGGATCTGATAAAATCCGGACGTTAAGCCAAGGGTCCGGTAATCAATTACCATGCGCCATTTCATTTTTCCACTTGCGTTAGCTTTTTTAGGGACTTTCCATAAATGTGAACTCCAAGGAGAACTACTATTACGGATAATTCCATTGTTTTTTTAATTTTGTTACCTGTCTACGTCGTGAACCTTAGGATATCTATAAGTTTTTGTAAAAACTGGTTTAGAGAAATCTGTCGTCTTTCATCACTGAAGTACACAAAAGTCTTTCATTGTCGATACTAAAAATGTCGCTGAACTCTTTTACTATTTCTAGCAAGCTTTCTTGTTCTCTCATTAAAATGTTCAGTGCGAACATTTTCCAAAACTTTTTGATGACGTTCTTCACATACTTCAAAGTCACTAAAATTAGATCCGAGTAATCTAGCATTTGTTAAATCTACATGTTTGTCCGTTGTATTTACAACTGAAACTAGGCATCTGACATTTTTGTTGGACGTAACGCGACTTGGGACTATTACTCGTGCGCTAAATTCTTGTAAACTTTGTTTTTATTTTACGTTCTCTTACTTAATGCTAATGATTCTGAAACTAAATGATATTGTTCTGACACACAGTTCAACTCCAACTTCCACATTTGTTGCGAGTTTACCTGTATTAATAATTTTGTATTGAGTTAGTTGTTTGCGAGAAACGATTCTCATGGTGACGTAGCGTCTGGGTAGCTGCATAACACCTCCCCCTTTAGAACACATCTATGGATATTTTAGAATTAGATTGGATTTTGTTGTCTGTAATTCAAAGACTTCCATTGAGATGCTGGCTTTAGGTATCGCTAGTGTTATTTCCGGATTAACTCGGTGCTTTCTATTAAATCATTTATTAAAAATTGCGAAAGTTGTTCTTACTGAATTGTATTTCCAGATAGAGTAGGCAATACCGAATAGGCTAATGACTCCAAATAAGGACTGCGAGCGTTCTGGAATATTGTCTAATGCTTTCGACCAAAAGTTTCGTTGATTTTGAATATCTGCAGATAAGTTTTGCAATTCATGCATGTCTTTGGCAGACATTTTTGCTATTGGTTCTTGGTGTATTCTTACATTTCTTAGGTTAGTATTCCAAGTCTCTGTAGGAATATTTGTCATGAATTGAAATTTTGGCATCAATTTCGGTTGCTCTTAGTGTTGTATCATAGGTTTCTAACTTACAACTACTTTTATTGTAAAAATAACTAAACCCGATCCAACAAGTTTTCCTTCTTCTGTTTTGTTATTACATTTAAATTTATAATTTGTCTCTTCTGTTATGGTAAATAACAATGTGTTTTTATTAATTTTATGAAAAATTTCAGATTGAGAATTTATCATTTTCGACTTACAATTTTCTGCCCTGTTTCTCATAAAAATGTATATTTCACAATTAAAATCATTTAAAGTACTCCTTGTTGTAACTCCTTGTAACTCTCTTGTTACTGTCGGAATAGAAATAAGGATTATAATCTTTTGATCTTTTATAAATGCTTTTAATTCAATCATTTTTAAGATTTCTGAGTAATTCTCTACACTAGGTTCTATTGCAAATAATTTAGTATCCTTAAGTTCTCGGATTTCGTTAAGTAAGTCCAGTGGTTCTATTATTCTTGGGTGCAGGATACTTGCTAGTATGAATAAGAGGCTGTCTATAACTTGCTCTATTTCTAATTCTAAATGCATACATTTATGATCGATTTTGTCTTTAATATCCTCAAAGTATATAATGATAAAAAGTGTTCGATTAAAATCTTCTTGGTTATCTCTCACTTTATTAATTTCATTTATGACTTCATTAATTTTATTAGCTGTCACCTGGTTATTTCTAACACTGTCTAGAACTTGCTTATTTAACTGACTCAAGACTCTTCCATACCATTTTTGGAACGTTGTTCGTTCTTGGAAACATTTTGAATAGCCTTGTAATAATACTGAGCATCTTCGTTGTCCATAGTTTCAAAAAGAACTTTAAAACCTGTTCGTTTTACATTCAATAAACCTCGTGTTTGTCGTTTTGGTTTACTAACTATTCCTGAAAATATTTGAATCCTATGATCTAATTTTGTAATTTCATGTTTCGCAGTCTGTTGAAATTCTTTACATCCTTTAACAGATTCAATACAAATACTATCAGTTGAATTTATCATGGTTCTCATCTTCAAGCTAGATTCTTTTAATACAGCTATATCTAAGTTAATTACTAATACTACGTTATTTAAAATTTCTTTTCCATTTCCTACATGGCTGAAGTAGAGGCCTCTATGGTTTGTAGGCCTTTAATTTAGACATTCATTTCGGCGGTGATCCGTGTGGAGAACAAGATCCTGATGCATATGGTTTGACGTTAGACTTATTGAACTTTTACTGTTTATTATTCATTTGTAATACTAAGTTATGTTCATTTTTTTTCAACTATTTTAAATGGACCTTTATATTGACTTCGCAACTTTCCCTTTCTTTCATTTCTAACTAAAACTTCTTGACCAACTTTATACTCTATAGTCTTGAGCTCTTTCCACACTGCCATTGGCTTGTGGATAAGCTACACTTGTGGTGATATGTTTTATGTCCACAATTTTACAAAATTCTTCAAAAAGACTATTGTAGGACTCCAATCCATTGTCGGATAAAATTATTTTTGGTATACCTAAATTTATAATCCATTCTTCCATAACAGCTTTTGCAACAGTTTGCATATCTTTGAATTTGAGTGATATAAACTTGATGAAATTTGATGTTTGAGTGAGGTCTGGAGTGTTCTTCAGACCGAATGGCACTCGAGTATATTCAAAGTGGCCATATGGTCGTTTTCTCCATGTCTTCTTTTTCCATAGGGATCTGATAAAATCCGGACGTTAAGCCAAGGGTCCGGTAATCAATTACCATGCGCCATTTCCTTTTTCCACTTGCGTTAGCTTTTTTAGGGACTTTCCATAAATGTGAACTCCAAGGAGAACTACTATTACGGATAATTCCATTGTTTTTTTAATTTTGTTACCTGTCTACGTCGTGAACCTTAGGATATCTATAAGTTTTTTGTAAAAACTGGTTTAGAGAAATCTGTCGTCCTTCATCACTGAAGTACACAAAAGTCTTTCATTGTCGATACTAAAAATGTCGCTGAACTCTTTTACTATTTCTAGCAAGCTTTCTTGCTCTCTCATTCAAATGTTCAGTGCGAACATTTTCCAAAACTTTTTGATGACGTTCTTCACATACTTCAAAGTCACTAAAATTAGATCCGAGTAATCTAGCATTTGTTAAATCTACATGTTTGTCCGTTGTATTTACAACTGAAACTAGGCATCTGACATTTTTGTTGGACGTAACGCGACTTGGGACTATTACTCGTGCGCTAAATTCTTATAAACTTTGTTTTTATTTTACGTTCTCTTACTTAATGCTAATGATTCTGAAACTAAATGATATTGTTCTGACACACAGTTCAACTCCAACTTCCACATTTGTTGCGAGTTTACCTGTATTAATAATTTTGTATTGAGTTAGTTGTTTGCGAGAAACGATTCTCATGGTGACGTAGCGTCTGGGTAGCTGCATAACACCTCCACCTTTAGAACACATCTATGGATATTTTAGAATTAGATTGGATTTTGTTGTCTGTAATTCAAAGACTTCCATTGAGATGCTGGCTTTAGGTATCGCTAGTGTTATTTCCGGATTAACTCGGTGCTTTCTATTAAATCATTTATTAAAAATTGCGAAAGTTGTTCTTACTGAATTGTATTTCCAGATAGAGTAGGCAATACCGAATAGGCTAATGACTCCAAATAAGGACTGCGAGCGTTCTGGAATATTGTCTAATGCTCTCGACCAAAAGTTTCGTTGATTTTGAATATCTGCAGATAAGTTCTGCAATTCATGCATGTCTTTGGCAGACATTTTTGCTATTGGTTCTTGGTGTATTCTTACATTTCTTAGGTTAGTATTCCAAGTCTCTGTAGGAATATTTGTCATGAATTGAAATTTTGGCATCAATTTCGGTTGCTCTTAGTGTTGTGTCATAGGTTTCTAACTTACAACTACTTTTATTGTAAAAATAACTAAACCCGATCCAACAAGTTTTCCTTCTTCTGTTTTGTTATTACATTTAAATTTATAATTTGTCTCTTCTGTTATGGTAAATAACAATGTGTTTTTATTAATTTTATGAAAAATTTCAGATTGAGAATTTATCATTTTCGACTTACAATTTTCTGCCCTGTTTCTCATAAAAATGTATATTTCACAATTAAAATCATTTAAAGTACTCCTTGTTGTAACTCCTTGTAACTCTCTTGTTACTGTCGGAATAGAAATAAGGATTATAATCTTTTGATCTTTTATAAATGCTTTTAATTCAATCATTTTTAAGATTTCTGAGTAATTCTCTACACTAGGTTCTATTGCAAATAATTTAGTATCCTTAAGTTCTCGGATTTCGTTAAGTAAGTCCAGTGGTTCTATTATTCTTGGGTGCAGGATACTTGCTAGTATGAATAAGAGGCTGTCTATAACTTGCTCTATTTCTAATTCTAAATGCATACATTTATGATCGATTTTGTCTTTAATATCCTCAAAGTATATAATGATAAAAAGTGTTCGATTAAAATCTTCTTGGTTATCTCTCACTTTATTAATTTCATTTATGACTTCATTAATTTTATTAGCTGTCACCTGGTTATTTCTAACACTGTCTAGAACTTGCTTATTTAACTGACTCAAGACTCTTCCATACCATTTTTGGAACGTTGTTCGTTCTTGGAAACATTTTGAATAGCCTTGTAATAATACTGAGCATCTTCGTTGTCCATAGTTTCAAAAAGAACTTTAAAACCTGTTCGTTTTACATTCAATAAACCTCGTGTTTGTCGTTTTGGTTTACTAACTATTCCTGAAAATATTTGAATCCTATGATCTAATTTTGTAATTTCATGTTTCGCAGTCTGTTGAAATTCTTTACATCCTTTAACAGATTCAATACAAATACTATCAGTTGAATTTATCATGGTTCTCATCTTCAAGCTAGATTCTTTTAATACAGCTATATCTAAGTTAATTACTAATACTACGTTATTTAAAATTTCTTTTCCATTTCCTACATGGCTGAAGTAGAGGCCTCTATGGTTTGTAGGCCTTTAATTTAGACATTCATTTCGGCGGTGATCCGTGTGGAGAACAAGATCCTGATGCATATGGTTTGACGTTAGACTTATTGAACTTTTACTGTTTATTATTCATTTGTAATACTAAGTTATGTTCATTTTTTTTCAACTATTTTAAATGGACCTTTATATTGACTTCGCAACTTTCCCTTTCTTTCATTTCTAACTAAAACTTCTTGACCAACTTTATACTCTATAGTCTTGAGCTCTTTCCACACTGCCATTGGCTTGTGGATAAGCTACACTTGTGGTGATATGTTTTATGTCCACAATTTTACAAAATTCTTCAAAAAGACTATTGTAGGACTCCAATCCATTGTCGGATAAAATTATTTTTGGTATACCTAAATTTATAATCCATTCTTCCATAACAGCTTTTGCAACAGTTTGCATATCTTTGAATTTGAGTGATATAAACTTGATGAAATTTGATGTTTGAGTGAGGTCTGGAGTGTTCTTCAGACCGAATGGCACTCGAGTATATTCAAAGTGGCCATATGGTCGTTTTCTCCATGTCTTCTTTTTCCATAGGGATCTGATAAAATCCGGACGTTAAGCCAAGGGTCCGGTAATCAATTACCATGCGCCATTTCCTTTTTCCACTTGCGTTAGCTTTTTTAGGGACTTTCCATAAATGTGAACTCCAAGGAGAACTACTATTACGGATAATTCCATTGTTTTTTTAATTTTGTTACCTGTCTACGTCGTGAACCTTAGGATATCTATAAGTTTTTTGTAAAAACTGGTTTAGAGAAATCTGTCGTCCTTCATCACTGAAGTACACAAAAGTCTTTCATTGTCGATACTAAAAATGTCGCTGAACTCTTTTACTATTTCTAGCAAGCTTTCTTGCTCTCTCATTCAAATGTTCAGTGCGAACATTTTCCAAAACTTTTTGATGACGTTCTTCACATACTTCAAAGTCACTAAAATTAGATCCGAGTAATCTAGCATTTGTTAAATCTACATGTTTGTCCGTTGTATTTACAACTGAAACTAGGCATCTGACATTTTTGTTGGACGTAACGCGACTTGGGACTATTACTCGTGCGCTAAATTCTTATAAACTTTGTTTTTATTTTACGTTCTCTTACTTAATGCTAATGATTCTGAAACTAAATGATATTGTTCTGACACACAGTTCAACTCCAACTTCCACATTTGTTGCGAGTTTACCTGTATTAATAATTTTGTATTGAGTTAGTTGTTTGCGAGAAACGATTCTCATGGTGACGTAGCGTCTGGGTAGCTGCATAACACCTCCACCTTTAGAACACATCTATGGATATTTTAGAATTAGATTGGATTTTGTTGTCTGTAATTCAAAGACTTCCATTGAGATGCTGGCTTTAGGTATCGCTAGTGTTATTTCCGGATTAACTCGGTGCTTTCTATTAAATCATTTATTAAAAATTGCGAAAGTTGTTCTTACTGAATTGTATTTCCAGATAGAGTAGGCAATACCGAATAGGCTAATGACTCCAAATAAGGACTGCGAGCGTTCTGGAATATTGTCTAATGCTTTCGACCAAAAGTTTCGTTGATTTTGAATATCTGCAGATAAGTTCTGCAATTCATGCATGTCTTTGGCAGACATTTTTGCTATTGGTTCTTGGTGTATTCTTACATTTCTTAGGTTAGTATTCCAAGTCTCTGTAGGAATATTTGTCATGAATTGAAATTTTGGCATCAATTTCGGTTGCTCTTAGTGTTGTATCATAGGTTTCTAACTTACAACTACTTTTATTGTAAAAATAACTAAACCCGATCCAACAAGTTTTCCTTCTTCTGTTTTGTTATTACATTTAAATTTATAATTTGTCTCTTCTGTTATGGTAAATAACAATGTGTTTTTATTAATTTTATGAAAAATTTCAGATTGAGAATTTATCATTTTCGACTTACAATTTTCTGCCCTGTTTCTCATAAAAATGTATATTTCACAATTAAAATCATTTAAAGTACTCCTTTATAACTGTGATTTACAAACGTGAACATTATTAACTATCTTACAATCATTTACAATAAGTTATCTTTTAAGACATATTCTTCTTTACTTTTATTTATTATTAAAAATTTATCTCTTATTTCTACTATTACAAATCCATTTTTTATAATTTTTGGGATAGTAATTACTTCATAGACGTCAAATAACTCTCTTGTTACTGTCGGAATAGAAATAAGGATTATAATCTTTTTATCTTTTATAAATGCTTTTAATTTAATCATTTTTAAGATTTCTGAGTAATTCTCTACACTAGGTTCTATTGCAAATAATTTAGTATCCTTGAGTTCTCGGATTTCGTTAAGTAAGTCCAGTGGTTCTATTATTCTTGGGTGCAGGATACTTGCTAGTATGAATAAGAGGCTGTCTATAACTTGCTCTATTTCTAATTCTAAATGCATACATTTATGATCGATTTTGTCTTTAATATCCTCAAAGTATATAATGATAAGAAGTGTTCGATTAAAATCTTCTTGGTTATCTCTAACTTTATTAATTTCATTTATGACTTCATTAATTTTATTAGCTGTCACCTGGTTATTTCTAACACTGTCTAGAACTTGCTTATTTAACTGACTCAAGACTCTTCCATACCATTTTTGGAACGTTGTTCGTTCTTGGAAACATTTTGAATAGCCTTGTAATAATACTGAGCATCTTCGTCGTCCATAGTTTCAAAAATAACTTTAAAACCTGTTCGTTTTACATTCATTAAACCTCGTTTTTGTCGTTTTGGTTTACTAACTATTCCTGAAATTATTTGAATATTATGATCTAATTTTGTAATTTCATGTTTCGCAGTCTGTTGAAATTCTTTACATCCTTTAACAGATTCAATACAAATACTATCAGATGAATTTATCATGGTTCTCATCTTCAAGCTGGATTCTTCTAATACAGCTATACCTAAGTTAATTACTAATACTACGTTATTTAAAATTTCTTTTCCATTTCCTACATGGCTGAAGTAGAGGCCTCTATGGTTTGTAGGCCTTTAATTTAGACATTCATTTCGGCGGTGATCCGTGTGGAGAACAAGATCCTGAAGCATATGGTTTGACGTTAGAATTATTGAACTTTTACTGTTTATTATTCATTTGTAATACTAAGTTATGTTCATTTTTTTTTCAACTATTTTAAATGGACCTTTATATTGACTTCGCAACTTTCCCTTTCTTTCATTTCTAACTAAAACTTCTTGACCAACTTTATACTCTATAGTTTTGCCTAATTTTTTTTATCATATCTTACCTTTGATTAGATTTGCTTTGAGTTCATGGATATAATCGAACACTAATTGTTCGCTATAAGAATCAACTCTGCTGGGTCTGTTGACGTCAAAACCGAATATAAGTTCGTAAGGAGTATAACCGGTTGTGTTATATCTTGTGCTATTGTAACAAAACCCTGCATAGGCATACGTTTGTGCCAATCTTTAAGTTGATTGAGTTCTTGTCCCGTTGATTTTAAATACTCTAATAGTCTGCAATGAGCTCTTTCCACACTGCCATTGGCTTGTGGATAAGCTACACTTGTGGTGGTATGTTTTATGTCCACAATTTTACAAAATTCTTCAAAAAGACTATTGTAGGACTCCAATCCATTGTCGGATAAAATTATTTTTGGTATACCGAAATTTATAATCCATTCTTCCATAACAGCTTGTGCAACAGTTTGCATATCTTTGAATTTGAGTGATATAAACTTGATGAAATTTGATGTTTGAGTGAGGTCTGGAGTGTTCTTCAGACCGAATGGCACTCGAGTATATTCAAAGTGGCCATATGGTCGTTTTCTCCATGTCTTCTTTTTCCATAGGGATCTGATAAAATCCGGACGTTAAGCCAAGGGTCCGGTAATCAATTACCATGCGCCATTTCCTTTTTCCACTTGCGTTAGCTTTTTTAGGGACTTTCCATAAATGTGAACTCCAAGGAGAACTACTATTACGGATAATTCCATTGTTTTTTTAATTTTGTTACCTGTCTACGTCGTGAACCTTAGGATATCTATAAGTTTTTTGTAAAAACTGGTTTAGAGAAATCTGTCGTCCTTCATCACTGAAGTACACAAAAGTCTTTCATTGTCGATACTAAAAATGTCGCTGAACTCTTTTACTATTTCTAGCAAGCTTTCTTGCTCTCTCATTCAAATGTTCAGTGCGAACATTTTCCAAAACTTTTTGATGACGTTCTTCACATACTTCAAAGTCACTAAAATTAGATCCGAGTAATCTAGCATTTGTTAAATCTACATGTTTGTCCGTTGTATTTACAACTGAAACTAGGCATCTGACATTTTTGTTGGACGTAACGCGACTTGGGACTATTACTCGTGCGCTAAATTCTTATAAACTTTGTTTTTATTTTACGTTCTCTTACTTAATGCTAATGATTCTGAAACTAAATGATATTGTTCTGACACACAGTTCAACTCCAACTTCCACATTTGTTGCGAGTTTACCTGTATTAATAATTTTGTATTGAGTTAGTTGTTTGCGAGAAACGATTCTCATGGTGACGTAGCGTCTGGGTAGCTGCATAACACCTCCACCTTTAGAACACATCTATGGATATTTTAGAATTAGATTGGATTTTGTTGTCTGTAATTCAAAGACTTCCATTGAGATGCTGGCTTTAGGTATCGCTAGTGTTATTTCCGGATTAACTCGGTGCTTTCTATTAAATCATTTATTAAAAATTGCGAAAGTTGTTCTTACTGAATTGTATTTCCAGATAGAGTAGGCAATACCGAATAGGCTAATGACTCCAAATAAGGACTGCGAGCGTTCTGGAATATTGTCTAATGCTCTCGACCAAAAGTTTCGTTGATTTTGAATATCTGCAGATAAGTTCTGCAATTCATGCATGTCTTTGGCAGACATTTTTGCTATTGGTTCTTGGTGTATTCTTACATTTCTTAGGTTAGTATTCCAAGTCTCTGTAGGAATATTTGTCATGAATTGAAATTTTGGCATCAATTTCGGTTGCTCTTAGTGTTGTGTCATAGGTTTCTAACTTACAACTACTTTTATTGTAAAAATAACTAAACCCGATCCAACAAGTTTTCCTTCTTCTGTTTTGTTATTACATTTAAATTTATAATTTGTCTCTTCTGTTATGGTAAATAACAATGTGTTTTTATTAATTTTATGAAAAATTTCAGATTGAGAATTTATCATTTTCGACTTACAATTTTCTGCCCTGTTTCTCATAAAAATGTATATTTCACAATTAAAATTATTTAAAGTACTCCTTGTTGTAACTCCTTGTAACTCTCTTGTTACTGTCGGAATAGAAATAAGGATTATAATCTTTTGATCTTTTATAAATGCTTTTAATTCAATCATTTTTAAGATTTCTGAGTAATTCTCTACACTAGGTTCTATTGCAAATAATTTAGTATCCTTAAGTTCTCGGATTTCGTTAAGTAAGTCCAGTGGTTCTATTATTCTTGGGTGCAGGATACTTGCTAGTATGAATAAGAGGCTGTCTATAACTTGCTCTATTTCTAATTCTAAATGCATACATTTATGATCGATTTTGTCTTTAATATCCTCAAAGTATATAATGATAAAAAGTGTTCGATTAAAATCTTCTTGGTTATCTCTCACTTTATTAATTTCATTTATGACTTCATTAATTTTATTAGCTGTCACCTGGTTATTTCTAACACTGTCTAGAACTTGCTTATTTAACTGACTCAAGACTCTTCCATACCATTTTTGGAACGTTGTTCGTTCTTGGAAACATTTTGAATAGCCTTGTAATAATACTGAGCATCTTCGTTGTCCATAGTTTCAAAAAGAACTTTAAAACCTGTTCGTTTTACATTCAATAAACCTCGTGTTTGTCGTTTTGGTTTACTAACTATTCCTGAAAATATTTGAATCCTATGATCTAATTTTGTAATTTCATGTTTCGCAGTCTGTTGAAATTCTTTACATCCTTTAACAGATTCAATACAAATACTATCAGTTGAATTTATCATGGTTCTCATCTTCAAGCTAGATTCTTTTAATACAGCTATATCTAAGTTAATTACTAATACTACGTTATTTAAAATTTCTTTTCCATTTCCTACATGGCTGAAGTAGAGGCCTCTATGGTTTGTAGGCCTTTAATTTAGACATTCATTTCGGCGGTGATCCGTGTGGAGAACAAGATCCTGATGCATATGGTTTGACGTTAGACTTATTGAACTTTTACTGTTTATTATTCATTTGTAATACTAAGTTATGTTCATTTTTTTTCAACTATTTTAAATGGACCTTTATATTGACTTCGCAACTTTCCCTTTCTTTCATTTCTAACTAAAACTTCTTGACCAACTTTATACTCTATAGTCTTGAGCTCTTTCCACACTGCCATTGGCTTGTGGATAAGCTACACTTGTGGTGATATGTTTTATGTCCACAATTTTACAAAATTCTTCAAAAAGACTATTGTAGGACTCCAATCCATTGTCGGATAAAATTATTTTTGGTATACCTAAATTTATAATCCATTCTTCCATAACAGCTTTTGCAACAGTTTGCATATCTTTGAATTTGAGTGATATAAACTTGATGAAATTTGATGTTTGAGTGAGGTCTGGAGTGTTCTTCAGACCGAATGGCACTCGAGTATATTCAAAGTGGCCATATGGTCGTTTTCTCCATGTCTTCTTTTTCCATAGGGATCTGATAAAATCCGGACGTTAAGCCAAGGGTCCGGTAATCAATTACCATGCGCCATTTCCTTTTTCCACTTGCGTTAGCTTTTTTAGGGACTTTCCATAAATGTGAACTCCAAGGAGAACTACTATTACGGATAATTCCATTGTTTTTTTAATTTTGTTACCTGTCTACGTCGTGAACCTTAGGATATCTATAAGTTTTTTGTAAAAACTGGTTTAGAGAAATCTGTCGTCCTTCATCACTGAAGTACACAAAAGTCTTTCATTGTCGATACTAAAAATGTCGCTGAACTCTTTTACTATTTCTAGCAAGCTTTCTTGCTCTCTCATTCAAATGTTCAGTGCGAACATTTTCCAAAACTTTTTGATGACGTTCTTCACATACTTCAAAGTCACTAAAATTAGATCCGAGTAATCTAGCATTTGTTAAATCTACATGTTTGTCCGTTGTATTTACAACTGAAACTAGGCATCTGACATTTTTGTTGGACGTAACGCGACTTGGGACTATTACTCGTGCGCTAAATTCTTATAAACTTTGTTTTTATTTTACGTTCTCTTACTTAATGCTAATGATTCTGAAACTAAATGATATTGTTCTGACACACAGTTCAACTCCAACTTCCACATTTGTTGCGAGTTTACCTGTATTAATAATTTTGTATTGAGTTAGTTGTTTGCGAGAAACGATTCTCATGGTGACGTAGCGTCTGGGTAGCTGCATAACACCTCCACCTTTAGAACACATCTATGGATATTTTAGAATTAGATTGGATTTTGTTGTCTGTAATTCAAAGACTTCCATTGAGATGCTGGCTTTAGGTATCGCTAGTGTTATTTCCGGATTAACTCGGTGCTTTCTATTAAATCATTTATTAAAAATTGCGAAAGTTGTTCTTACTGAATTGTATTTCCAGATAGAGTAGGCAATACCGAATAGGCTAATGACTCCAAATAAGGACTGCGAGCGTTCTGGAATATTGTCTAATGCTCTCGACCAAAAGTTTCGTTGATTTTGAATATCTGCAGATAAGTTCTGCAATTCATGCATGTCTTTGGCAGACATTTTTGCTATTGGTTCTTGGTGTATTCTTACATTTCTTAGGTTAGTATTCCAAGTCTCTGTAGGAATATTTGTCATGAATTGAAATTTTGGCATCAATTTCGGTTGCTCTTAGTGTTGTGTCATAGGTTTCTAACTTACAACTACTTTTATTGTAAAAATAACTAAACCCGATCCAACAAGTTTTCCTTCTTCTGTTTTGTTATTACATTTAAATTTATAATTTGTCTCTTCTGTTATGGTAAATAACAATGTGTTTTTATTAATTTTATGAAAAATTTCAGATTGAGAATTTATCATTTTCGACTTACAATTTTCTGCCCTGTTTCTCATAAAAATGTATATTTCACAATTAAAATCATTTAAAGTACTCCTTGTTGTAACTCCTTGTAACTCTCTTGTTACTGTCGGAATAGAAATAAGGATTATAATCTTTTGATCTTTTATAAATGCTTTTAATTCAATCATTTTTAAGATTTCTGAGTAATTCTCTACACTAGGTTCTATTGCAAATAATTTAGTATCCTTAAGTTCTCGGATTTCGTTAAGTAAGTCCAGTGGTTCTATTATTCTTGGGTGCAGGATACTTGCTAGTATGAATAAGAGGCTGTCTATAACTTGCTCTATTTCTAATTCTAAATGCATACATTTATGATCGATTTTGTCTTTAATATCCTCAAAGTATATAATGATAAAAAGTGTTCGATTAAAATCTTCTTGGTTATCTCTCACTTTATTAATTTCATTTATGACTTCATTAATTTTATTAGCTGTCACCTGGTTATTTCTAACACTGTCTAGAACTTGCTTATTTAACTGACTCAAGACTCTTCCATACCATTTTTGGAACGTTGTTCGTTCTTGGAAACATTTTGAATAGCCTTGTAATAATACTGAGCATCTTCGTTGTCCATAGTTTCAAAAAGAACTTTAAAACCTGTTCGTTTTACATTCAATAAACCTCGTGTTTGTCGTTTTGGTTTACTAACTATTCCTGAAAATATTTGAATCCTATGATCTAATTTTGTAATTTCATGTTTCGCAGTCTGTTGAAATTCTTTACATCCTTTAACAGATTCAATACAAATACTATCAGTTGAATTTATCATGGTTCTCATCTTCAAGCTAGATTCTTTTAATACAGCTATATCTAAGTTAATTACTAATACTACGTTATTTAAAATTTCTTTTCCATTTCCTACATGGCTGAAGTAGAGGCCTCTATGGTTTGTAGGCCTTTAATTTAGACATTCATTTCGGCGGTGATCCGTGTGGAGAACAAGATCCTGATGCATATGGTTTGACGTTAGACTTATTGAACTTTTACTGTTTATTATTCATTTGTAATACTAAGTTATGTTCATTTTTTTTCAACTATTTTAAATGGACCTTTATATTGACTTCGCAACTTTCCCTTTCTTTCATTTCTAACTAAAACTTCTTGACCAACTTTATACTCTATAGTCTTGAGCTCTTTCCACACTGCCATTGGCTTGTGGATAAGCTACACTTGTGGTGATATGTTTTATGTCCACAATTTTACAAAATTCTTCAAAAAGACTATTGTAGGACTCCAATCCATTGTCGGATAAAATTATTTTTGGTATACCTAAATTTATAATCCATTCTTCCATAACAGCTTTTGCAACAGTTTGCATATCTTTGAATTTGAGTGATATAAACTTGATGAAATTTGATGTTTGAGTGAGGTCTGGAGTGTTCTTCAGACCGAATGGCACTCGAGTATATTCAAAGTGGCCATATGGTCGTTTTCTCCATGTCTTCTTTTTCCATAGGGATCTGATAAAATCCGGACGTTAAGCCAAGGGTCCGGTAATCAATTACCATGCGCCATTTCCTTTTTCCACTTGCGTTAGCTTTTTTAGGGACTTTCCATAAATGTGAACTCCAAGGAGAACTACTATTACGGATAATTCCATTGTTTTTTTAATTTTGTTACCTGTCTACGTCGTGAACCTTAGGATATCTATAAGTTTTTTGTAAAAACTGGTTTAGAGAAATCTGTCGTCCTTCATCACTGAAGTACACAAAAGTCTTTCATTGTCGATACTAAAAATGTCGCTGAACTCTTTTACTATTTCTAGCAAGCTTTCTTGCTCTCTCATTCAAATGTTCAGTGCGAACATTTTCCAAAACTTTTTGATGACGTTCTTCACATACTTCAAAGTCACTAAAATTAGATCCGAGTAATCTAGCATTTGTTAAATCTACATGTTTGTCCGTTGTATTTACAACTGAAACTAGGCATCTGACATTTTTGTTGGACGTAACGCGACTTGGGACTATTACTCGTGCGCTAAATTCTTATAAACTTTGTTTTTATTTTACGTTCTCTTACTTAATGCTAATGATTCTGAAACTAAATGATATTGTTCTGACACACAGTTCAACTCCAACTTCCACATTTGTTGCGAGTTTACCTGTATTAATAATTTTGTATTGAGTTAGTTGTTTGCGAGAAACGATTCTCATGGTGACGTAGCGTCTGGGTAGCTGCATAACACCTCCACCTTTAGAACACATCTATGGATATTTTAGAATTAGATTGGATTTTGTTGTCTGTAATTCAAAGACTTCCATTGAGATGCTGGCTTTAGGTATCGCTAGTGTTATTTCCGGATTAACTCGGTGCTTTCTATTAAATCATTTATTAAAAATTGCGAAAGTTGTTCTTACTGAATTGTATTTCCAGATAGAGTAGGCAATACCGAATAGGCTAATGACTCCAAATAAGGACTGCGAGCGTTCTGGAATATTGTCTAATGCTTTCGACCAAAAGTTTCGTTGATTTTGAATATCTGCAGATAAGTTCTGCAATTCATGCATGTCTTTGGCAGACATTTTTGCTATTGGTTCTTGGTGTATTCTTACATTTCTTAGGTTAGTATTCCAAGTCTCTGTAGGAATATTTGTCATGAATTGAAATTTTGGCATCAATTTCGGTTGCTCTTAGTGTTGTATCATAGGTTTCTAACTTACAACTACTTTTATTGTAAAAATAACTAAACCCGATCCAACAAGTTTTCCTTCTTCTGTTTTGTTATTACATTTAAATTTATAATTTGTCTCTTCTGTTATGGTAAATAACAATGTGTTTTTATTAATTTTATGAAAAATTTCAGATTGAGAATTTATCATTTTCGACTTACAATTTTCTGCCCTGTTTCTCATAAAAATGTATATTTCACAATTAAAATCATTTAAAGTACTCCTTTATAACTGTGATTTACAAACGTGAACATTATTAACTATCTTACAATCATTTACAATAAGTTATCTTTTAAGACATATTCTTCTTTACTTTTATTTATTATTAAAAATTTATCTCTTATTTCTACTATTACAAATCCATTTTTTATAATTTTTGGGATAGTAATTACTTCATAGACGTCAAATAACTCTCTTGTTACTGTCGGAATAGAAATAAGGATTATAATCTTTTTATCTTTTATAAATGCTTTTAATTTAATCATTTTTAAGATTTCTGAGTAATTCTCTACACTAGGTTCTATTGCAAATAATTTAGTATCCTTGAGTTCTCGGATTTCGTTAAGTAAGTCCAGTGGTTCTATTATTCTTGGGTGCAGGATACTTGCTAGTATGAATAAGAGGCTGTCTATAACTTGCTCTATTTCTAATTCTAAATGCATACATTTATGATCGATTTTGTCTTTAATATCCTCAAAGTATATAATGATAAGAAGTGTTCGATTAAAATCTTCTTGGTTATCTCTAACTTTATTAATTTCATTTATGACTTCATTAATTTTATTAGCTGTCACCTGGTTATTTCTAACACTGTCTAGAACTTGCTTATTTAACTGACTCAAGACTCTTCCATACCATTTTTGGAACGTTGTTCGTTCTTGGAAACATTTTGAATAGCCTTGTAATAATACTGAGCATCTTCGTCGTCCATAGTTTCAAAAATAACTTTAAAACCTGTTCGTTTTACATTCATTAAACCTCGTTTTTGTCGTTTTGGTTTACTAACTATTCCTGAAATTATTTGAATATTATGATCTAATTTTGTAATTTCATGTTTCGCAGTCTGTTGAAATTCTTTACATCCTTTAACAGATTCAATACAAATACTATCAGATGAATTTATCATGGTTCTCATCTTCAAGCTGGATTCTTCTAATACAGCTATACCTAAGTTAATTACTAATACTACGTTATTTAAAATTTCTTTTCCATTTCCTACATGGCTGAAGTAGAGGCCTCTATGGTTTGTAGGCCTTTAATTTAGACATTCATTTCGGCGGTGATCCGTGTGGAGAACAAGATCCTGAAGCATATGGTTTGACGTTAGAATTATTGAACTTTTACTGTTTATTATTCATTTGTAATACTAAGTTATGTTCATTTTTTTTTCAACTATTTTAAATGGACCTTTATATTGACTTCGCAACTTTCCCTTTCTTTCATTTCTAACTAAAACTTCTTGACCAACTTTATACTCTATAGTTTTGCCTAATTTTTTTTATCATATCTTACCTTTGATTAGATTTGCTTTGAGTTCATGGATATAATCGAACACTAATTGTTCGCTATAAGAATCAACTCTGCTGGGTCTGTTGACGTCAAAACCGAATATAAGTTCGTAAGGAGTATAACCGGTTGTGTTATATCTTGTGCTATTGTAACAAAACCCTGCATAGGCATACGTTTGTGCCAATCTTTAAGTTGATTGAGTTCTTGTCCCGTTGATTTTAAATACTCTAATAGTCTGCAATGAGCTCTTTCCACACTGCCATTGGCTTGTGGATAAGCTACACTTGTGGTGGTATGTTTTATGTCCACAATTTTACAAAATTCTTCAAAAAGACTATTGTAGGACTCCAATCCATTGTCGGATAAAATTATTTTTGGTATACCGAAATTTATAATCCATTCTTCCATAACAGCTTGTGCAACAGTTTGCATATCTTTGAATTTGAGTGATATAAACTTGATGAAATTTGATGTTTGAGTGAGGTCTGGAGTGTTCTTCAGACCGAATGGCACTCGAGTATATTCAAAGTGGCCATATGGTCGTTTTCTCCATGTCTTCTTTTTCCATAGGGATCTGATAAAATCCGGACGTTAAGCCAAGGGTCCGGTAATCAATTACCATGCGCCATTTCCTTTTTCCACTTGCGTTAGCTTTTTTAGGGACTTTCCATAAATGTGAACTCCAAGGAGAACTACTATTACGGATAATTCCATTGTTTTTTTAATTTTGTTACCTGTCTACGTCGTGAACCTTAGGATATCTATAAGTTTTTGTAAAAACTGGTTTAGAGAAATCTGTCGTCCTTCATCACTGAAGTACACAAAAGTCTTTCATTGTCGATACTAAAAATGTCGCTGAACTCTTTTACTATTTCTAGCAAGCTTTCTTGTTCTCTCATTCAAATGTTCAGTGCGAACATTTTCCAAAACTTTTTGATGACGTTCTTCACATACTTCAAAGTCACTAAAATTAGATCCGAGTAATCTAGCATTTGTTAAATCTACATGTTTGTCCGTTGTATTTACAACTGAAACTAGGCATCTGACATTTTTGTTGGACGTAACGCGACTTGGGACTATTACTCCTGCGCTAAATTCTTATAAACTTTGTTTTTATTTTACGTTCTCTTACTTAATGCTAATGATTCTGAAACTAAATGATATTGTTCTGACACACAGTTCAACTCCAACTTCCACTTCAAAACGTTTAAGAGCAGCTGGATATATTCAAAAACAAGGAAATTGGATTCCACATGAACTCAAGCCGAGAGACGTCGAAAGGCGGTTTTGCATGTCCGAAATGCTGCTGGAACGCCACAAAAGGAAGTCATTTTTGCATCGGATTGTTACTGGTGATGGAAAATTGATCCATTACGACAACCCCAAGCGCAAAAATCATATGTGAAACCCGGCCAACCAGCCAAATCAACGGCAAAGCCGAAGGTAATGCTCTGTATTTGGTGGGATCAGATGGGTGTGCTGTATTATGAGCTGATAAAACCGGGTGAAACCATCAATGGACAACGCTACCGAACACAATTAATCCGCTTGAAGAGAGCAGTAGCCGAAAAACGCCCGGAATATGCGACCAGACACGAGGCAATGTCTGGTCGCATATCATGACAACGCTCGGCCCCACGTTGCTATTCCGGTTAAGAACTATTTGGAAAACAGTGGATGGGAAGTCTTACTCAACCCGCTTTATAGCCCAGACCTTGCCCCTTCTGACTACCATTTGTTCCGGTCGATGCAGAACGCCCTCACTGAAATACGCTTCACATCAGAGCAGTATATCAAAAATTGGTTTGATTCATTCTTCGCTGCCAAGCCGGCGCAGTCATAGCTTCAGATGGGAAATACTTTGAATAATACTATTGTACATGTTTTTCTTAAATAAACGTTAAGATTTTGAAAAAAAAAAAAAAAATGCTTTTAATTCAATCATTTTTAAGATTTCTGAGTAATTCTCTACACTAGGTTCTATTGCAAATAATTTAGTATCCTTGAGTTCTCGGATTTCGTTAAGTAAGTCCAGTGGTTCTATTATTCTTGGGTGCAGGATACTTGCTAGTATGAATAAGAGGCTGTCTATAACTTGCTCTATTTCTAATTCTAAATGCATAAATTTATGATCGATTTTGTCTTTAATATCCTCAAAGTATATAATGATAAGAAGTGTTCGATTAAAACCTTCTTGGTTGGTTATCTCTAACTTTATTAATTTTATTTATGAATTCATTAATTTTATTAGCTGTCACTTGGTTATTTCTAACACTGTCTAGAACTTGTTTATTTAACTGACTCAAGACTCTTCCATACCATTTTTGGAACGTTGTTCGTTCTTGGAAACATTTTGAATAGCCTTGTAATAATACTGAGCATCTTCGTTGTCCATAGTTTCAAAAAGAACTTTAAAACTTGTTCGTTTTACATTCATTAAACCTCGTTTTTGTCGTTTTGGTTTACTAACTATTCCTGAAATTATTTGAATCCTTTGATCTAATTTTGTAATTTCATGTTTCGCAGTCTGTTGAAATTCTTTACATCCTTTAACAGATTCAATACAAATACTATCAGTTGAATTTATCATGGTTCTCATCTTCAAGCTAGATTCTTTTAATACAGCTATATCTAAGTTAATTACTAATACTAAGTTATTTAAAATTTCTTTTCCATTTCCTACATGGCTGAAGTAGAGGCCTCTATGGTTTGTAGGCCTTTAATTTAGACATTCATTTCGGCGGTGATCCGTGTGGAGAACAAGATCCTGAAGCATATGGTTTGACGTTAGACTTATTGAACTTTTACTGTTTATTATTCATTTGTAATACTAAGTTATGTTCATTTTTTTTCAACTATTTTAAATAGACCTTTATATTGACTTCGCAACTTTCCCTTTCTTTCATTTCTAACTAAAACTTCTTGACCAACTTTATACTCTATAGTTTTGAGCTCTTTCCACACTGCCATTGGCTTGTGGATAAGCTGCACTTGTGGTGATATGTTTTATGTCCACAATTTTACAAAATTCTTCAAAAAGACTATTGCAGGACTCCAATCCATTGTCGGATAAAATTATTTTTGGTATACCGAAATTTATAATCCATTCTTCCATAACAGCTTTTGCAACAGTTTGCATATCTTTGAATTTGAGTGATATAAACTTGATGAAATTTGATGTTTGAGTGAGGTCTGGAGTGTTCTTCAGACCGAATGGCACTCGAGTATATTCAAAATGACCATATGGTCGTTTTCTCCATGTCTTCTTTTTCCATAGGGATCTGATAAAATCCGGACGTTAAGCCAAGGGTCCGGTAATCAATTACCATGCGCCATTTCATTTTTCCACTTGCGTTAGCTTTTTTAGTGACTTTCCATAATTGTGAACTCCAAGGAGAACTACTATTACGGATAATTCCATTGTTTTTTTAATTTTGTTACCTGTCTACGTCGTGAACCTTAGGATATCTATAAGTTTTTGTAAAAACTGGTTTAGAGAAATCTGTCGTCTTTCATCACTGAAGTACACAAAAGTCTTTCATTGTCGATACTAAAAATGTCGCTGAACTCTTTTACTATTTCTAGCAAGCTTTCTTGTTCTCTCATTCAAATGTTCAGTGCGAACATTTTCCAAAACTTTTTGATGACGTTCTTCACATACTTCAAAGTCACTAAAATTAGATCCGAGTAATCTAGCATTTGTTAAATCTACATGTTTGTCCGTTGTATTTACAACTGAAACTAGGCATCTGACATTTTTGTTGGACGTAACGCGACTTGGGACTATTACTCGTGTGCTAAATTCTTATAAACTTTGTTTTTATTTTACGTTCTCTTACTTAATGCTAATGATTCTGAAACTAAATGATATTGTTCTGACACACAGTTCAACTCCAACTTCCACATTTGTTGCGAGTTTACCTGTATTAATAATTTTGTATTGAGTTAGTTGTTTGCGAGAAACGATTCTCATGGTGACGTAGCGTCTGGGTAGCTGCATAACACCTCCCCCTTTAGAACACATCTATGGATATTTTAGAATTAGATTGGATTTTGTTGTCTGTAATTCAAAGACTTCCATTGAGATGCTGGCTTTAGGTATCGCTAGTGTTATTTCCGGATTAACTCGGTGCTTTCTATTAAATCATTTATTAAAAATTGCGAAAGTTGTTCTTCCAGAATTGTATTTCCAGATAGAGTAGGCAATACCGAATAGGCTAATGACTCCAAATAAGGACTGCGAGCGTTCTGGAATATTGTCTAATGCTTTCGACCAAAAGTTTCGTTGATTTTGAATATCTGCAGATAAGTTCTGCAATTCATGCATGTCTTTGGCAGACATTTTTGCTATTGGTTCTTGGTGTATTCTTACATTTCTTAGGTTAGTATTCCAAGTCTCTGTAGGAATATTTGTCATGAATTGAAATTTTGGCATCAATTTCGGTTGCTCTTAGTGTTGTATCATAGGTTTCTAACTTACAACTACTTTTATTGTAAAAATAACTAAACCCGATCCAACAAGTTTTCCTTCTTCTGTTTTGTTATTACATTTAAATTTATAATTTGTCTCTTCTGTTATGGTAAATAACAATGTGTTTTTATTAATTTTATGAAAAATTTCAGATTGAGAATTTATCATTTTCGACTTACAATTTTCTGCCCTGTTTCTCATAAAAATTTATATTTCACAATTAAAATCATTTAAAGTACTCCTTTATAACTGTGATTTACAAACGTGAACATTATTAACTATCTTACAATCATTTACAATAAGTTATCTTTTAAGACATATTCTTCTTTACTTTTATTTATTATTAAAAATTTATCTCTTATTTCTACTATTACAAATCCATTTTTTATAATTTTTGGGATAGTAATTACTTCATAGACGTCAAATAACTCTCTTGTTACTGTCGGAATAGAAATAAGGATTATAATCTTTTGATCTTTTATAAATGCTTTTAATTCAATCATTTTTAAGATTTCTGAGTAATTCTCTACACTAGGTTCTATTGCAAATAATTTAGTATCCTTGAGTTCTCGGATTTCGTTAAGTAAGTCCAGTGGTTCTATTATTCTTGGGTGCAGGATACTTGCTAGTATGAATAAGAGGCTGTCTATAACTTGCTCTATTTCTAATTCTAAATGCATACATTTATGATCGATTTTGTCTTTAATATCCTCAAAGTATATAATGATAAGAAGTGTTCGATTAAAATCTTCTTGGTTATCTCTAACTTTATTAATTTCATTTATGACTTCATTAATTTTATTAGCTGTCACCTGGTTATTTCTAACACTGTCTAGAACTTGCTTATTTAACTGACTCAAGACTCTTCCATACCATTTTTGGAACGTTGTTCGTTCTTGGAAACATTTTGAATAGCCTTGTAATAATACTGAGCATCTTCGTCGTCCATAGTTTCAAAAATAACTTTAAAACCTGTTCGTTTTACATTCATTAAACCTCGTTTTTGTCGTTTTGGTTTACTAACTATTCCTGAAATTATTTGAATATTATGATCTAATTTTGTAATTTCATGTTTCGCAGTCTGTTGAAATTCTTTACATCCTTTAACAGATTCAATACAAATACTATCAGATGAATTTATCATGGTTCTCATCTTCAAGCTGGATTCTTCTAATACAGCTATACCTAAGTTAATTACTAATACTACGTTATTTAAAATTTCTTTTCCATTTCCTACATGGCTGAAGTAGAGGCCTCTATGGTTTGTAGGCCTTTAATTTAGACATTCATTTCGGCGGTGATCCGTGTGGAGAACAAGATCCTGAAGCATATGGTTTGACGTTAGACTTATTGAACTTTTACTGTTTATTATTCATTTGTAATACTAAGTTATGTTCATTTTTTTTCAACTATTTTAAATAGACCTTTATATTGACTTCGCAACTTTCCCTTTCTTTCATTTCTAACTAAAACTTCTTGACCAACTTTATACTCTATAGTTTTGAGCTCTTTCCACACTGCCATTGGCTTGTGGATAAGCTACACTTGTGGTGATATGTTTTATGTCCACAATTTTACAAAATTCTTCAAAAAGACTATTGCAGGACTCCAATCCATTGTCGGATAAAATTATTTTTGGTATACCGAAATTTATAATCCATTCTTCCATAACAGCTTTTGCAACAGTTTGCATATCTTTGAATTTGAGTGATATAAACTTGATGAAATTTGATGTTTGAGTGAGGTCTGGAGTGTTCTTCAGACCGAATGGCACTCGAGTATATTCAAAATGACCATATGGTCGTTTTCTCCATGTCTTCTTTTTCCATAGGGATCTGATAAAATCCGGACGTTAAGCCAAGGGTCCGGTAATCAATTACCATGCGCCATTTCATTTTTCCACTTGCGTTAGCTTTTTTAGTGACTTTCCATAAATGTGAACTCCAAGGAGAACTACTATTACGGATAATTCCATTGTTTTTTTAATTTTGTTACCTGTCTACGTCGTGAACCTTAGGATATCTATAAGTTTTTGTAAAAACTGGTTTAGAGAAATCTGTCGTCTTTCATCACTGAAGTACACAAAAGTCTTTCATTGTCGATACTAAAAATGTCGCTGAACTCTTTTACTATTTCTAGCAAGCTTTCTTGTTCTCTCATTCAAATGTTCAGTGCGAACATTTTCCAAAACTTTTTGATGACGTTCTTCACATACTTCAAAGTCACTAAAATTAGATCCGAGTAATCTAGCATTTGTTAAATCTACATGTTTGTCCGTTGTATTTACAACTGAAACTAGGCATCTGACATTTTTGTTGGACGTAACGCGACTTGGGACTATTACTCGTGCGCTAAATTCTTATAAACTTTGTTTTTATTTTACGTTCTCTTACTTAATGCTAATGATTCTGAAACTAAATGATATTGTTCTGACACACAGTTCAACTCCAACTTCCACATTTGTTGCGAGTTAACCTGTATTAATAATTTTGTATTGAGTTAGTTGTTTGCGAGAAACGATTCTCATGGTGACGTAGCGTCTGGGTAGCTGCATAACACCTCCCCCTTTAGAACACATCTATGGATATTTTAGAATTAGATTGGATTTTGTTGTCTGTAATTCAAAGACTTCCATTGAGATGCTGGCTTTAGGTATCGCTAGTGTTATTTCCGGATTAACTCGGTGCTTTCTATTAAATCATTTATTAAAAATTGCGAAAGTTGTTCTTACTGAATTGTATTTCCAGATAGAGTAGGCAATACCGAATAGGCTAATGACTCCAAATAAGGACTGCGAGCGTTCTGGAATATTGTCTAATGCTTTCGACCAAAAGTTTCGTTGATTTTGAATATCTGCAGATAAGTTCTGCAATTCATGCATGTCTTTGGCAGACATTTTTGCTATTGGTTCTTGGTGTATTCTTACATTTCTTAGGTTAGTATTCCAAGTCTCTGTAGGAATATTTGTCATGAATTGAAATTTTGGCATCAATTTCGGTTGCTCTTAGTGTTGTATCATAGGTTTCTAACTTACAACTACTTTTATTGTAAAAATAACTAAACCCGATCCAACAAGTTTTCCTTCTTCTGTTTTGTTATTACATTTAAATTTATAATTTGTCTCTTCTGTTATGGTAAATAACAATGTGTTTTTATTAATTTTATGAAAAATTTCAGATTGAGAATTTATCATTTTCGACTTACAATTTTCTGCCCTGTTTCTCATAAAAATGTATATTTCACAATTAAAATCATTTAAAGTACTCCTTTATAACTGTGATTTACAAACGTGAACATTATTAACTATCTTACAATCATTTACAATAAGTTATCTTTTAAGACATATTCTTCTTTACTTTTATTTATTATTAAAAATTTATCTCTTATTTCTACTATTACAAATCCATTTTTTATAATTTTTGGGATAGTAATTACTTCATAGACGTCAAATAACTCTCTTGTTACTGTCGGAATAGAAATAAGGATTATAATCTTTTGATCTTTTATAAATGCTTTTAATTCAATCATTTTTAAGATTTCTGAGTAATTCTCTACACTAGGTTCTATTGCAAATAATTTAGTATCCTTGAGTTCTCGGATTTCGTTAAGTAAGTCCAGTGGTTCTATTATTCTTGGGTGCAGGATACTTGCTAGTATGAATAAGAGGCTGTCTATAACTTGCTCTATTTCTAATTCTAAATGCATACATTTATCATCGATTTTGTCTTTAATATCCTCAAAGTATATAATGATAAGAAGTGTTCGATTAAAATCTTCTTGGTTATCTCTAACTTTATTAATTTCATTTATGACTTCATTAATTTTATTAGCTGTCACCTGGTTATTTCTAACACTGTCTAGAACTTGCTTATTTAACTCACTCAAGACTCTTCCATACCATTTTTGGAACGTTGTTCGTTCTTGGAAACATTTTGAATAGCCTTGTAATAATACTGAGCATCTTCGTTGTCCATAGTTTCAAAAAGAACTTTAAAACCTGTTCGTTTTACATTCATTAAACCTCGTGTTTGTCGTTTTGGTTTACTAGCTATTCCTGAAAATATTTGAATCCTATGATCTAATTTTGTAATTTCATGTTTCGCAGTCTGTTGAAATTCTTTACATCCTTTAACAGATTCAATACAAATACTATCAGTTGAATTTATCATGGTTCTCATCTTCAAGCTAGATTCTTTTAATACAGCTATATCTAAGTTAATTACTAATACTACGTTATTTAAAATTTCTTTTCCATTTCCTACATGGCTGAAGTAGAGGCCTCTATGGTTTGTAGGCCTTTAATTTAGACATTCATTTCGGCGGTGATCCGTGTGGAGAACAAGATCCTGATGCATATGGTTTGACGTTAGACTTATTGAACTTTTACTGTTTATTATTCATTTGTAATACTAAGTTATGTTCATTTTTTTTTTCAACTATTTTAAATGGACCTTTATATTGACTTCGCAACTTTCCCTTTCTTTCATTTCTAACTAAAACTTCTTGACCAACTTTATACTCTATAGTCTTGAGCTCTTTCCACACTGCCATTGGCTTGTGGATAAGCTACACTTGTGGTGATATGTTTTATGTCCACAATTTTACAAAATTCTTCAAAAAGACTATTGTAGGACTCCAATCCATTGTCGGATAAAATTATTTTTGGTATACCTAAATTTATAATCCATTCTTCCATAACAGCTTTTGCAACAGTTTGCATATCTTTGAATTTGAGTGATATAAACTTGATGAAATTTGATGTTTGAGTGAGGTCTGGAGTGTTCTTCAGACCGAATGGCACTCGAGTATATTCAAAGTGGCCATATGGTCGTTTTCTCCATGTCTTCTTTTTCCATAGGGATCTGATAAAATCCGGACGTTAAGCCAAGGGTCCGGTAATCAATTACCATGCGCCATTTCCTTTTTCCACTTGCGTTAGCTTTTTTAGGGACTTTCCATAAATGTGAACTCCAAGGAGAACTACTATTACGGAAAATTCCATTTTTTTTTTGAATTTTGTTACATGTCTACGTCGTGAACCTTAGGATATCTATAAGTTTTTTGTAAAAACTGGTTTAGAGAAATCTGTCGTCCTTCATCACTGAAGTACACAAAAGTCTTTCATTGTCGATACTAAAAATGTCGCTGAACTCTTTTACTATTTCTAGCAAGCTTTCTTGCTCTCTCATTCAAATGTTCAGTGCGAACATTTTCCAAAACTTTTTGATGACGTTCTTCACATACTTCAAAGTCACTAAAATTAGATCCGAGTAATCTAGCATTTGTTAAATCTACATGTTTGTCCGTTGTATTTACAACTGAAACTAGGCATCTGACATTTTTGTTGGACGTAACGCGACTTGGGACTATTACTCCTGCGCTAAATTCTTATAAACTTTGTTTTTATTTTACGTTCTCTTACTTAATGCTAATGATTCTGAAACTAAATGATATTGTTCTGACACACAGTTCAACTCCAACTTCCACATTTGTTGCGAGTTTACCTGTATTAATAATTTTGTATTGAGTTAGTTGTTTGCGAGAAACGATTCTCATGGTGACGTAGCGTCTGGGTAGCTGCATAACACCTCCCCCTTTAGAACACATCTATAGATATTTTAGAATTAGATTGGAATTTGTTGTCTGTAATTCAAAGACTTCCATTGAGATGCTGGCTTTAGGTATCGCTAGTGTTATTTCCGGATTAACTCGGTGCTTTCTATTAAATCATTTATTAAAAATTGCGAAAGTTGTTCTTCCAGAATTGTATATCCAGATAGAGTAGGCAATACCGAATAGGCTAATGACTCCAAATAAGGACTGCGAGCGTTCTGGAATATTGTCTAATGCTTTCGACCAAAAGTTTCGTTGATTTTGAATATCTGCAGATAAGTTCTGCAATTCATGCATGTCTTTGGCAGACATTTTTGCTATTGGTTCTTGGTGTATTCTTACATTTCTTAGGTTAGTATTCCAAGTCTCTGTAGGAATATTTGTCATGAATTGAAATTTTAGCATCAATTTCGGTTGCTCTTAGTGTTGTATCATAGGTTTCTAACTTACAACTACTTTTATTGTAAAAATAACTAAACCCGATCCAACAAGTTTTCCTTCTTCTGTTTTGTTATTACATTTAAATTTATAATTTGTCTCTTCTGTTATGGTAAATAACAATGTGTTTTTATTAATTTTATGAAAAATTTCAGATTGAGAATGTATCATTTTCGACCTACAATTTTCTGCCCTGTTTCTCATAAAAATGTATATTTCACAATTAAAATCATTTAAAGTACTCCTTGTTGTAACTCCTTGTAACTCTCTTGTTACTGTCGGAATAGAAATAAGGATTATAATCTTTTGATCTTTTATAAATGCTTTTAATTCAATCATTTTTAAGATTTCTGAGTAAGTCTCTACACTAGGTTCTATTGCAAATAATTTAGTATCCTTGAGTTCTCGGATTTCGTTAAGTAAGTCCAGTGGTTCTATTATTTTTGGGTGCAGGATACTTGCTAGTATGAATAAGAGGCTGTCTATAACTTGCTCTATTTCTAATTCTAAATGCATACATTTATGATCGATTTTGTCTTTAATATCCTCAAAGTATATAATGATAAGAAGTGTTCGATTAAAACCTTCTTGGTTATCTCTAACTTTATTAATTTCATTTATGACTTCATTAATTTTATTAGCTGTCACCTGGTTATTTCTAACACTGTCTAGAACTTGCTTATTTAACTGACTCAAGACTCTTCCATACCATTTTTGGAACGTTGTTCGTTCTTGGAAACATTTTGAATAGCCTTGTAATAATACTGAGCATCTTCGTCGTCCATAGTTTCAAAACTTTAAAACCTGTTCGTTTTACATTCATTAAACCTCGTTTTTGTCGTTTTGGTTTACTAACTATTCCTGAAATTATTTGAATCCTATGATCTAATTTTGTAATTTCATGTTTCGCAGTCTGTTGAAATTCTTTACATCCTTTAACAGATTCAATACAAGTACTATCAGTTGAATTTATCATGGTTCTCATCTTCAAGCTGGATTCTTCTAATACAGCTATACCTAAGTTAATTACTAATACTACGTTATTTAAAATTTCTTTTCCATTTCCTACATGGCTGAAGTAGAGGCCTCTATGGTTTGTAGGCCTTTAATTTAGACATTCATTTCGGCGGTGATCCGTGTGGAGAACAAGATCCTGAAGCATATGGTTTGACGTTAGACTTATTGAACTTTTACTGTTTATTATTCATTTGTAATACTAAGTTATGTTCATTTTTTTTTTCAACTATTTTAAATGGACCTTTATATTGACTTCGCAACTTTCCCTTTCTTTCATTTCTAACTAAAACTTCTTGACCAACTTTATACTCTATAGTTTTGAGCTCTTTCCACACTGCCATTGGCTTGTGGATAAGCTACACTTGTGGTGATATGTTTTATGTCCACAATTTTACAAAATTCTTCAAAAAGACTATTGTAGGACTCCAATCCATTGTCGGATAAAATTATTTTTGGTATACCGAAATTTATAATCCATTCTTCCATAACAGCTTTTGCAACAGTTTGCATATCTTTGAATTTGAGTGATATAAACTTGATGAAATTTGATGTTTGAGTAAGGTCTGGAGTGTTCTTCAGACCGAATGGCATTCGAGTATATTCAAAGTGGCCATATGGTCGTTTTCTCCATGTCTTCTTTTTCCATAGGGATCTGATAAAATCCGGACGTTAAGCCAAGGGTCCGGTAATCAATTACCATGCGCCATTTCCTTTTTCCACTTGCATTTCAAGGAGAACTACTATTACGGATAATTCCATTGTTTTTTTAATATTGTTACCTGTCTACGTCGTGAACCTTAGGATATCTATAAGTTTTTTGTAAAAACTGGTTTAGAGAAATCTGTCGTCCTTCATCACTGAAGTACACAAAAGTCTTTCATTGTCGATGCTAAAAATGTCGCTGAACTCTTTTACTATTTCTAGCAAGCTTTCTTGCTCTCTCATTCAAATGTTCAGTGCGAACATTTTCCAAAACTTTTTGATGACGTTCTTCACATACTTCAAAGTCACTAAAATTAGATCCGAGTAATCTAGCATTTGTTAAATCTACATGTTTGTCCGTTGTATTTACAACTGAAACTAGGCATCTGACATTTTTGTTGGACGTAACGCGACTTGGGACTATTACTCGTGCGCTAAATTCTTATAAACTTTGTTTTTATTTTACGTTCTCTTACTTAATGCTAATGATTCTGAAACTAAATGATATTGTTCTGACACACAGTTCAACTCCAACTTCCACATTTGTTGCGAGTTTACCTGTATTAATAATTTTGTATTGAGTTAGTTGTTTGCGAGAAACGATTCTCATGGTGACGTAGCGTCTGGGTAGCTGCATAACACCTCCCCCTTTAGAACACATCTATGGATATTTTAGAATTAGATTGGATTTTGTTGTCTGTAATTCAAAGACTTCCATTGAGATGCTGGCTTTAGGTATCGCTAGTGTTATTTCCGGATTAACTCGGTGCTTTCTATTAAATCATTTATTAAAAATTGCGAAAGTTGTTCTTCCAGAATTGTATTTCCAGATAGAGTAGGCAATACCGAATAGGCTAATGACTCCAAATAAGGACTGCGAGCGTTCTGGAATATTGTCTAATGCTTTCGACCAAAAGTTTCGTTGATTTTGAATATCTGCAGATAAGTTCTGCAATTCATGCATGTCTTTGGCAGACATTTTTGCTATTGGTTCTTGGTGTATTCTTACATTTCTTAGGTTAGTATTCCAAGTCTCTGTAGGAATATTTGTCATGAATTGAAATTTTGGCATCAATTTCGGTTGCTCTTAGTGTTGCATCATAGGTTTCTAACTTACAACTACTTTTATTGTAAAAATAACTAAACCCGATCCAACAAGTTTTCCTTCTTCTGTTTTGTTATTACATTTAAATTTATAATTTGTCTCTTCTGTTATGGTAAATAACAATGTGTTTTTATTAATTTTATGAAAAATTTCAGATTGAGAATTTATCATTTTCGACTTACAATTTTCTGCCCTGTTTCTCATAAAAATTTATATTTCACAATTAAAATCATTTAAAGTACTCCTTGTTGTAACTCCTTGTAACTCTCTTGTTACTGTCGGAATAGAAATAAGGATTATAATCTTTTGATCTTTTATAAATGCTTTTAATTCAATCATTTTTAAGATTTCTGAGTAATTCTCTACACTAGGTTCTATTGCAAATAATTTAGTATCCTTGAGTTCTCGGATTTCGTTAAGTAAGTCCAGTGGTTCTATTATTCTTGGGTGCAGGATACTTGCTAGTATGAATAAGAGGCTGTCTATAACTTGCTCTATCTCTAATTCTAAATGCATAAATTTATGATCGATTTTGTCTTTAATATCCTCAAAGTATATAATGATAAGAAGTGTTCGATTAAAACCTTCTTGGTTGGTTATCTCTAACTTTATTAATTTTATTTATGACTTCATTAATTTTATTAGCTGTCACTTGGTTATTTCTAACACTGTCTAGAACTTGTTTATTTAACTGACTCAAGACTCTTCCATACCATTTTTGGAACGTTGTTCGTTCTTGGAAACATTTTGAATAGCCTTGTAATAATACTGAGCATCTTCGTTGTCCATAGTTTCAAAAAGAACTTTAAAACCTGTTCGTTTTACATTCATTAAACCTCGTTTTTGTCGTTTTGGTTTACTAACTATTCCTGAAATTATTTGAATCCTATGATCTAATTTTGTAATTTCATGTTTCGCAGTCTGTTGAAATTCTTTACATCCTTTAACAGATTCAATACAAATACTATCAGTTGAATTTATCATGGTTCTCATCTTCAAGCTAGATTCTTTTAATACAGCTATATCTAAGTTAATTACTAATACTACGTTATTTAAAATTTCTTTTCCATTTCCTACATGGCTGAAGTAGAGGCCTCTATGGTTTGTAGGCCTTTAATTTAGACATTCATTTCGGCGGTGATCCGTGTGGAGAACAAGATCCTGAAGCATATGGTTTGACGTTAGACTTATTGAACTTTTACTGTTTATTATTCATTTGTAATACTAAGTTATGTTCATTTTTTTTCAACTATTTTAAATAGACCTTTATATTGACTTCGCAACTTTCCCTTTCTTTCATTTCTAACTAAAACTTCTTGACCAACTTTATACTCTATAGTTTTGAGCTCTTTCCACACTGCCATTGGCTTGTGGATAAGCTACACTTGTGATATGTTTTATGTCCACAATTTTACAAAATTCTTCAAAAAGACTATTGTAGGACTCCAATCCATTGTCGGATAAAATTATTTTTGGTATACCGAAATTTATAATCCATTCTTCCATAACAGCTTTTGCAACAGTTTGCATATCTTTGAATTTGAGTGATATAAACTTGATGAAATTTGATGTTTGAGTGAGGTCTGGAGTGTTCTTCAGACCGAATGGCATTCGAGTATATTCAAAGTGGCCATATGGTCGTTTTCTCCATGTCTTCTTTTTCCATAGGGATCTGATAAAATCCGGACGTTAAGCCAAGGGTCCGGTAATCAATTACCATGCGCCATTTCCTTTTTCCACTTGCATTTGCTTTTTTAGGGACTTTCCATAAATGTGAACTTCAAGGAGAACTACTATTACAGGTAATTCCATCGTTTTTTTTAATTTTGTTACCTGTTCACGGACTTCTACGTCGTGAACTTAGGATATCTATAAGTTTTTGTAAAAACTGGTTTAGAGAAATCTGTCGTCCTTATCCTGTGTTTCATCACTGAAGTACACAAAAGTTTTTCATTGTCGATACTAAAAATGTCTGAACTCTTTTACTATTTCTAGCAAGCTTTCTTGCTCTCTTTTATTCAAATGTTCAGTGCGAACATTTTCCAAAACTTTTTGATGACGTTCTTCACATACTTCAAAGTCACTTAAATTAGATCTGAGTAATCTAGCATTTGTTAAATCTACATGTTTGTCCGTTGAATTTACAACTGAAACTAGGCATCTGCCATTTTTGTTGGACGTAACGCGACTTGGGAGTATTACTCCTGCGCTAATTTCTTATTTGAGAATGACGATTTCTTTGTTTATCGTGTCATTAACTTTTACTATTTTGAAAGTCACTGAACTTTCCTTAATTATATTTTCTTCATATTAAAATCTTAATAGAGTTTTCCTATTATCAGCATTTAAGGTATTGATTTCATAGTTGATATTAAAACCATCTTCTCTAAGGAAATGGTTTCCTATTAGTCCATCATACGCGCTTATTAAATTATTTTTAATAACTTGAAAACTTGTTTTACTTAACTTAACTTTGTTTGAACAAGGCCAAAATCTAAGTTCAACCTGTGTCTCATCCATTGTTTCACGCATTTTTCCATTTATTCCACTAATTATTTATTTTTACTTTTGAATTAACCTCGTCCTCATACACGCAGTTAGCTTTGATTAAGGACATCTTTTCTCCTGTATCTATAAGTAACTTTTTGACCTCATTATTAATTATTACTAAAACTATAAGCTGCATAGTTGCCTCGGACACCATACAGCTTACGGAAAATCCTTCTTTTTGAACTATTTTTCTTTTTGCTCGGTCTCAGACTGATTTTCTTCTTATTTTGCTGTATTTTTAGAAAACTGTTTTTTGACATTTTTCGATGTCCTTTAATTCCTTGCAAGATGTCCTACTTTTCCGCAATTATAGCATTTTATTTCCTGCAAATTTATCTTAGCAAAATTCCCAGAGGTGTAATCTCTCTGGGTATTTGTTTTAAAGAGGTTTATACGTTGTTCCTCTTCATACGTAAACTTACTAGCCTCGAATAGTGTTTTGGGACGCTGCGTAATCACATACGTTGATAATCTCTCTTTTAACCCGTTTATGAAAACTGTTAGGGTCTCGTCTTGTATGTATTTCAACTGCCCTGCCTTATGTTCACTTTTAACATTTGAAAGTTTGCTTTGTAAAAGACGCCTTTGCAGAGTCTCGACGCGCTGTCGCTGTGAGTGGACAACAGACTCTTCTTTATTCTGTCTTATCGAAATTAATTCTCTATGTAATTGAAGCGAACTATGAGTCAACTCCTTTTTAAGGGAATCCCAGTTTTCTATTTCTCTGTTCATTAAAATAGTTGTGGCATTGCCACGAATCTTGGTTTTTATGAACTTAAATAGAACAACCTTTTGTGCTGCTGATGCCAATTCGATGGCATCATTGCATGAGTCGATGAATGTGAAAACTTCATCACTCGTGTCATTAAACGTTGGAATAAAGGAGATTAACACGCTTATTGGTATCTCTGCCATAGTTAATTCTGATACTCTGTAACTAATATCACTATTTACATGAATATTATTAACACTGTCCATGTAAATGTTTTGCCATTGTTACCTGTTCACGGACTTCTACGTCGGTAACATCTTCGTGTGTCCTGCGGAATATCTCGTTCCTTTTTAGTTAAATGACGAAAATGAAAAGACACGGTATGTCTCTCATATGACAATTTTTTTTAAAAAAAAGGACCTGTGTGGAGATCTACCCACGTTTTTATACCATAAATTTAGCGAAAACATGCCATGCACTATTTGTCAAAACTGCGGGAAATTCAGACGATCAGGTTGGCAAAGAAAAGTAAATAAATACTGCAATTGAATCTCAATAAATAACTGTTCAGTCAGCTACAGTATATTAAGCAAAAATGTGGCCGACAGAATCAGTTTTTTTTTTTTTTTCGACCCGATTACATTGTGAATGTTTTGTTATCAGTACAAAATTAAAGCTAATTTTATACAATACGAAATATCTCTAAATTAGAATCAATTTTTTTTTTTTTTTTTTTTTTTTTATCAGTCAATATACTAACATGACATAACTATATAATATTGCGTAATTCAATATAAAATTAATGTATAAAAATAGAGTGATTCATCGTGAGGTTTGATTTTTAATCGGCTTTTTTTTGACACATCACGCGTGACTCCTATCAAACTGCTTTGTCATTTTTGTTCAGTGTCGTTTGGCAAGTCATCATGAAAAGACTCACACTACAACAGCGTCTCCAAATTGTTCAGCTTTATTACGAAAATCAGCGTTCTGTGATAAATGTTTTTCGTGCGATTCGAGGAGCTTACGGTATAATCGACGATTACGGCAAAATCGACCTACTGAAACCAATATTGCCAATACTATAGCAGCTGTAGCTAAGAGTGTACGCGAAGACCGTGACGAATCGATTCGTCGTCGTAGTCGTGGCCAACATTTATATGATATCATTTTCATAAAGTAAATACCATGAATTGTTCTTCTAACCGATAATAAAAATTTTAAGTTCTCTTTCAAATTTATGTTATTTATTTTACATTATAAATCAAACCTCACAATGAATCACCTTATATATAAAAAAAAATTCATCAATCTATACACTAGAAAATCTTATCTTGAACATTTTAAATCAAAATTTTTTTTTTATCTACTATATGTTTTTTGGTATTATAAATTTTGTAGGCTGAAATTTATGAAAGCATTGGTAGGGTCGGCTGGGTACGGTTGAAACAACACAAATATTCCAGGAACAGTAGGCGGTACGCGAATGTTTCCCAAAGGCACACGAAGCGAAAACATATTCGAACAATCGTCAGTCTTGCTTAGCACATGGCAGTTGTGCGACTTCAGCAGAAAGAGGTACTTTAGTTTTAGCAGCATTTGCTGCGAATGCCATCGCAAATGTTATTCCCCCATTATTCGTTTTTCCGAGAGTGCGTTATCAAGACCACTTTATAAGAGATGGACCCTTAGGATCTGCTGGAACTGCAAACCCTTCTAGCTGGATGCAAGATGAATCATTTTTGTGTTTGCTCAACCATTTCAAAAAAACATTCAAATGTGTCTCCTTCCCATAAAGTGTTGCTTGTGCTCGACAATCATTCCTCGCACATTCATATTAACGCATTGGACTTCTGTAAGGACAATGGTATTGTCTTACTATCCTTTCCTCCCCATTGCTTACACAAGCTCCAGCTGCTTGATCGATTTGCGTTCGGCCCTTTAAAGAAAGCTGTTAACTCCGCCAGCGATGCTTGGATGAGAAGTCATCCGGGAAAGACAATGTCAATATATGACATTCCCGGGATTGTCATATATGACGGGAATTTATCCATTCAATAGGCATCTGTTCACAGAGCTGGATTTCGCTGCTTCTTTTGTTACGGATAGGCCATCAATTAAAAATGCAACCGATGTAGAGGTTGTTCCTATGCCACCAGAAAATGAAACGATAGCACTTTCACTTCCTATTTAAAAAAATGAACCATCAATAGAGATTCCGGTTCAAGAAGAGGCTTTGGATAATTCTATAATCAGTAGAACCGAAGAAAAAAATAATATTGAGTGCTCAGAAACTTTCAAAACACCACCTAAACGTGACAGCAGCAAACCCTCCTAACTCTTATAGTTCCCATTGTTTTCACACCAGAATCATTGCGACCTTTCCCGAAAGCTCTTCCGAGAAAATCTAACAAAGGGCGAAAAACCAGGAAGTCTACCATCTACACTGACACTCCGGAGAAAGAACAGATAAGAGAGGAGTATGAAGCGAGAAAACGAACTAAAGCTAAACAAGTAAAAAAAAGATTGGATGGAGAAAAAAAAGAAAAGAAATACCGAAAGGAAGAAAACAAAAAGACAGCAGGATTCAGCATCATCTGAAGAAGAGGAAAGCTTCTGCCTTGTTTGCATTTCTCCCTATTCAGCAAATCTGGAGAAAAGTGGATACAGTGCACTGTCTTCGTGGGCTCACGAAGAGTGCACAGAAGGTGGAAACTCATATGTGTGCCACAATTGCGACTCGGAATATTCCGATTAATTTATTATTTTTTGTAAAAAATTATGTTTGAAGTAAGGTTTTCTTTCGGTCCATTTTAAAATTATTTTCTTTAAGTTTGTTTTGATTGTTAAAGATCTGGATTATCTATTTATTTTCGCTTTGTTTGTTTTGTTTTAAAATACTGTTGATTTTTTTGCTATTTTCCTATACATAAATTATTATTAAATAAAAATGAAATATAACTTCGAATACAGCAATATGTGATAAGCATTGTCAAACAGTGTCCTATTAATATTTAAAAATAAAAAAAGAATCAATTTAATGTGTTTAACACTAGTACATGTTTATTATTTCAATGTGTTTCAACTGACCCCAATCGCTACGGTTGAAACAAAAAATATTTTTTTTTTAAATTCCATGTTCAAAAAAAAAAAAAATAATGCACAGAGCACTAAAAAGGCACTATTGGCATCCTATTGTAGATGGAAACCCGCTTTTTCATTGAACATACCTTTTTCATTGATTACAGAAATCAATATTATGGACGATATAAGCGAAATTGTCTCAACCGTACCCAGTCTATCCTATTGGTGTATACAATTTTAAACTATATTTATTATATTTTAAAATATATTTATTTATATTTATATATGGTAACATATCGGTCAGTTGGCAAAATCTGTTTTATTTTAAACAGGCCCCTGTATTTAGCTAACAGCTTTTTATTAACACTCTTGTGCCAACTATCATAATAATTATAACTATTTGATTTTTGTCTCTTCAGACTCTTCTTATTTTTTCTAAATCAATGCATTGATCTCGCTTACTATTACTGAGATATTCTAAAACCTTATCACAAAATCTGCCTTTCTGATCCCTGCGAAACAACAACATACTGGGAGTAAAACCAGTGTTTTAAAAATTTAATAGTTTTTTTTTTTTAATTGTTTAATTTAAATTAAAGCTTGTCCATAGGTTATGAGTCAACTTGAAGGCATTTTGCCTTTTTTTTGTTCGTTCTGGAATTCGTGGCCGAACGTCTATTAAAATCTACATTTGCCTTTTCGTATGCTTCGCGGTCAAAGCTGTTAACATGGAGCTAGCAGCTGAACTTTTTTCGGAAGCCTTTTTAGCGGTTCTTAAACGATTTATCGCCAGACGAGAAAAGCCACATACTATTTTCTCTGATAATGCTACAAACTTTGGAGCGAACGCGGAGTTAAAGGAGCGTAAAGCATTGCTTGAGTCGCAGAAACACAAGGATTTAGTGCATCAGACTTGTTTGAATGATGGTATCCAATGAAAGTTCATACCAGTCCGCTCCCCTCATTTTGGAGGACTTAGGGAAGCATCGATAAAAATCGCAAAGTATCATTTACGTCGTGGTCCGTCGATAAGTTGCACTTTGATTTGTCAAATCGAGGCTATCATTAATTCTCGTCCTTTAACTCCCATTTCAGATGATCCATCCGACATTTGTGCTCTCACCCGAGGTCATTTTTTAATTTACTGCTAGTTTGTAACCGGACACTCAAGACGTCAACATTAGCAGGCTAGCCAGGTGGCAATTGGTTCGTTACATGATGCAGACGTTTTGGAAAAAATGGTCGCGGGGATATTTAACTACGCTTCAGCAACGCCACAAATGGAAGCAAGAACAACCAAATGCTGCAGTTGGGAACCTAGTTCTTGTGAAAGACAACAATCTACCCCCTTTGAAGTGGGCGCTGTGCAGAGTGACTAAGGTGTACATCGGAGCAGATGGACTCGTCAGAGTTGTTAAGGTCAAAACGCAAAACGGAGATATGAAGAGATCTACCGCCAAGATTTGCAACCTTCCTATCAACAACTATTAACACTTTTCTTGAACGCAGAATCTTCAACGTGGGGTGTATGTTCAGAATTACATTTTTGTACTGTATTTTTATTGTATGTGCACCGCTACACATGATAATGGTCCAGAATTAATTATAGCCTCTATTTGACATATAAGGCTGTGAAGGTAATCGAAAAAAAGAGCCGTATAGCCGACAACACGACGTAAATGATGTTTGGCAAATTTAACTTAAGCTTCCCAAAGGCCGCCAAAGTGAGGCGATCGAGCAGGTATAAATTTAAAATCTATGCCTTCATCAATTAACTTCTTCTAAATGGTATTAAAGTTGCTTGAGTCGAGAAGTCGTTTTAATTCCTGTAGTTGAGAGTTTCCATCGATGAAATAAGTCACGTTGTCCGAAAAGATAGATTTTGGTTTTTACCTTCTCGAGAAGAATCTCCTAAGAGTTGACAAAAATGCTTCACTAGATAAGTCGATAGCACGTTCCAAGTGAACGTCCTTGGAAACCATGCAAATAAAAACGCAAATGTATGTTTTTATGGGACCTTTACCATGTATTCCTGATTTAGTGTAAAAAGGACTACGAAAGTCGATCATTATTGGACGAGCCTTGAAACATCGAATGCGCTTGTTAATCTAAACTAAACCTTACTGATAGTTTGTCTTCCACCTAAAACCCAAAAACGCTGCCTTAAGTAATGAGTAAGACCTTGACATCATGTGTGTAGATTAGTATTATGAAAATGATTAATTAATGTTTTTGTAAACTGGTGATTTCTACTTAAAATCATTTAATGCTTGACATACTCAAGCGACAAATTTTTAAGCCTTCCTTCAACACGAATTATATCTTCATCATCCAAAAATGGATTCAGGGTTTTAAGAAAGCTATCCTTCTTAATGTTAATGCCATTAACATTATCTAATCCATATGCCAATCCACTCGTTGGATTCCTTTGATTAACAGTTTAAGTCCACCGTCTATATCCGCAGCTGATTATGGATTAACTTCTCGTTCTCTAGACGAAGAAGTATTTGCAATGAATCACTTTATATACGCGAATGTCATTAACATGAAGTGTGCTCAAGCATATTTTTGGAATTCGTCTCTTAGGAATTGTCTCTGTTGGATGTCCGTTTAAGCTTGGCCAGGAGTGGCTTTCGGTTTTAAGAAATTCAGGTCCATAAAACCATAAAGTGTCGCTGCTAAATTTAGGCGGGGTTTTAGTTAGTCCGGACGTGATTCCATTTGGAATTTTAAGTAAGATCTTGAAACTTGGTTACTCTATTTGCCACAAAGTTGGTCTAGGTACATACGGGGACGAAATCCATGACAGCACAGAAGTAAAATCAGACCAACAAAACACCTCATCAAAACTAAGTGGGATTATTTTTGAACACGCTATACTAATTCAGACAACAGAAGTGCTGCAGATAGTTCCAATCTTGGAATGGATATTATGCTGATGGGGGCTACCCTCGACTTTGAGCATAAAAGTCTAACTTGAACGTTTCCTGTTTCTTCGAAACTTCGCACGTAAATGCATGCTCCATAGGTATACATAGTGGCATCGGCAAAACCATGTAATTGCGTTTTTTCGTACAATCTAGCGATATGGGATAGTACCATACGCTTAGTCATTTTAGATGGAGAAGGAAATTGTTTATATGAAAAGCAGAACTCATCAGATTTAGGATTCCAGATTAAGCCAAGTGTCTTTGTAACACTGCTTTCATTGATTTGAAGAAACTCTTCCCCTTCTTCGTTCGGTATATGCGACAAGAACTCTACTGAGTTAGAACACCATTTTCTTAGGTGGAATTACGGGAACGACGTAAAAGTCGGAGTTGACTACTTTTGACCCAATGGGAAAGTTGAATTGCTCATCAACAGCAAGCTAATGGAGACTGCGAATCGCCAGAAAGGCAGGTGCAGTTCCGTATGTTACAGTGTTAAGAGTAAAAATATTAAGGTCCTTTGAAGAATCATCACGCCAGAGGATACACTGCATGCTATTATTTGGATACTAAATGTTTACGCAACGATACATTTTTGCAATGTCGGCGGTTATTGCTAAACGATGTATACGGAATTTGAATAAGGCGCTAAAAAGATCACATTTAATTGTTATTCCTAACATCAAAATGTCGTTTAATGACAAGCCAGATGACGTCTTCGCAGAACCATCGAAAATAACGCGTAGTTTAGTTCTCGCAATGGTGCGAGATCGAAGGGGGATAGTCGACTTTAGACGACTTTTTCCGAACGGTTAATTTTCCGACCAATTTGAGTTTTATTTAGACCATTTTCCTTATAAGCTGTAATGGCAGACTTTTCCACTTCACTCAAATACTTTCCTTTCGGCATGACTATAATTTGCAAAAAAAATATTTCTTTTTGCCCAAAAACCCAAAAATACTCCATTTTATAAACAATATGCTTTAGTTATCGATATACAAGTGTTAAAATTATGTATTTTAGAATTTATTATCAATTTGTCTAAAAGAAGTGCGCATTAAATTCATACAAATGACAATGCTCGCGCAAACGAACTGATTTTATAAATAGACAATGCACATCTTCCAACTAATCGTACGCAGTGCTAATTGTGCATGTTTGAACTTACATAAATACGAAAACATGCAATGCCAATATTAAACAGTTTATGAGATAAACACAAATAAAAAAGCATGTGCTTAGTTCGGCTAAACGAAATGCGCTCACTGTAGTGGAGTAATAAAAGAGGTATACTAGGTGGAGTGAAAAGTAACCTCCTTGACTTGTAGTCCGCTCATATTTAAGCAGACATGACAAATTTCAGTGCGATACTATCTTAAGTTTTGTTTTGAAAGCTGATTGTTGTTGAGGTTTTTTTTTTTTTTTATTTGAGAGAGGCAAAACGACGAAGGAAACAAAAGAAAAGTTGGGTAAATATTATGGATCTAATGGTCCGTCAGATTACACCGTCAAATATTGGTTTCGAGAGTTTTGTGTTGGCCGCAACTCCATTACCGATCAAGTCCGCAGCGGTAGGCCATCCGATGGGGTTTTAGAGGACAGTGTCAAAAAAATACATAAAATGGTGTTGGCTGACCGGAAAGTGAAAGTGCGCGATCGCACACGCCATATTTTGGGCAATATTCTGCATATGAAAAAGTTATCCTGCCGCTGGGTGCCGCGCATACTCACTCCTGACCAAAAACACGAACGCGAGAGCACTTCGAAAGAGTGCTTGGACTTGCTGATGCGGAATCGGGCGGACTTTTTGCGTCGATTGGTAACTGTTCAACACCAGAGAACGGAATGAGTGCCCGGCAATGGGCAATTTTGCACCCATTTCAATGCAGCTGGAAATTCTGTTCCATCTGCTAGAAAAAGATTACGTCGTTCTTTTGATGCTATTCCCATTGAATTTCAAGCGTATACAAAAAAAGCAAAAGTTAATGAATTGCTATTGCCAATTTCAAATCCATCTCCACAATCTAAAATAAAAGAGGCAGTATATCAAATAAATTTTGCATAGTTGCTTAGCCATTTTTCAAAAATTCCATTCACACCATCTTGGATTGGCTTTAACAGTCTTATACATCTCGACACAATATAATAAATAACAACAATAAATTTCTCACCAACGAGTAAAAACGTTGTTCAGGAAACATTACTGCAATGTTTGAAAACAGCATCGGAATGCAATAAAGATTACATCGAAGTAACTTATGATTTAGGTATTGCAAAAATAGCATATCAAATTCAAAGTACGGAAAAACCAGCTTTCGACCGAATATTCATACATATAGGATCATTTCACTTAATTATGGCCTATTTCAAATCATGTGGCAAATTCATTGAAAGTTGTGGAATCACTAATGTTTTAGTCAATGCAAATGTTCTGGCACAAAGTTCGGTTGATAGTTTCATTGCTGGAAAGCTTTATAATCGATGTAAACGATTACACCCTTTGATTTCAATGGTTTTACAAATATTACATTTTCAAAGGTTTGCAGAGGAAGAGGAAATAAACTTATCCAATGATATTTCAGATTATTTAAAATTAAATTTACAGAACCGAATATAAATTATGAAGAGCTTTTAGGGTTGTATGGAAAATATAATGAATACAAGCAAAAAAAGAGTTAACGGTGAACATGGTAAAACTGCTCACTTTTATATGATGTAAACAACTTTCATCAACTATATACTGTTGTTTATACTATACTGTTTTATATTATAAATTGATGATAGTTGAAGAACCAAGTTTAATTTCTAATTTTAAAGGTAAATCATTTGGAGTCAAGAGAGCAGGTAAATCTTTTACAAATCTACTACAAAACTACTTACTACGAATTCCAATTCAGCTAGATAGCGCTGGTGGAAAAGTCACTTAAAAATTGTTGCTCATATAATGGAAAATACTGGCTTAAGACAACCATAAGATATCACAGCGGATCTTCAAAAGAATAGAATAAGTCTGTTTAGTAAACAGCTCCAGCAATTGATAGATTATTTCAAAAATAATTTAAACCTTTTTGATACAGAATTTTGGTACAGAATTTTTATATAATATATCATCAGGTCAGTCTGCTCCAGACAACTCCAACTCCAGGCAACTAGAAAAATTTTGTCAAGAATGTGAAAATGATCCTATGAACTTCGAAAAACCTATAAAAAGAAATAAAAGTAAAGTGAAAAAAAAGTACAGATATCTGGAGAACTAGTTGAAGTGAAAATGCAAAGAGATATCTTCGGGCATTTACTAAGAATTTCATTGGAAAAAACTTTAGATATCGATAAAGTATTATCTTATCCTTTAACTCCAATACCATTAGCTTTATGCCACGCCGACCTATTAATTTGTAAAACTAACAAAACTACAAAAGCAAATATTATTGTAATTACATTTGATCGTTATATTTTTCCATCGATCAAAGACAATTAGCATATTCTGCGTGGGGTGAAAATAGGACGTGAATACAATATAAGTAGACCAGATCAAATTCGCCCGAGTGATTTTAACGCAGAACTAAGAAACATCAATTTCAAAAATGTGTCTACGTTCTTGAAAAAATATCAAATTAATGATGAAAAAGATATTTTGAGATTCGACGATTTTGACGCTTCGCAAGTCGCTCCATCTCAATCAGAATTGTATATGCATTTTTTACGGAAAATATATAGTTCACGCTTATGGAAAAACGCTAATCAGCGGATTCCACTTAAATAAGATGCTACAGAATATGGATGGGTGCAAATTAATGATAAATACTCTCGGTCGAGAGCTTTAGTATGCAGGATGATATAACACATGGGCTGAAAATTTAGTGCCGTTTTATAGTAAAACACAAAATTTTTGCTAAATTCAACTTTATTTATCAATATAGTTGCCTTCGAGGGCGATACACTGATTAAAACGATTTTTCAATCTTTCGATACCAGTTTTGTAGTACGATTTCGTAGTGTTTCGGCGATGGGGAAGCAATTCGTAGCCGAATTCATTCAATTTTCCCATCGTTTTCATCGACTTGTGACACGGTGCATTGTCTTGATGAAACAGCACCTTCTTTCTCTTCAAATGCGGCCGTTTTTCTACGATTTCATCCTTTAAACGCTCCAACAACGCAATGTAATAGTCGCTGTTGATAGTCTGCTCCTTTTAGAGATAGTCGATGAAAATTATTTCATGTGTATCCCAAAATACGGATGCCATAAACTTGCCAGCCGACTGTTGGATTTTTGGTCGTTTTGGACGAGGTTCGTCGCCTGCTCGCTGACTCAGCTGACTGCCGACTTGACTCTGGTGTGAAGTGATGGAGCCAAGTTTCATCCATTGTCACATACCGACACAAAAATTCGCCTTTATTGCGGTTGAACAGCTTTAAACACTCCTTTGAATCATCAACACATTGTTGTTTTTGGTCGACTGTGAACAAACGCGGCACCCACTTTGAAGAGAGCTTTCGCTGTCCAAATATTCGTGTATGATATATCCAACACGCTCTTTTGATATCTTTAGAGCCTCAGCTATCTCGATCAACTTCACTTTACGGTCATTCGTAATCATTTTATGGACTTTTTTGATGTTTTCTTCTGAAACAGCCTCTTTTGGACGTCCACTGCGTGCATCATCTTCGGTGATGACCACTTTTAAATTTTTCAATCCACTTGCAAATGGTTCGTTCGGCTGGTGCAGAGTCCGGGTAACACTTATCAACTTATTATAAAGATCCTTCTCAGATTCGCTGCTCGCCGATTGTTCTTGTTGGTCACGATTTCGACATCTTCTGGAACTGAACTTTTGCTGCTGGTACTGCTCAAACGGTTACTGCTGTTCTCATTGCTTTTTTTTTCCAAAAATTAATTTTTCACGGTCATCAAAACCAAAAAGTTCTGCATTTTCATCGAACTGTGTTATCCAAAGAATTATCGGGTATTTATCATCGACATTAAAAGGACACATCACACTCTCAATGTCTTTAAAATTATTCGACGCACATGAACGCTGGCCAGTTTCTTCCTCCTCCTGCAGGTCCCGAAGCTTTCTTCAGCTGAACTGTCTGCTCCTTCTTGCATAACTGACGAAGTCTGTCAAGTCCTCATCAATTCCATCCTGTGGCTCTTCACCGTCAGATACCTGTGCTTCCAGAGAAATTACCTCTGTGAGTATGCTCCTGAATTAACATCTGAAGGTCTTCATTAACATAATCTTTGACTGCTTCCTGCTGGTGTGCACCTTCATCGCTCGCAACACATTTCTCAGAGTAGCAACTTTTGCTGATTCAAAAACTTTTTTCCACTCATGAGACATTATGAGGCACTTCAGTAAAACAGAATCATATCAAGAATGAGTTTGACAAAACCGCATTTGACATTTCAGTTCATTTTTGGTAGTTCAATCACTTAGTCAATTAATTTATTTAACGAATCCAATGATCCCACTTTTGAAAACTTAGTTAAATGACGAAAACGAAAAAGAACACCGTGTTATCATATGACAATTAATTAAAAAAAAAAAAGGCCCCGTATGAAGATTTACCCACACTTTTATACTATAAACTTAGCGAAAACATACCATATACTACTTGTTCAAAGATCAGACGATCAGGTTAGCTAAAGTATGTTAGCAAAAATGCGACCGAAAAAATTATTATTATTATTATTATTATTATTATTATTATTATTATTTATTTATTATTATAATTATTATTTTTTTTTTTTTGTTAGTTCCTGCACCTTGACACTTAGTCTTTCGCAGAAGCATTCAATAAATACTACTTCGCTGACAAAATGTTTCCTTTTCATTAGCAGCTTTTACCTGCCTAACGGATTTAAATGCTTAAGTAAGGGCTATTTTTCCAGTCATCGTTACTGCTGATCGTATCTTCGAGTCGACAATTCCCTGATGAATGCGTCCTTTGCATTCGTCGATTATTTCTTGGACTGTGGTAGCATACGACAAATGAGCCAGTTTATTGACGTCTGTTTGGAGCTTTTGCAATGTTTCTTCTATCATGTGTCTATCATCTAACCGTTTTTCAATGGCCTCCGCTAAAGCCATGTAGTCTTCATACTTCTCTATATCCGTTGTTAATAACATTCGCAAAGCACTTCAGTAAAATTTTTTAAGTGGGTTGAAAAGATAGATTTTTTTTTCTTTTAAACTGTCTATTTATTTAAAGTCACAATACAAAAATTTATAATTCAATCCAATTTAAACTAATTATTATCGCATTTATCGACATTTTTACTTTATTTTATCTTTTAGTTTAAGCACTTTATCACTACTACAATATGAAATCACTATTCAAATTTAAACCTTATTTCACTTCTCCTTTATTTGATGCCGATATTTATACTCACTGACATCTTCGAGAAATTTATGCAGTAGTCAGCTAGCCATATATGTGTTATTCGTTTGAATGTAAACAGCGTCATCTATATTTCAGTACCAAAAAATTTTCTTATTTGAATAGCAAAAGACTCAACCATTGGTAAATGGAGAGAAGTCAGAGGAGTATAAATATCAGCATCCCCTCCAATCCGAGTTGAACAAGAGAAACCTCAGTACCAGTGAATGAATGAGCAAAAGAATAATCTGGAAGAATAAAATACAGCAAAAGTTCGAAGAAATCGATGACAAACTTGATAGAATAGAGAAGTATATTGGTGGAAAAATTCAAACAAATAGACAGTAAAGTTGAGCAATAGGCAAAAGAGGTCGACACAGTGAGAAAACAGAAACTGCAAGAATGTTCTTTCACCGGTTCAAGGAGAAAAAAGTTTAAGCCTCCTTCATTCGGTGGCCAGACCATGGTCTACTTTTTAAGAAGCGATTTGTAATGGCTGCCTGTGTCAACGACTGGAATAATGAAGAGAAGTGCTTTTCGCTAACAATGGCCTTGCACGGTCCAGCAGCAGAGTTGTTGCAAACAATATAAATCGAAAAGCATAAAGACTATATGGCTTTAGTACAGGCTAGCGAAAAACGGTTTGAAGATCGCCACATGCAGCAACGATTATACTCCACTGCAAGCCAGGAAATATGACATGGCAAAGGACCCATTCATCAGGGGAATTGCAGTGTAAAGAAAAAGTCTGCCCTCACTGTGGTAGCAAGGAAATAGAGGAAGAAACTGGCAACCTACCCGAAGCCAGCAGTTGGGAAATTCTTAAGCACAAATTTCGCGGGCCAGAAGTGGGTTGCAGGAGGACCATCATCCAAGTCTCGCTAGCAAAACGATGAATTGAAAGCTTTCTAGTCGAAGTAGTCAGTGGAAAAGAAAAATAGATGGCGACAATAGACACCGGTGGCACGGGTTCAATCATCAGGAGAGATCTTGTACAGATATCTTGGTTGCATAACACCAGCGGTTATAGCTTACGACCAGCTACGAGGGAAACGGCTAAGGTATATGCTGAAGTCTACATAAAAATTTACCATGTTTTTCTGATGGCTGACATATACGACGAGTATATCATTGGCAGAGATGAAACAACATGGATTAGTAGTGGACTTTAAGGCACAAATACAGAAATTAGATCAAGCAAGAGTGGAAGGTGGTCCTGGTAGCCACCGATTCTATTTGATAGAGCCAGAGTAGAGTGGAATCAAAAAACAACATGCTTTCAGTAAGGATTCTAAATCAAAGACATTCAGCTTAAGCGTAAAAAAGGGAGAGATATGAAAAACAAAATAATCAGCTCCTGCAATATGGATCAAGAACAGCTTATAATGGCAGAAATACTATTCGGTGTGTACGCTGATTTGCTACACAAGACAAAGAATATGGACGTACACAACTTGTTCAACACCACATTGATACAGGATACCTCAACCTGTAAGGTATCTTTCATTTTCAAGCAAGCAGAAGTTTTCGAAATGGTGTCGATTAAGGGGTTGATAGAGCCAGAGTAGAGTGGAATCAAAAAACAACATGCTTTCAGTAAGGATTCTAAATCAAAGACATTCAGCTTAAGCGTAAAAAAGGGAGAGATATGAAAAACAAAATAATCAGCTCCTGCAATATGGATCAAGAACAGCTTATAATGGCAGAAATACTATTCGGTGTGTACGATGATTTGCTACACAAGACAAAGAATATGGACGTACACAACTTGTTCAACACCACATTGATACAGGATACCTCAACCTGTAAGGTATCTTTCATTTTCAAGCAAGCAGAAGTTTTCGAAATGGTGTCGATTAAGGGGTTGATTGAAGAATCGCAGAGTCCGTGGGCTTCTCCAATGGTCTTCGTGAAGAAGAAAGACGGCAGCCATCAAATAGGAGAGCTACCCACTACCAAGAATTGACGACACTTTGGATACACTTTCTGATTCTGGTTCTCAACACTAGACCTGAAGAGCGGTTATGAGGAGGTGGAGATTCGTGGAACGAACATGGCAAGGCCTCATGTGGACACGGCGTTCGATGAGCATCACCAAAACCCAGAAGTGGTTAAGAGGCTACAAAGCGCTCATTTGAAGCTGAACCCAAAGGAGTATGCTTTGTTCCGTCCAGAAGTAAAATATCTGGTTCACATTATATCCGCCGAAGGAGTAAGGACGGATCCTGACAAAATCAAAGCAATGAAAAATTGGCTTGACGCCAAAGATAAACACCAACTGATAAGCTTCTGGCGACTCACCACGTATATTACAGAAGATTCGTAAAGGATTTTGTTGTTTCGCAAATAGCCTGCATCAACCTACGGAAAAAAGCCAACAGTTCAGGTAGTCTAAAGAGTGTGAAAAGCTTTCCAACAACTCAAGCGGTGCAGCGGCTGTGCAATGATCCCATCTTGGGTAATATCTTAGGTACACGAAGATCAAGAGAAAAAAGTTGCATATTACAACAAGGCATTTTCCAGACCTGAAAGAAACTGTTGCTTATCTCGGCCGGAGTTGCTGGCTTTAATTCTAGTTATGAAACATTTCCGTGTGTACCTCTATAGACAAAAGTTCATTCTTCGGACAGACCACACAGCTCTGAAATTGTTGCTCCAAGTTAAGAACCCTGAAGGCCAGGCTGCGAAATGCATCGAGCAGTTGCAAGACTACGACTTTGAAGTTCAACACCGCGAGGGAAAACTGCACTCAAACGCTGATGCTCTCTCTCGTCGATCGTATGGAGTCAATATGTACACTGCAGCTATAAGGAAGCGAATGAACATGCCGCAATCCAAATGGTCAGGACTGAAACAATAGAGGGCTGAACACAGACGAAATCCGTTGCTCCCAACAAGTAGATAATGACATCGAACCAATTTTGGTCTAAAAGGAACACGAAGAAAGGCCATCCTGGCAGGAGATTTCAGACCGCAGCCAAATTTAAAAGGCATACTCGCTTTGTTTTGCAAGATGGTTTGATGTAGAGAAATTGGGAAAGTGCAGATGGAAAAACATCTCGTATGCAGCTAATTGTTGTACAGTCCAGAGTTAGCCAAGTACTCCATGAAATACATAACGGAATCACAGGAGCGCATTTAGGAATAAACAAGAGCTTGGAGAAGGTAATGGGGCATTTCTGTTGGCTAAGTGTAAAACAAGGTGTCGGGAATTGGTGCAAAAAGTGCATAAAGTGTGCGACTACCAAAGGTCCAAAAGTTGAGACACGGACACAAGTGCAACAATAAATTGTCGGAGCACCATTTGAACGAGTAACCATCGAAATCGCTTTTCCATTTCCCGATTACTTACTTCAGTAAGTGGCCGGAAGTGTTGCCATCACAAATCAAGAAGCTAAAACCGCAGCAGAAGAGAAAAATGTTTGGCCTCAGTGGCTATTTCGCCCCTAAGGTGGCATCCAAGGGGAGACTAATTTCTTATTGAAAGTTGACTTGTTGATTTCTAGTCAACTACTCATCTTACTTGATTTTTGTTAACTGAAAAAAACGAATGTCTTCTGGTCGCGGTTAGGATTCGAACACTGAATCCTCCGAATTGGAAGCCAGTCCACTACCACTTCAGCCACGGCAAATCACCAAAATTGCAATTTGGAGAGAACGTGTCATTTAGGGAGGGAGCAGTGTGGTTTTCGTTTGAATGTAAACAGCGTCATCTATATTTCAAATACTGAGGATTTCCTAATTTGAATAGCAAAAGACTCAACCATTGGTGAATGGAAAATTAAAAATGGAATCGAATTTTCCAGCAAAATGAAAATTTGTATAGGATGTTGGATGGTACAGAATAATTTCGAAAGAGGTCAAGGGATTTTATACTGCAAGTCAGTTCAAAAGTAGAATTTGAAAAGTGAGTTAAGAGAGTGATTAAGTGGTAAGAGATAAAGAAAAATAAAAGTGGTTGAAATAAGCGATTGAATTGTGAATTGTAACTGTATTGAATAAAGTGATTTTATTGAAAGGAGTTCTATTATTCGTACCCACACAAACATTTTACAATATCTTTCAATATTTTGACAATTTTCGATATCAGGAAAGTGTTTCCAATTATCTTCCATTGGTTGAGGCTTTCGATACTGCTTCGATGGTGTCAGCTAAGTCTTTTGCTCTCCGTTGATGGATAACGCTAATCATTATGCGTTAGATTGGTGGTTGTGTGTTTGCAATTTTTACATCAATTTGATTTGGTTGGCCAACGATAGAATTTTCATTTCACACAAGCACTCATTTCTCTGCGTACATTCAGGTTGCAAACTTAGGCAATCTATTTTGACATAAATTGACAGATAAGTGGAAGAAAATTTACAGTCTCTAAGACTGAATATATTCCGAGCTTCGTGACACTATTCATTTCTCGTCGCAGTTTTCGAACACAATTCTGTTTTGAAATAAGCTAAATCTATTATTTTAAATTTTTATATCACAAAAGTCATTTAGTCCTGAAAACTTTGATCCTTAAGTTTAATATCATATTTATTATCAAAGCCTTACGCTTTTTTATATTCTATACCTAACAAATGAAAAAAGAAATTCAATCGTTTTGCTGTTTCCTGTGTAATTAAAATATAATTCATATAAGTATTTTTTTTATGTGACAGGCTTTGTTAAAACGCAATCAGGATTTAAGTCCTACACCAACTGAACAAACCACTATTGCAAATCTTGTATCTAAAGTTCAAAGTGTATTGGATAATCTTGTCGTGGCACCTGGAGATTTTGGCACTTGTGTAAGTTTCCCCTATTTTTAAAGTTTTATATTTCTTAATTTTTCAAAATTCATATTAAATATTAATTTTACGTTATGCAAATATTATTTGAAAAGAAAGTGTTTAAGATCACAGAGTTTATTATAATTATTATGATTATAACTGATGTTGCAAATACATGAGACAACGAGCCCGTCAAACCTTTTACACAAAATTTTCATCGTATGTGGCATCATCCATTTGGAACTACAAGCCAACTAGATCAAAATAATCGTTAAAGTTACGCCTTTTACCCAGGCAATTGGCTCTGACTGTATCATACCATCGCATTTAAAAAAGAGAGGGCTAACTCCGTAACTTTTACTGTGTATGTAATTAATTCCTCTCATCTCTCATTTGTTTTCAACCCAAACAGGTGAAAATGTGCCTCATCAACTGGCTCTAACTGTGCACAAAAAAAAAAAAAAAAAAGTTATTCCATAAGTCATAATTAAACATTTATTATTATTATTATTTTTTGTTTTGCAAATTAGAATAATTAAGATGTTTTATGTATAAGTTTGTGTCGTAAATTAGTACTCTGGAGCATTGGGAACTTAAAGTTAAAAATAACATTTAATATAAAAAAACATATTCTTATTTATCTTCTTTTATAATTAATTGAGTCCAATTTCATCTATCATATTTTTCTTAGGTATCGGGATTGTTAATGCGCCGCTCTTAGGTTGGCTAAATTTGCGGATATTGAACCGTCGCAGTTCTTTCCTATGACATTGAACTTCCTTATGAAATTCCCTGCCGAGATCTTCCGTTCTTGGTCATTATAATCTTCAAATACGATCGTAATTCATCGTGAGGTTTGATTTTAATAGGCTTTTTTGACAGATCATGCGTGACTCCTATCAAACTGCTTTGTCATTTTTGTTTAATATCATTTGGCAAGTCATCACGCCACAACAGCGTCTCCAAATTGTTCAGCTGTATTACGAAAATCAGCGTTCTGTGATAAATGATTTTCGTGCCATTCGAGGAACATACGGTGCGCAAAATCGACCTACTGAAACCACTATTGCCAATACTATTCGCAAATTTGAGTCCCAGTTTACATTAGTGGATGATACTTGACCGGTTAGACCACATCCCGCACGAAGTGAAGAGACTATAGCAGCTGTGACGAATCGATTCGTCCGTCCGTTCTCAGCAGCTTGTCTTGGTGTATTCGACGTCTTGAGGTTTTTTACGTGAGAATCTCGGCCTAAAAGCGTACAAAATTCAATTTGTGTGAGAATTGAAGCCAGGCGACTTGAATTTGCGTCATATTTTCAGTAAATGGGTTCTGGAAAACCTCAACGAAAATCATGTGTTTTATCGTGAAATTTTTTAGTGATGCCGTATTTGGGCTGATGAGCAACCCGAAGAGTACCAAGAGCTACCATTACATCCATTAAAAACAACGGTATGGTGTGGTTTATGGGCTGGTGGAATCATTGCTCCATATTTCTTTATAATTGAGGCAAATCAGAATGTTACCGTCAATGGTAACCGTTACCGCGCCATGTTAAAAGACTATGTGCTTTCTGAATTTCAAGCACATGATTTCGCTGAGCTCTGGTTTCAACAAGACAGCGCTATGAGTCATACAGCGCGTGAAATAATGGACTTGTTGAGAAATTACTTTGGTGAGCACTTAATTTCACGTTTTGCTGCGGTAAATTGGCCACCTAGATCGTGCGATATCACACTTTTGGAATATTTTCTGTGGGGATATGTAAAGTTTCGGGTCTTCAGTAATAAGCCAGCTACGATTGACGCTTTGGAAGCCAACATTACTCGTGTTATCCGCGAGATACCAGTCGCTATGCTCGAACGAGTCCCCCAAAATTTGACCTTTCGAATGGACCACCTCAGACGTAGTCGTGGCCAACATTTATATGATATCATTTTCAAAAAGTAGATACCATGAATTGTTCTTTTAACCGGTAATAAAAATTTTAAGTTTACTTTCAAATTTATGTGTTTTATTTTACATTATAAATCAAACCTCACGATAAATCACCCTTTACAAATATTCAAAATGCTTATCCGAATGTGGCGAAGTCGGAATTTATCAGCAGAATTTTAGAGTTATATATAGGGTGACTGACTCGAACTGCAACTTTTTAAAATGCTGGAAAAAATGTTGGAAAATACATCAATTTTCAAATTGTATCAGTAGTTTTCAATATGTCCAGCTTTGGCGCGAATAATGGCCTTGAGACGGCCGAAGAAAGCATGGCACGCTGCACGTAACTGGCTCTACGGTATTTTGGCCCATTCCTGGCGAAGTGCTTGTTTGAGGTGATCCAAACTTTGGTATTTTTTAGTGCCAACCTTCGCCTTAAAATTACACGAGACAACGGATTTGCATCCGGAGAATTTGCAATCCATTGTGTCGAAGAAATTAAGTGTGGAACATTGTTTTTTAACCAATCTTGGTTGACGCGCACTTTGTGAGACGGTGCCGAGTCTTGTTGAAATGTCCACGGTCACCGACAGAAATGATTGTTTGCCCAAGGCTGCAATACTGCCTCTAAGATAGTTTCACGGTATACGATCGCATCAATTTTGACACCACGGTCCAAAAATACGAGCGGAGAGCGACCATCGGCCGTCCGAAAGTGTAAATTTTCGAAGGACCTCTGGCAAGTAAACTCGGTCATTTTGTTTGTTAACATATTGCTCGATAACAAATGGCGACTCATCGGAAAAAACCAAATTCGGCAACTCACCACTTCCACTAACTTTTTTCTGTTGAGCGCAAATTAATTTTTCGATATGTGTTGCATCCGTTCCAACGATATGTTGAGCTCAGGAGCCATTTTTCTTCCACTTCGACGCGGATTTCGCTCAATTCGAGCCTTCACTTTCCGAACCATTTCTGCCGATGCTGCTGTTTTTTTATGACCACTTCCATGGCGTTTTGCAATGCTGCCAGTATCGCGCTATGGTTCGAGACACAAATGATTTATTCACGTTGAGGTGCTGGAGGGCTCTAACGATAGCTACTTGTTGTTTTCCAGCCAAATATAAAGCAATCACACTATCACGTTTGAATTCCATCGCGGATAATAATTTTTCAACACAACTGAGACGCAAAGGCTTGTAAAATTATATGTCATGTGTCAAAATTTGAGAAATTTTCACAGTAATGAACGGTTTGGAAATTATAGCAGTCTGAAGTTGGTTAAAGTTTGAGTCAGTCAGGGTGTAGTTTCATAATTCTGTGGCCATAGGTCAGACAGCGTTAAGTGCATTTTTACAAAAATTGAGTTAAGTATACATATTTCATCATCATAGTATTCTCTATTATTTAAATAAACTATTACAACTGTACACGCATCATTAGCACCTACAGAGCAATGGTTATTGTTATGCTTTTTGCGAAAATACATGCAAAAACAAGAAAAATGAAATTTTAATTTCGTTCTCTTGAAGAATTGACTTTTTGTACTTAACACTGTCTGATCTATGGCCACAGAATTAAAGTATCTTTATTATTTGTAACATATGGTCGGATTGTACGGTTGAAGCATCCATAGAACGCACTTCAAGGGAAAAAAAAATTAAACAATTAAGAGCTTGAATTAAAACTCGAATTAAAAATTCAAAAAAAGTCACAACAACACAAAACAAATTCACAAAAAGTGAAATAACATGGCTTTAAAAAAGCTTGTTAATCTTTCATAATGCTACTAAATAAGTCATAATCGCCAGTATTCAAATAGATTTTTTACTCACCGAACAACCAGTAACATTCCTTTCAATATTTTCTGGAGACTTTGCTGTTTTTCCATCACCAACCATTATTTTTGCTTATTGCGAAAGGCGTCCTGTCCTGAGCCAGTTATCCATAATAATTGAAGTTTTAGTAGTCTGACGAAACGTAAACAGAATTAATAAGTGCACAATTAATTATTTAAGCTTAAATGTTTTCGAAAAACACAATGTACTTACATTTATGTATGTATATCAATTAAAATATTTCACTTTCACTGTATCTAGTTAATAATTATTTAGAAAAAAAGTAAATTGGGGGATTCACGAGCAATATGGAAGTAAACACACAAGACGCAAATTTGGAAGTTTATTCCAATTTCCCCATTTCAGGGATAATCAGTACGCTGAATGTTTGCAATAAAAAAAAAAAAAAAAAAAAAAAAAAAAAAAAAAAAAAAAAAAACGGTTTGCTACTTGAAAAAACAATAGCTTTTGTATTGCGAAATAAATGTGCAACTGTTTGTTTTGTTTGTTTGCTTGTCGTGGGCCCATAATACCGCTTTTGGGGAGCGACATCAAATAAAGCAAGTGCAAAAGTAAATTCTACTTTTCGGTTGCAACTACCGCTACTCTTCGGCGACCGTGGATGATCGCCGCCATTTGGGACCGAGGTTCCAAGGTGTGTGAGTCTAGTAAATAAAAAACATATAAAATATGATTATATACGTAATAGCTGCAACCGAAATCAAATAATTGAAGCTACGGGAACTTCGTAGTTGGGTTCAACTACATGCATAAAATGCCTAAGTCCATCGGTTTCAACAAATTAAATTGGTAGTCCATTTGCACAAATTAAATGAGTGGTTGCATGTGAAATTCCTTCTTTATGGTGAGCGTTGTAATTATCGTTGTTAATGTGTCCTTTTTTTCTTGGAGGTACTGCAGTACTGCTATTACTTATAGTGAAATCTCTTGATGATTCAAGAGAACACAGATTCGGCACTAAAATGAATAAAAAAATAAAAAAATAAATACAACATATCACTAATATGATTTGAGAAACTCATAGCTTTTTTTAACCATCTAAGGTGTTTATTTATCGCTAATTGTGAGTGATTTTATAAAATGGAATACCACAAATATTGCAAATGATGTCTTTCCAATCATCGCTTAATGTGCAAAACCGTCACACTCAGCTCTTTCTTCTATCATTTTATGTTTTCACCTTGAAGCTGACAATGACACCTAAGTTCCTAACGAGAGACTATCCGGTAGTAAAACTTTTCAAGAATATTTGAACAGAATATTTTGAATTAAGTCTGAAAGCTTACGGCAAGCAGATCCATTGTTAATCACGTGAACAAAGTTTTATTGCGCTCATACTAAAGCTGATACTGGAGACGATTAATGCGTGGAAGACTAGATTGAAGATGGATGAATAGATTTAATTACAGTTTGTTGTCAATGCATGCAAAATAAAAAAAAATAATAGAAGACCCTCAAATCTTCGGTCGATACGTTTTCTCCCGATTATCAGGATTGTGGACATGAATATATTGGGGAGGGAGGGGTCGTGATATTTCACATGCCACGTATTGGGTATATAATTATTTTCATGGGTTTTTTTTTCAAACTTTGAACTTTTATTTAAGAAAAACATGTACAATAGTATTATTCAAAGTATTGCCCATCTGAAGCTATGACTCTTTCCCAAATTTCTGGCAATTTATGGATCCCATCCCAAAAGAACTGCGCCGGCTTGGCAGCCAAGAATGAATCAAGCCAATTTTTGATATTCTGCTCTGATGTGAACCGTATTTCAGTGAGGGCGTTCTGCATCGACCGGAACAAATGGTAGTTAGAAGGGTCAAGGTCTGGGCTATAAGGCGGGTGGGGTAAGACTTCCCATCCACTGGTTTCCAAATAGTTCTTAACCGGAATAGCAGCGTGGGGCCGAGCGTTGTCATGATGGAAAATTATTGGATCGTGTCTGGTCGCATATTCCGGGCGTTTTTCGGCTACTGCTATCTTCAAACGGATTATTTGCGTTGTCCACTGATGGTTTTACCCGGTTTTAGCAGCTCATAATACAGCACACCCATCTGATCCCACCAAATACAGAGCATTACCTTCGCGCCATGAATATTCGGCTTTGCCGTTGATTTGGTTGGTTGGCCGGGTTTCACATATGATTTTTTGCGCTTGGGGTTGTCGTAATGGATCCATTTTTCATCACCAGTAACAATCCGATGCGAAAATGACTTCCTTTTTAAACATTCGAGCGATCAGGAGTGTCAGTAACATAAACAGTTTGCTTACATTTCGTTGAAATAAGATTCCTGATTTTTACACGTAATTAATTAACATGACATGAACTTCAAACCTCATTTTACTATCAACGTATACACCCAGATATTTAAGTTCTCTCCCACATTAAATTTTTGAGCCATTAACTACAATATTGGCACCTAAATCGTCACTTATAATACACACCCATTTGTATGTGGCTCAAGTGGTAGTGTATCTGCTTTCCAATCCGACTGTTCGGGGTTCAATACCAACCGTGTCCTACATACATTCTTTTTTGCAGGCAACTAAAATCACTTGAGATGAATGGTTGCCTATAATACAACTACAAGTCAATTTATATTAGTAATTATTTATTTTTTATTTTTATATTTATTTATTTATTTTTTTGTCGGAACAGAGCACTCAGTGAAAGAACTAGGCCATTGTACTCTTTGTAAAGTTCCTTTTTATTAAATCTTTCAGTCTTATGAAGAAAAATGAGTAAGCGCTTTAGTGATAAGGTGCCTACAGTACCAGCACCCACCACATAAACGCCGAGTACCTCCAGCATGATGCGAGCGTATGCCGGACATTCGAAGAGATAGGGCTCCGCGGTGTCGTCATCACTTTCACAGCAAGCATCGCAGGGTGTTGTATCATATGAGACTCAACTGACGCAGGTAGACTCAACGTAGGTTCGGGTCCTGAAAAACTCTCCTCTGAACCATGCCTGGCAGGCCTATTTCCGGTGATCCCATTATGACCTGGGACTCAGAGAAGGGTCACTGAATTTAGCCTTTTGACTGCGTTCAGTGATCTCTTTCATTCTTGAACTAGCTTGAAAGTGGTAAGAAAGCGCAAGGCTCTAAGCGCAGATGCAAATGATTCGCCCCGTAATTGCGTAAATCTCCGCTTGGAATTCAGATGAAAGCTTTCGTAACGTTAAGTGAAATCTAACGTTGTCGTCCTCCAGAAATACACCAACGCCACATCCTACATTGATTTGGAGCCGTCCGTGAAGACTCGATTGCATTGCTTTCATAGCACAGATTCTGGGTAAAAACAGTCCTGAGTAGTTCTGGTGTCATTGCATCGGAAGGCATGTCTATAAGACCGGAGTTACAAGACAGTCGGGGCTAAAACAGATCCAGGAGTGCTGGAGAAAGCCCTCATGCATCCGAGACAAACCTTTCTTTGGAGTCTGGTAAAAGCAGCAATCACGTACGAGGGCTTATTCCACCAGACATGGGATATGATTGACCTTATTATTGCCGTGTAGATCCAAAGGATCATTCTCGGTGACAAGCCCCATATCTTATCGATAGCTCCTCTCTACTGACAGAAGGCCGAAAGCGCCTTATGTGCTTTCGACGTAACATGTTTAGTCCAGAAAAGTTTGTTATCCAGAACACGCAAATACTTAACTTCTTTGTAGAATTGAATGGTAATACCTTTAAACACTAGATGAATCAGACCAGGCAACTTCCTCCTTCTCGCAAAGAGAACAACCTCAGCTTTGAGAGGATTGACTGCGTCAGCATCTGCAATCAATGTCTTATTCACTCGAATTGCTTTTATCCACAAAACTGGTGATTCGTCTACGTCCTCTTCTCTGGCCGAGTTACACATGCCGTCAAAAGTTGCGTTGTCGAAAGCACTGTCAACGTCGATGAAAATGCCCAAGGCGGCTATTCCGTGCCCTATTCGAGTGCCCTTCAATTCTACCTACCAGATTCTGAAGCGCACTCTCACAGGATCTATCTGTGTTGATAGGCTTGTTGCACAGTGTTGGCAACGTAAGTTACCCATATGGTTAAGCGTAACTAATTGTAATTAGTTATCTCATTTTTCACATAACTAATGTAACTTATGTAAATAATATACCTAAAAGATTGTTGAATGAATATTTTAAATGATAAACAATATATAGCATAACATTCATAAATAAAAAAATTTTATTCAATAAAAAAACCTTCAACAAAAAAAGATAGACCATAAAGAATTAAGAGAATGTACTAGGTGGAGGGAAAAGTAACCTCCTTGGGAATGAAAAAAAATTTTTTTTTAAATGTTTTTTTTTTTTATTTTATACAATATAGTCCCCTTTTAGTTTGATACACTTATTCTAGCGATTTTCCAACTTCTTAATCCCGTCCGAAAAGTAATTTTCTGGAAGGTCTGCAAAATACTCCTCCGTGGCGTCGATGATTTCTTCGCGTGAGCTGAATTTTTTATTGATGAGCCATATTTTGAGGGATTGAGCCGTAAGTCATTGATTTTAGCCATGGTTGCGATGCTCTTGTGCGCCTCTTATGCATTGTCTTGCAAAACAAAATTTTGTTTCGCTTCATGTGAGGCCGTTTTGCAGCGATTTCGGCCTTCAACCGCTCCAATAATGCACAGTAATACTCGCTGTTGATGATTTTTAATTTTCGAGGTAGTCCACAAAGAGTATGCCATGACAATTCCAGAAAACCGACGCCATAACCTTTCCGACCCATCGAGCCTCGCTCAGCCGCTTCGGAGCACTCGTGCCGGCTTTAGTCCATTGCCGGGCACTCATTCTGTTCTCTGGTGTGTAATAATGGATCCAAGTTTCATCAACAGTTACCAATCGACGCCAAAAGTCCGACCGATTCCGCATCAGCAAGTCCAAACACTCTTTCGAAATGCTCTCGCGTTCGTGTTTTTGGTCAGGAGTGAGCATGCGAGGCACACAGCGGCAGGATAACTTTTTCATATGCAGAATATTGCCCAAAATATGGCGTGTGCGCTCAGTACTCAGTACTCAGTACCACAGTACTTTGTGGTATCTGCTAGCTCGCGCACCTTCACTTTCCGGTCAGCCAACACCATTTCACGTATTTTTTTGACATTGTCCTCTGTAACCGCATCGGAGGGCTTGCCCCTGCGGACTTTTTTTTTATATATATAGTAGTTTGAAACTCAGGTGTATTAGGTTTCGATATTTTTCCAGAAATTGTTGTCAAACTGGAGCCAGTGCATTCTCAACCAATGGGTCTTAGTTGTTAGTTCGTTACATTTAGTCCAGCCAGCAAGCACTCTAAAATCAACCCTTTTTGCAGTAGCAGCGCATTCTGGAGGTTACTTTTCACCCCACCTAGTATCTTCGCCACGATCATATCTTCCCTCTCCCTGGTGATAATCCAGAAAGGTTGCTACTGGGAGCTAGAAGGCTAAAACCTAGCCTCATCATTGGGTACGACGCTTTACGCTCAACACACGGTATGGGGCACTACCGACATCAACTATAGAGGTGAGTCACATTTTGGTTATATAGGGGGATTCATCATGATTTTGTCATTTTTGTTCAGTACCGTTTGGCAAGTCATCATGAAAAGACTCACACCACAACAGCGTCTCCAAATTGTTCTGCTGTATTACGAAAAGAGCTTTCTGTGAGAAATGTTTTTCGTGCGATTCGAGAAACTTACGATGCGCATAATGGACTGAAACCACTATTGCCAATACCATTCGCAAATTTGAGTCCCAGTTTACATTAGTAGATGATACTCGACCGGTTCGATCACATCCAGAACGTAGTGAAAAGACTATAGCAGCTGTAGCTGAGAGTGTATGGGAAGACCGTGACGAATCGATTCGTCGTCGTTCTCAGCAGCTTGGCTTGGCATATTTGACAACTTGGCGTATTTTACGTGAGGATCTCGGCCTAAAAGCGTACAGAATTCAACTTGTGCAAGAATTGAAGCCGGGCGACTTGAATTTGAGTCATATTTTCAGTGTATGGGCTCTAGAAAAACTCAATGCAAATCCGGTGTTTTATCGTAAAATTTTGTTTAATGATGAAGTTCATTTCTGGCTCATTCTGGATACGTTAATAATCAAAATTGCCGTATTTGGGCCAATGAGCAACCCGAAGAGTACCAAGAGCTACCATTACATCCATTGAAAACAACGGTATGGTGTGGTTTATAGGCTAGTGGAATCATTGGTCCATATTTCTTCAAAAATGAGGCCAATCAGAATTTTACCGTCAATGGTAACCGTTATCGCGCCATGTTAGCGGACTATGTGCCTCCTGAAATTCAAGCACATGGTTTCGGTTAGCTCTGGTTTCAACAAAACGGCGCTACGAGCCATACAAAACGTGAAACCATGGACTTGTTGAGAAATCATTTTGGTGAGCACTTAATTTTACGTTTTGCTACGGTAAATTGGCCTAGATCGTGCGAGATCACACCTTTGGACTATTTGGACTTCCGAATGGACCACCTCAGACGTAGTCGTGGTCCACATTTACACGATATCATTTTCAAAAAGTAAATGCCATGAATTGTTCTTTTAACCGATAATAAAAATTTTAAGTTCACTTTCAAATTTATGTATTATAAGTACTAACCTCATTGTTTGCAACATTGTTAATGAGTTCACTTATATAACAAGAAACCGATGTGTTGCAAACGATTTCTGTAGAAGCTGCATGGCTAGGAGGAAAAGGAGACCATTCTCCACATACTGTGTACATGTGCAGCACTCTTCCAGAGAATAAAACTTCACTTAGGAGCGTTCTTCTACAATGACTTAAACGATCTTAAGAGTTTAACAGTCATCTACGCTTCATCAGAAGCTCAAATTTTTTCTGTGAGTAAGTGGATCATAGATCCACATGGCATTAATTAGCCTATAGTTCTCTGTGGGCCAATAGCCGCTGTTAAATTTTGAAGGTTTTTAAAGAATTTTTTTTTTTTCAGAAAATGAAACACAATCTTATGATAATTATATGTTATTATTTAGCAGTTGAATAGTACAAAAACATTTTTGTTAAATATATATATTAACGTCATTTTTGTGAGGTAAAGTAATCTCTTCAGAGGTGGCCCGCTGATTGTTCCTTTTGTGAGATTTAAGTAAAAAATAACAAAATGGTGGTCTTGTAAAAAAAAAAAATTCAAAAATCGTCTGTTATTTTTTCGGTTTAAAATAGAGAAAAAAAAGTGGATAAAATTTTTTTACCAGACAGAACTATTCATGTGTAGAATATTGTGTTAAAATTTCAGCCGAATCGGCCCAATATATATATATTTTTTTTAAAGAATTCGGGCCGACGGATAAAAAATTAGTTTCGAGAAAAACGCGTTTAAAGTTTGAAGCTTTACTGCAGCTGCAGGGTACGCTCTCCGCTATTATTTGCTGCAACTTTAAAATAACTTAGCGCATCAGTCTATTCGCAGTATATTCTCAACTTATTAAACTTTGAAAATATGCAAAAAAAACTTAGAGAATCAGTCTATTCACAGTATATTCTCAACCTATTAAACTTTGAAAATAAGCAAAAAAAAAAAAAAAAAAAAAATATTGAACCCCGTGGGACACCGATCCCTATTTCTTGTGGGTTTGAAAACTTTTCATTTATCTTAACTTGTGTTCCATTCAACAGGTAACTTATAAATTAATCAAGTTATTTTACTCGAATACCATATTTATAAAGTTCTTGTCCCATTTGCGCCCTAATAAAAAGTAAAAGTAAAAAATTATTGTATATATTCGTTTATTAACAGGTAGAGACTCATCTACTTATAACATAGAAATGAAAAAAAAAACAAAAAACAAAAAAAAACAAAAAATACTATAGTGTTCAAAGCACTGCTTCTTAACACATAGTGTTTTTAAGCATTTTTACATTACCAAAGTGCTTTTTTGTGGCAAACTGCAAATCGTAGCTGTTGAGCTAACTTTTGTGGGTAGTGGCCAACACCATCTTACTGAAGACTTGGCACCACAGACGCTGAAGCGCGTACATTTTGAGCATTTGTGTGTCTCAAATATTGACAAACCTTGCAAATTATAATATACTTAGTTTTATCTAATTCTTTATTTTTATCTTATAGCTAACAGTATAAGCAATAAACTTTTAAAGAAATATATTATTTAAAAATACTATTATAAAAATGATACTTCTCGGTAAAAATTATGCACCAAATCACTTTACAAAACGAACCTCACAACCACTTATAAATGATGACAAAATTGTTTTTTCTTGATAACTGTATCGCTATTTAGCTTGACACATTCGCTATAGTAATGTGTACTAAATCCTGATATGAACAAATTGAGAGTAATTTAAGAACCGTCCTCGTTTTCGCACGGTGGGCTTCTATAGGTTAAAATGTATCTATCTTTTCAAAAGCTCTCTGTAGGTCGAAAAATAGGGCCAATATAGTGTTGCCTCTTTCTACTTCGTTTTCTATTTTATTTTATTTTTATTTTATTTTCCATTTAAACTGAACAAAGTCTCACAAGAGTGACGTCTAAAGCTAGATTTTTCCGCATATAAAATAGTGAGTTGCTTACTACGACTTCTAATATTTTTCCATAAATATTTGGTCTTCGTTGGTATGGGGTCACTGCACTTATCACTTTTGTTTACAGGTATACTATATTGTCTGAATTTTTCCAACTTTCAGGAAACACATCGCTCGCACTTTGCACATCCGTTATCCTCTAAAAAGAATAATAAATTTATTATTAATTATTATAAATAAATAAATATAATAATAAATTTATTGTAATTTACACGCAAAGTCAATTTATACGAGTACAGGTTATCTACTTAGCGGATATAAAGCAGTACTGTTTGAGCAAAAGATTACAAATGTTTATAGTATATTATATAAAAAATTCAAATTAAATATTTAAGAACTTGTACTGTAACTCTAACATGTAAAGAGAAACGTAACTAAACACAAGTGTCAAGTTTCCAATAATTGTTAAGCAACATAATATAAAAAAACATTAGCAATATTTGTACAGAAATACAAACAGTAAGAAACTGAAAATAAAACCGAAATTTCATAACGTCTTACAACACCGAACAGAAAACAGTGGTTTAATTTTTTCTTAAATATTTTAAATAAAATTGAAAGTAAAAAACTCTTAAATCTAGAATCGAAGGACATTTTCAACACAGCCCAACACATTACCACACATTTTTTGGTCCATTCGAGCAGTGTAAAGAACAGTGACGTTTCATTATGACCACAAAAGGGTGTTAGTTAACACACAACTAAAATTATTTTTCGGGCAAGTTACTATGAGCAATGACTCAGCAGTCAACATAAAGAACATTTAAGATACTTCACTGGAAATTATACACTCATTAGAGAATTTAGGGGTACCAGCGGGTTATTGGGATACTATTTTAATTTTTGTTATCCGGAAAAAACTAACAAATGTTAACCAACAGTTATTATTTAAATTAAGCAAGGAATTGCCGAAATAATTTTTTTAATTTTTACAGTGTAGTTTTAGAACGCTGAAAGCAGTTCAGCAACAGTCTACAGCAAAAACTATTACAAAACCGAAGTCTTCAACTCAGGTTCTTCACACCCAGCAGATGCAAAAACGACAAATAAATTGCAGGGTTTATCAAAAGGGGAAACATGTTTTGAGGGACTGTAGGAAATTTTTGGAGATGGATGTGGGTCAACGAAAACAAACTGTTTTCAATATTAAAGTGTGCAAAAACTCTTTGGCCTACAGCCATTTCAAGAATAAATGTCCAAGTCCGAAATGTTGTTATTACTGGGAATAGCGCCACAATTGCTTACTACACCCAATACCACAAAATCAGTCAAACAGGAATAGCAACATACGGAAATCAATGGGCCATTCACTAGCTACAACTACTAACTCCACCATACACACACCAACTCGCAAATCTTACTGTAAACAGCCTTGGTTAAAGTGACGTCAGCTGACGATAACTTAATAACACTCAGAGACCTCATAGACACTGATTCCGAGGCTTCCTTCATTAAAGAAGCAGCTGTACAACGGTTAAACCTGAAGACGATATGGACACTTAGTCAAATTAGTCGGTTGTGTAGAAACAAAAAAATTGTCGACCTAAACGTCGCGTCCCTAGTATCGAAGTTTACAGGTCGAGTGCAAACTCTTGTACTTAAGACACTGACTGGACTCCTTTCGGCCCAATGTACTAATACAGAAAAGTGAACTTACCTCAATGGATTGCAGTTGGCAGATACGACTTTTAATATTCCAGTGGGATGGATCTTACTAGGTAAGGTCCCGTCATCCAAATCACCAAAAATTCGTGTGTTCTTCAACCAAATTGACCGCAACACAACGATGAAGAAGTTTAGGGAGATCGAAGAAGAACCCTTTGGAACTTATAAAACGAAAGATGAAAAGTGGGACGAGCATTTTAAGCAGCATACAGAACGCTTACGTGATGGCCGTTACCAAGTTCGTCTGCCCTACCAAGCATGGGCGCAACACGACAAGGTGCGGTCAGGCGTTATTTGCAGTTAGAGAGACGACTGTGACATGTACCGCCAAATCCGGGTCAATACAGCAGATGCAAACTACCAATTGATTGTATGGAGAGAAAATCCCAGTGTAGAAACCTATGTTGACGATGTTATCAGTGGAGCTGTTTCTGTTGCTGAAACTCAACACAAGCTCCAAGAAGTAAGAAACCTTTTAAAAACTGGAGGTTTCCAACTACGCAAGCAATGGCTGTCCATTCCAGAATTTTTCTCTTTCACAAAACGATCCATCTTATCCTCAATAGCTTAGCTCTATGACCCAATGGTCTGGGTCTCACCGTGCATAATCAAAGCAAAAAACATCAAGAAGCTTGAGATCCATGGGCTTAGTGACGCGTTAGAAAAAGCATACACGGCAGCCGTTTATTTATGTGTATTGGATGGAAACGACGAAATACATATGCATCTGGAAATCTTAAAAACGAAAGTAGCTCCCTTAAAGAAAATCACACAACCGAGGTTGGAGCTATGCGGAGCAGTACTAATGGCTAAACTTCATGAAACGGCAAAAACCTTGAAGTTAGAAGCAGCTGATGTATATGCGTGGACCGACTCAGTCATCACTTTATGCTGGATAAGAGCTTCTCCGTCGAACTGGAAAACTTTCATTGCAAATCGTGTTTCCCAGGTCCAAAAATTTTCCAGCAATGCCATAAGGAAACACATTCCATCGAAGCAGAACCCAGCAGATATAGCCTCGCGCGGAGCCTTTCCCTCGATGACCATCGGCAAAAAATTATGGTTGGAAGGGCCAGATTTTCTGCGGCATCATTATGACGCAATCCACCCTGTGCGACCATCTTGCTTGAGTATTTCCCAAGAAGCCCGTCCCTTGACCGTCCATAACTGCGTAGAAAGCAAAAACAGTAATTTAATAAATGAAATTCTAGCAAAATTTTCAACACTTCAAAGGGCATTGTGAGTAATTGCCTATTGTTTACGTTTTCAACATAGAAGCAAACACCCGGAACAGTATTTAGACATTTTAACACAACCAGAACTGCAAAAGACGCTGACATGAGTCATATGTTTAACACAAAAGGAAATGTTTGTTGAAGAAGAGGAAAATGACAAAACTAAAGGATATACGTCATTCAATCCGTTTCGAGACGCGGAAAGAATCCTACGAGTTGGTTGAAGTCTTTCCAACTCGTCCCTACCCTTTCATCAAAAGCACCCAATTCTTCTTAGAAACCACACAATAACGAAACACATTATCGCCGAAGCTCACGAAAAAATACTTCACGGCGGTCATCAACAACTGATTGCCTACATACGCCAAGGGTTTTGGATTTTAATCTCAAAAGTGCAGTCAAGAAGCACATTCACGATTGCAACATTTGTATTAAATTTAGAACCAAACCTTTGGTGCAATAATGGAAAATCTCCCTAAAGCAAGAACAACGGTTTGGAAGTCATTCACTTTTACCGGAGTGGGCTATGCGGGATACATCGACGTAAAAACTTGGAGAGGACGCAACGCGAAGACATTGAGGGCCTACTTCGCGATATTTGTGTGCATTGCAACAAAAGCCGTACACTTCGAACTGGTCAGCGATATGACGACTTAAGCATTCCTAGCAGCTTTCAGAAGATTGGTTGTTCGGAGGGGAAATTGTAAAGAACTGTACAGTGATTGCGGTAGAAACTTCGTAGGAAGTAACAATGAGTTACAACGTCAGCTCAAACAAGCGAAGTTGAGTTGGAGAAATGTGGCAGATGTGTTGGTCAACGAAGGCACTAAGTGGAATTTTATTCAATCGGCTATTGGAAGCAGAGGTGACATCTGTGAAATTTCACCTCAAGCGTGTAGCTTGAAACCAGGCTCTGAACTTTGAAGAACTCACCACGCTTCTCGCACAGGTAGAAGCGTGTCAACTTTAGACCACTATGTCCACAGTCAGATGATGTTAATGACCTTAACATCTTGACACCCGGCCACTTTCTCGTGGGAGAACCACGAATCGTAACGCCTCAACCTCAGTACGAGTTAGAAAAAATTTCCCACCTCGAGCGCTGGAATAGAGTACAGACTATGGCCCAACCTTTCTGGAAGCAGTGGAGTAACGAGTACCTCGCGCAACTTCAACAATGACTTCAATATTATACATTGTTTATGTCTTCTCTTGTAAGGTCACCCCACCCTAAAAAATAAAATAAATAAATAAAAAATGTCATAAAATTCAATGTAAAATGTAATAAAATCTAACTCAAATAAAAAAAAAAAAAAAAAAAAAATCTATAGAATATGATAAATCCAACACATATGTCATCATTCAAAATATTCGTACCGACACTCAACATAAATCAACACTCAAAATTACAAATAAGAATTCTTAAAATAAAAAATCAAACTCATAATAAATTAACTAATTTATATTTTCAAATTAATCTAATAACAAGTTTACAAAAAAATAATAATGAGCAAGACGCAGCAACTATTTTCAAGACACAAAACATACAATCCAAAAGTCTGCTACACAATTTACCCTTCTCATCCTACAGAAAATATTTCATTATAATTATAATTATAAAATAAATTAAATTTTTACACACAAACTTAAAACCCGATTCAATACATTTATTTTCTTTAAATAACAATAAACGATAAAAAATAATCACAGGAAACAAAGTAAAAGCAACCCATTTACGATCGGCATTCATATATATATATATATATATATACACATACTATAGAAAACGATTTAAATCAAAGTAATTGTACTAAAATATGATAAAAGTCAAACAAAAAAAAGTTAAAAGCTAACAAATCAATCAAAAAATAAATCAACACTTGAATTTCATAATAATCGACACAAATTAAAAAAATATATATACATATATAAAAAGCACTTTATTCAAATAAAACCAAAAATTGATGTCACACATTTAAAATCATCCCGTTTACACTTCCCACTCTTACTCCTGTGATCGCGAAAACAATTAAAATCGATTAAATTACCCGAAATTAGCCGAAAAAGATAAAAATAAATACACAATACACAATACAATCATAGACATTCGTATAAGCGCACTTCAGTTTTCTCTATAAAGTTTCAAATTAAAGTTTTTTGTTTGGTATCATAATTTTTTATTTAATATTTCGTCTTTTATTTCCGTATTCTAATTGGAAAAAAAAAAAAGGAATTACACACAATATTTAAACAAAAACACCATGAATTACAACTTTGAACTAATAGCGAATTGCTGCATCACAACACAATTTGCGAAAAGGACGCAAATATGCATTGCGACACCTTTACCATAATGAGTGCAAATGTCGCTGCTGATGTATGCAATGCAATTTTCGAATATTTTTGCATACTATTTCTTTTGTTGTTGTCGCATATTTACGTGTTTTTGATATTCTTTTCACTAATCACATTTGTCTTTACGTATTGTAAGACGACACTATATGCTCAAGAGAATATCAGGGTCGATAATGATTAATGATGAATACGGTCAACCCATAAGATCCGACGTGAAGATGCTATTTAAGTATACTATTGTTAACATTGTTCACCGTGGGGGGAGAATGTTTGAGCAAAGGGTAACAAAGTGTTTACAATATATAAAATATTCAAATCAAATATTTAAGAACTTGTATTGTTAACTCTAAGATGCAAAAAGAAACGTAACTAAACACAAGTGTCAAGTTTTCAATAAATGTTTAGCAAAATAATATAAAACATTAGCAACATTTATACAGAAATACAAACAGTAACAAATTGAAAATAAAACCGAAATTTTATAACGTTTAACAACACCGAACAGAAAACAGTGATATAATTTTTTCTTAAATATTTTAAATATAATTGAAACTAAAAAACTCTTAAATCTAGAATCGAAGGACATTTTCAACACAGCCAAAAACATTACCATACATTTTTTGGTCCATTCGAGCAGTGTAAAGAACAGTGACGTTTCTAATCTGAAAAAAAAATAAGTTAATTAAAGTCCATTTTAAAGATAATTTTAATTTGAATACCGTCCAAGAGTCCAAGAGTGTAAAGTGTAGAGTGTCGAGGATTTAAGGAATCACACCAGAAATCTTTCAAACAGGAGTTCAACATTTTCCAAGTTGATGCCAGTTACTTCATCATTAATAATGAATCATACGCAGGTGTGTGCTGCACATTTTTTGTTATTTTAATTAAATTGGTTTTCATATACCATATAAAATGTCGTACGATAGGGCAAATTTTAATAAAGCGGAAAAATAAATTACCTAACGATGCGTCTGGAGACGATGGCGAAGAAGAAGTATGAAGCTGAGCTAAAGGTTGTGGCGGCATATGAACGTAGTCGCGAAGTCTATGCAGACTACAAGATGGAGGTACTGGATGCTATCGATAAATTTAAATCCGAGGAAGCGCCGAAAGTTAGCGGAACGCCATGAACCGCAACTGAAAACGGTGATTGACGAGCAACTGAATTGAGGTTGCCCGTTATCGCTCTACCAACTTTCTCGGGTAGATATGAGATGTGGAGATTATTTCACGATATGTTCGTCGCTCTAGCACATACCAACTCAACGCTGTCGAAAATCCAGAAGTTACACCATTTAAAATGCAACGTTAGTGGTGAGGCCGAAAGGCTGCTGCAACACCAGACCATTGACAAAGGCAATTACAATCATGCTTGGGAAATCCTGACTAATCGTTATGACCACTAAAGGGTGTTAACACACAACTAAAATTATTTTTCGGGCAAGTTACTATGAGCAATGACTCAGCAGTCAACATAAAGCATGTTTCAGATACTTCACTGAAAATTAAACACTCATTCGAGAATTTAGGGGTACCAGCAGGTTATTGGGATACTATTTTAATTTTTGTTATCCGGAAAATATTAACAAATGTTGACCATCAGTTATTAAATTAAGCAACAGCAAGGAATTGCCGAAAATAAAAATAAAATTTTTTTTTAAATTTTACAGTTTACATTTAGAACGCTAAAAGCAGTTGAGCAACAGTCTACAGCAAAAGCTGTTACAAAACCGAAGTCTTCAACTCAGGTTCTTCACACCCGGCAGATGCAAAAACGACAAATAAATTGCAAGGTTTATCAAAAGGGACAACATGATTTGAGGGAGTGTAGGAAATTTTTGGAGATGGATGTGGGCCAACGAAAACAAACTGTTTTCAATATTAAAGTCTGCGAAAACTTTGGCCTACAGCCATTTCAAGAATAAATGTTCAAGCCTGAAATGTTGTTATCACTGGGAATAGCGCCATAATTCCTTACTACACCCAATACCACAAAATTAAGCAAACAGGAATAGCAACATACGGGAGTCAATGTGCCATTCACTAGCTACAACTATTAAGTCCACTATACACACACCAACCCGCAAATCTTACTGTCAACAGCCTTGGTTAAAGTGAAGTCAGCAGATGGAAACTTATTAACACTCAGAGATCTCATAGACACTGATTCCGAGGCTTCCTTCATTTAAGAAGCAGCTGTACAGTGGTTAAACCTGAAGACGAGATAGACACTTGCCAAAATAGTTGTTGGTGTCAGCAGTGTAGAAACAAAAAAATTGTCGACCTAAACGTCACGTCCCTAGTATCGAAGTTTACAGCTCGAGTGCAAACTCTTGTACTTAATACACTGACTGGACTCCTTCCGGCTCAATATACTAATAGAGAAAAGTGAACTTAGCTCAATGGATTGCAGTTGGCAGATACGACTTTTAACATTCCAGCGAGATGGATCTTACTAGGTAAGGTCCCGTCATCCAAATCACCAAAAATTCGTGTGTTCTTCAATCAAATATAAAACGGGAGAAGATGAAACGAAATTTTAAACAGCATATAAAACGCTTACGTGATAGCCGTTACCAAGTTTGTCTGCCCTTTAAGGATGGAGATCATCCAAGCATGGGCCCAACACAACAAGGTGCGATCAGGCGTTAATTGCAGTTAGAGAGACGACTGCAAAGCAACACAACCCAACAACGATAACATACAAGTTATCGCTGTACTGTTTTCCTCCTTCGTAAACTTTACGGTTAAGCCAACCCCAAACATTTTCTATAATGTTCAAGTCTGGTGAATATGGTGGCCAATTCAGTAATTCCACGTTTTGGCTTGCAACAAATGTCTTTACTACACGAGCAGTATGGATTGGTGTGTTGTCCTGTTGCAGAATCCAAGCTAGCGGTCCAAAAAGCTCACTAAACTTAAGAAAAGCTGATTCCAATATTCCTTTGTAGGTAATTCCCGTCATTTTTGTGCTCTGAACATTTAACTCAAATGTTCCATAATAACTTATCGCACCCCAGACCATTACTCCACCCTCTCGGCTGTGATGACGAGTTAGAAACCGTTGTTCTTTCCGTAAATCATGAAAGTAGAAGTTATACCCATCCGGTCCACCTTGATTAAACTTCTTTTCATCCGTGAAAATAACTATTCGCCAGTCATTCTTAATTTGGCTCTGTCCTAAAGTCTAGGCCATATGGTCTTTTGCGAATTGCAGTCGAAGCTGCTTACGTGCAGCATTTAGCGGAGGTTTTTTTTAACCAACTTTAACCGCTTCAGGTTCTTAGCATTAATAATAACATGTCTAACAGTGGATTTACTGGCATTTACGCCGGCCTCAAATTTAATTTTTGATATTGAATCACTGGAATTAGAAGCGTAACGAATGATTTTGCGCCTGTCAGCTGCTGAAATCACTGTAGAAATTATTCCTTTATAGTTTTTTCCACAAGAATCTGGATTCTTTAAATAATTGTCAACAGAAGTTGGGCTTCGACCAATTTTTTTCTCGATGTAGCGGTTGGAATAACCTTCTGAGTGGTAGACATCTATGTTGGCTTTCTCGGATGTAGTTAAAGTGTTTCCTTTGCCCAGTTTTGATAAAAACTGCACAAAACTTGTCTACTTTAATTTAAACTTCATTCTACAATAATCTAACACGGATTTTTCTAACAAACTTTCTTTAATACTATTAACTTCGAAACCGCCTTTATTCAACTGAACCCATTTTATTGCTTGCATTTCCGATACTGTTTACGAACTTTTATAATGTCCCGTTACTTTGTACAGTAAAGTGAACTTTGTTAATGTATTCTCTTGAACATTTTTGAAACTGTTACTTTCACTCGCTGCTGATAATTTCCTATCGAGTTTACAGAACAAAATGCTCTGTTTTGTGAAATAAAATAGTTGCCTTTATTCAAGTGAACCGGAGTGTATATATATATGTATACATAAAATATTTGAAATGTCTGCTGAAGTCCTTATTGATATTTTGGTGCAAGTCAAGAGAGACTTCGCCAAGTTTAAGAAAACGGGCGAATCCCGTCGTACTAAAAATTATCTCTCTTCAAGACTTTCGTTGTTGGAAGAGAATCTAGCATCTACAGAGCAGACAAGAGCGTTAAAAAACTGGAAGAAAAGAAAAAGCTGGAATTAATTTCAATTATGGAACAAACTCGGGAATCTATCGGGTTGGATAGGTATTCTGGCGCGCAAAATTCTCTTTCAGACTCAACGTTGGCTACAAATGTCCCTCACAGCAAAGATATACGTCATCAGCAAAGCATGGGAACTTTTGAAGGCAAGGTACGACCACAAACGTGTTCTAGTGAGCTCACAGCTGCAACTCTTCTTCAATCAAGTGAAACAAACGAAGGAAGCAGCGGATGGTCTTAAATCCCTCATGGATACTTCTTTGGAGAGTATCTAAGCACTCAAAAATCTTGAGATTTATGTGATGGTACAAAAGCTGCCGACCTCAACGCAACAACTAAGGGAAGAAAAACTGGGCAACAGCTTTCACCGAGTTTTTAGAAACACACTTCAGGACACTAGAAACAGTAGCACAAAAAGGGGCATATGGGCCTATCGCCAAGTCATGTTAGAAATCGCAACCAGCAGCTAGGACATACCACACTGTTACAAATTTTAATCAATTTCAGTGTAAGGTATGCAACAACGGGCAGCACTCGTTAAGAAAATGTAAGCGATTTCTGGGGATGGACGTGACGGGGAGGCAAAAGACTGTTCGGCAAACAAAGGTCTGCGACAACTGTCTGGCTTACAGTCATACTACCCGAAATTGTCAAAGTAATAAAAATAGTTACTTCTGTCGTCAACGGCACCACCCTTTACTGCATATCAATTTTTCAAACAACACAGAAACAATGCCACAGTTTCAACAACATAACAAACAACACAAAGAGACACAAATGAACCCAAATGCAGACTCCTTTAATCCCACGCAAGGAGACTATCCCTCTGAATCCGGACAAGTTCGAAACAATTTTCACACTTCACACACATACCAGTATAATTAAAAGGTTTTGTTGACTGCGGTTGTGAGGGTATTATCAGCCAATGGTAGGACCGTTGAGCTTCGCGCACTAATCGACCCAGGCTCCGAGGTTTCGTTTATTTCAGAGTCTGCTACTCAAATCCTTAAGCTGCCAAAGCAAAACACATTCGTACAGATATCAGGGTTAGGGAACGTCAGCATCGGCACTACCAACAAGCACGTGGATATAAAATTCGTGTCTCGACGTTCGACGTTTGAAGGTTTTACCAATGCGTTTGTCTTCAAGTCGTTAACTGGCCTTCTTCCGGCCTACCAAACAACAATGTACGAGTGCAGGCACTTAAAGAATCTGGAATTAGCAGATCCTCTGTTCCATACTCCGGCACCCATCGTTCGGAGTACCGAACCCGGTATGCCAATAGCCCAAAAGACAACTAGGTTGAGTAGTTTCTCGGAGACACCTTTAAAACTCCGGACCTTCACTCAAAATCTAAGTCTCGGCAAGACTTTAAGAAAGTTCTGGGAAATCGAAGAGCTACCGTTTCCGCTCAAGCCTCAAAGGAGGAAATCGAGTGCGAAAGGCACTTTCTAGCAAACACCACGAGACGAGCTGACGGCCGCTATGAAATGGCATTACCTTTCAAGATAGGGAAACATCCAGCTTTGGGGTCAAGTAAGGAAGGAGCTTTACGACGATTTTCATATCTTGAAAGACGTTTCATGAGAGACCAATGGAACTACCCAGTCCCAGAGCAACCAACAAACATCAACACGGAAGACGAAAGACGAACAATAAAGACTCATGTCGCCACAACACAAGCACAGACACAACATAGCATAGTAGAAAAAATTATCACCAAATTCTCCAGACTGCAAACGATATTACGAGTGTTGGCTTACTGCCAACGATTAATTGTTGAACACCGCATCACAGATGGCAATAAGATCAGTGCAAAAGGACATGTTTCCTGAGGACTTAACAAAACTGCACGACAGTCCAAAGGCAAAATCAGCACTTAAGTTATTGAATCCCTTCGTAGATGCAGATGGAATTCTTCGCGTGTGGGGAAGGCTTCAAAACTCGAACCTGACATATAACCAAAAACACCCAATTATCCTAAAGTCGAACCACCATTTCACCAAAACTCTATTAAAAGACGCACACGAAAAAACGCAACACGGTGGTATCCAGCAAATGACAGCATATATTCGGTAAAGGTATTGGATCATCCAAATAAAGCAATGTGTAAAGCACACCATTCGCCAATGCGTCAAGTGTTTCAAACACAAGGCCAAAGCAATGACGCAACTAATGGCGAGCTTACCAGCAGCACGGATTCGGATAGCAAGATCATTTACGAACACATGGGTCGATTATGCTGGACCAATCGACATAAAACCGTGGAAGGGAAAAGGTGCAAAAACTTCGTTGGGGCTAATACGGAACTGAAAAAATGAATGAAAGATGCGAAGAACGAATGGAAAGAAATCGCAGACACCCAAACCAACCAAGGTACGAAGTGGAACTTCATTCCCCCAGCTTTCCCACACTTCGGTGGACTATGTAAAGCAGGAGTGAAATCTGTTAAGCACCACTTAAAAAGAGTTGGAGGAGACCGGAAGTTAACATTCGAAGAATTCACCACGCTTTTTACGCAAATAGAAGCATGCCTGAATTGAAGGCCTCTGTGTCCTCTTTCCGACAACCCAGAAGACTTAGAGGTGATCACTCCCGCGCACTTTCTTATCGGCGAAACACTAAACACGATTCCTAGTGAGAAAATATCGACAAAAAACATCAACACCATCGAGAGATGGAAAAGGGTTCAACTCTAACAGAAAGCTTCTGGCAGAAATGGAGCAGTGGGCGATCTGGTTCTCCTTAAAGACGAACGGTTGGCAACGACACAGTGGGTGCTCGCGCGAATAACCGAGTTGCATCCAGGAAACGACGGACACGTTCGTCTTGTCACATTGAAAACAAAAACATCCACATCGAAGGCCAATCACAAAACTATATTACCTACCAACGAACAAAACCACACAAGAACAGCAAATAATTTAATTATTTAAGTATTAAAATATTTATAAATAAAATAAGTAAAAAATTAAAATAAAATCACAACACTCAGGGTAAAGGTAAACAAAATAAAGTCTCTCATACAATAACACCATAAATATATCATCATCACAACGATCGAACTCAAACCATAAACAATAGCCACAAATCATCTCATCACAATAGTCCAAACATTCATTTTATAAATAAACCAAACACATACAGCCCATTAACAATGAAACAATCAAGCTAAAATTTTTCAAGCATTAAATTAATAAAGCAATCAATTCAAAATAAAAATCAAAATATCTCATACAATATCCCTCGCACGCTACAGACACACACACGCACACCAGACATATATCAGTCAATCAAAACACAATTCACTCATAAAGAAAAGGCTGAAATACTACAAAAATTATAATAAATACATTAACCACAAGCATCACACACCTTACATATCAAAATACAATTCACACACAATAATTATAAACGAAATAAATAAACACAACACAACACAAAATGCGTAGAAATCGCGATGCGGAACGCACAGCACTTCACACACAATTAATACAATAATAAATAACGATAAATAAAAATATAAAAATATGAAATTAAAACACCACTCACCTGAATTTTGAACACCGACGACACCATAATCAAATTAATTTATTACTAAAAAAAAAAAAAAAAAAAAAAAAAAAAAACTCACTAAACACTGAATTTAAATAGACTACGGCTGCCGTAATTACTTACACACAATTGATCACTGAATAGCCATCACAATTTAATCACGTACTCTTCTTCAAATACGCAATTAAAGTGGTGCAAAGAGGACAACACTACAATCGAAACTTATAACAAAACATCAGCATATGCATTCAGCCATTTAAGTATAGGGGTGCTCTCTTCACTTTTGTGTCTCAAAGTATTTTGTGTTGTCCTTTTTGCAAAATTTATTAGTTTGGTTTTTTCCTTGCTTGTGAGCCTTCAATGAAATTATAGCAGATGATCGAGACAAAGTGTGTTAAAGTACAAACGTAAATAATTGCGTACTTTGTTTACGGCGAGGAGAATGTTGCTGATAAAAGTTTAAATTAATATTTGTTCAATAAAATGTAAAATAAAAACATAGAATATCGTACACTTAAATATTTAAACAAACACACTTATAATAAATCTCTCATGAGATAAAATTGCATATGTCAAAATTTAACATAAAAAGAAGAAAATTTTACACAAACTAAATCATCAATTTTATAAGCAAACAGTTGGTTTTATTTAAAGTTATTTTTCTCTACACAGTTTTGTGCACAGTTTGTAAGACAGTACATTTTTTAATATAAGAAAACAGTTGATACTATAAGATACATATTTTAATTAAGTACAAAACGGTTAAAAAAATAACCAGCGCCGCACACGTACCGACACTCAACATATGAACTCAACATAATGATCACTCAAAATTACAAATAAGAATTCTAAAACTAAAAAATCAAACTCATAATAAATTAATTAATATTTATATTTTCAAATTAATCTAACTTAGTTTACAAAAAAATAATAATGAACAAGACGCAGCAACTATTTTCAAGACACAAAAAATACGGTCCAAAAGTCTGCAACACAATTTACCCTTCTCATCCCACAGAAAATATTTCACAAAATGATAATTAAGAAAATACTTAATTATAAAATAAATTAAATTTTTACACACAAAAAAATAAAAAACAAAAGATAAAAAATAATCACAGGAAACAAAGTAAAAGCAACCCATTTACGATCCACATTCATATATACACACACATATACTATAGAAAACGATTTAAATCAAATAATATTAAAATATAATGATAAAAGTCAAACAAGAAATAAGTTAAGCTAACAAATCAATCAAAAATAAATCAACACTTGAATTCCATAATAATCGACACAAATTAAAAAAATATATATATATATAGCACTTTATTCAAATAAAACCAAAAATGGATGTCACACATTTGAAATCATCCCGTTTACACTTCCTACTCTTACTTATGTGATGGCGAAAACAATTAAAATCGATTAAATTACGCGAATCGACACCCAAAGATTCTGCGAGCTCTTCTTTTGTTTGGCAACAATCTTCATAGAGTAATGCTTCCAGTTCTTCATCTTCAAACTTTTTTGGCTGCCCAGGACGTTCATCGTCTTCCAAGCAAAAATTACCACTTTTAAATCGTGCAAACCACTTTTGGCACGTTCGCTCAGCTAGCGTAAGTTCACCATAAACTTCCACCAAAATACGTTGACTTTCGGCAGCAGTTTTCTTCATATTAAAGTAATGAAGAAGAACTCCCCGCAAAAACACTTTTTCAGGCACAAAGTTCGACATATTTGAGTGAAAAAAAAAATTATTGTTGTTTACGCTTCAAATGAATGACATATACTGAAATGACGTACAATGACAGTAGCATTCCAACGCATGTTCCGATGGAATAATACAAGTTACGCCATTTCTTAGCAAACCGGACGAATTTATAGACCCAATATAATATTTTGGAAATTAAATACATAAACTTAAAATATTGGTACATTTCATGTACAACTAAATTATTAAAAATGCATAAAATTTAAAAAAAAAAGATTTTTTTTTTACAGTTAATATTTGGTATGGCTTCCTCTATTTTCGATGACAGAAAAAATCCGATTGGGCATTGAATCTGACAATTTTTTTTTAACAAATTCGTGTCGATTTCTGCCCAGTGCAGCTCAATGGCGTTTCTAAGGTCACACACTGAGTTAAGTTGGCGGCCGTTGCCATAAACTTTGCTTGCAAGTCTTCCCAACAAATTTTCAATCGGATTGCAATCTGCGCTGCATGCTGGCCATTCTAATTTCTTGATGTTTTTAGTTTTTAACCAATCCGAGTCCACTTTTGAGGCTTGAACTGAGGCATTGTCTGTTGAAAAGTGTACTCTGTGTCACGATTTTCATTTAATAATGGGACCAGCTTTTCTTCTAAAATTCTGATGTACGCGTTGGAAGTCATTTTTGTCGAAATTATTGCGAGCTGTAGAGTACTCTGATAGGTAAATGCACCCCACATCTTAATGCTAAATTTTGCTTGGATCTTACCATGTTATGCTGATTCAAATCGTGCCAGTAACAAACATAACAATCAGGACCGTCAAGATAGAATTTTTTTCTCGTCTGAAATAAAATGTCGCCACTCAGTTGTCCAAGACATGTGTCGTTTAGCAAAATCCAGCCGCGCCGGCTTATGCCGTGCTGTTAGTCGAGGCTTAGCTTTGAGTTTTGTCCATTTTATGTTGGACGACGCATTTAGTACCCTGGCAACCTGGCGCACAGATTTTGTTTCCTTAGTTTGAATACAATTAAGTTTATTTTTCGTCGCCTCATCACGTATTTGCCCTCTTTGTCGCCGTGAAAGCTTAGTGTTGCCTATAGTGGGTGCTTTTATGCAATATTTATCGCCTTTTCTTAAATAATTTCTTATGAGGTACTCACTTCTTAATCCGTTTAGCAATTTGGCGATTAGAATAGCCTTCTTCTTCGAGCAAATCCACTTTAGTTTGCTCGTTACTTGACAAACGCTTTCCTTTTGGCATTTCTGAAAAAATTACATTTATAATAGTATTAACAATAATTCCTACCTTCTTACTTAACTGCTTTTATTTTTATTTTAAATGTAAATTATCGGTTTAAATTAAATTTGCAGTATTTTTATGAAATGAACTAAAAATCGAGATCACTGCTGAAATGAGCGTATACGAATGTCGCAAATGTTTCCATGACTTCAATGCAAGGAGTCTAAATAGCGGCTAAATTCTTAAGAATTATAGTTTCATAAAACTCCTATTTTTACGGCCTCTAGAGTGGCCTAAC